>ML779511.1:655788-680223 GCA_009831015.1 Picea engelmannii | reverse complement strand
TGTCAAACACAAAGTGCAAAAGTATTTTCCTTGTTACATCTATCCCTTTTATAAAATATGAGGAAGGGGCTTTTGGTATCCTGTAATTGTTACTCTGTCACATGACAAGTACAACTCTTCATTTCACCTTCCCGATTGGGAATTTTACAACAATTACAAAAATATCAAAATACAGATATCGGTTATAATAATCAAGTGGCTTTGGGTGTTTGCATTTGATCTTTGAAGTTCTTCCACAATTTCAAATCTTCTAGTATGGTCTCCATTATGCTCACCTACATTTTCTCAAGATCGATTTCATTGTCAAAAATAGGGTCCACCACTTCTATCTTTAGGGGTTCCTCTTTCTGCGATATGAAGTACTCGGATAACAAAATTAGTTGATTTGGTTTCACTATCCTATTTTCTAGCATTTCCCTGTCAACTTCTTTTGCTACATCAATGGATCTTCTACTCAAGTTCCCTTTGTTTTCTACATCTTCTATCATGTGTGAGAAGACCCTAATTTTTCTAAATCTGCCATGGTTTCCATTCTAAATTGTTCTAGCAGGTCATCTAATGCTCTTCACAGCCTTCTGCAAGATTGTGTTACCATTTCTTGAGTACTTTTCATATTATTAACGACAGATTTCCAAGAGTTGAGTAATATTTGGTCCTTGATCTTCTGCTTGGTTGTATATACTAGCAAGGTGTTAGGAGGGTTATCACAAATTTCTTCCCAGTTGATAATTTGGTCATAGGAACCTTGGATTTTATGATATTTTTCTTTCAAAATATTCATTTATTGTCCTATTTTGAGGTGATCCGACCATCTCTTTTGGGTGTTGTGCAATAAAAAGAAGAATTTCTTTTGCACATCTCTTAATTCTTCATTTTATTTGGTGGATTCTTGTTTGATTATCTCACAGTTCCTTTTTTATTTTCTTCTATAGTTTTTTCGAGGAGATTATTATCTCGTTGCAATTTATGAATTTGTGCTTCAATATTATCATTATATTTGGTGATTTCCAATTGTTCACCTCAGAGCCTTATTACTTCTTGATTATGTGTGGCCTTAATATTTTTTATCTCTTCTTGGTGTATATTTTGGTTCAATTTAGCCTTCTTTTCAAATTCTTCACTTAGTTCATTCTCCTGTAGTTGCAATTGTTTCTCCAATTCTTCTCAGTGCAAGAGCTCTATTGTCATGGATTTCTTTCTGAATTCACTGGCCACATTGTCTATGATAGTATCCATCGTAGATTCTAGCTCAAATACTCTTTCTTTAGACATGTCCAGTGCTTCTTCCACTTCATAAAATAACATCACATTTTCCCCAGCGAAAGCATTAAGGGTCGTTGTGGCTTGAATGGTATTTTCCTTAGGTTTTAGACCTGCTTTCCATTTGATGTTTCTTTCATATGTGTCTTGTCTTGCTCCTGATTCTCTTTATCTTATTTGAGAAGTGTTTTGAACTATTCTCTCACCAAAACTTTGTCTGCATCTTCTTATTTGTTAATGTTTTGTTTGGATAAGCTTTTCGGGAGACTATCTAATACTTCTTCGAAATATGAGGCTTCTCGAAAGATATCCTTAGCATAATTGACCTCATGGACTATTTGTTGTGCTATCTTGACAGGCTATATGTGCTCGTATATTATATTTTGGAGATCGTGTCCTTTATTTTTTCTAGTGCATAAACATATCTCTTTTATAACTTCAACTTCCTTCTCAACATATTTCTTATTCAATAGGGAGTATTGGCCTATGTGTAGAGGGAAATTTGACTAATATTTTTTATTTTTATCTAATAATTATGCAGTGACCCCCTTTTTTATTGTCTGATAGGCTACTTCTCTAGCCAACAAATTATCAGGTACATATTTTAGAAACATATGAGGTGTCCCTATGGCTCCAAATATCCAGAAATAGGTGTATTATTTCTTCATGTACCAAACTCCTATCCCCTGTAAAGATTTGATAGCCCCTAAGGATATTTGTTGTGGACTAAACCTGAAAATGGATTTTTGTAAAGGAGCTAGGAAGTAATCATATATAGCATACATGTGTTGTTTACAGTTCACCTCCCATAGCTGAGAACAATACACATCAATTTCGGGGTAGCTTGGATTCCAAGACCAATTGAAAGGAGGGAACTTGTGCACTACATAAATTGCATCTATGAGGTAAGTTTGTTGGCATGTTTACAGGTAGGTGTGCTTGTCATTGATGGAAAGATCGGAGTATGCAGTGATGGAAAAACAGGGACAACGTAAGCTCAGGAGGATTAGCGTAGAGTCGCATGCAAAGCGTAATTGTGCACCAGGGACGAGGTTAACTCATTGCCAAATATCAAGAGAGATAGTGTACTTAGGATATTAGATGGATCAAAGGTCGAGGCATTTGACACTTAGAAATTATTCCAAGTTAGGAGGATGTGTAAGCCTAAGAGGAGAAGCGACAGTGATCTTTGGAACCCATTGAGAATTCCCGATGAACGTCGGATTTGAGCCCAAGGTCCAACTGGAATTAGATCCAGGAGAACCTGCATGTTCTTTAAAGAGCAAGGTGAAGTGGGGTTACGAAATCCTGAAGGAAGGAGGATAGTTTCAGATACCGGGAGTTGGAAGAGTCGAGACTCTTCATCATCAGGAGCCCCAGAATCGCGAAATGTGAAACACTGAAATCCTAAAAGCAAGAGGACAATTTTAGATACCGAGAGTTGGAAGAGTCGAGACTCTTCATCATCAGGAGTCTTGGAATCGCGAAATGCGTAACCCCAAAAACCCAAAACAGGCACATCGACTGGAGGTTCGGATACTGGGAGTTGGAGGAGTCAAGAGTCGAGACTCTTCAACACAGGAGTCTCGAAGTGCCAAAAAGCGAAACGCAGAAAATCCTGAAACAGGCACATCAATCGGAGTTTCGGATACCGGGAGTTGGAGGAGTCAAGAGTCGAGACTCTTCATCACAGGAGTCTCGAAGTTGTGAAATGCGAAACACCGAAACACATTTTTGTGTAGATTTCGGATACCGGGAGATGGAGCATCACAACGCTTCATCACAAGGAATGTCAGAATGTCGAAATGCGAAAAACACCTTTCGTGTTGGTTTTAGATACAGGGAGTTGGAGTGTCGAAACACTTTGCAACAGGAATTCTGAAATGACGAAATGATGAAATGTGTTTTCGAATAAGGCTATGTTCACCACCGGTGGTCACATCGTCGAAGAGCTGTAGAGAAGAGCTCGTAGAGACAAGCTCCATTTTCGAGTTTGGGACATGTAGAGTCGAGATGACACCTCACAGAATCCCCGAAACATGAAATGTGAAATGCATGTTTAGAATTGGCCCTTGGTCATAACCCATGGTCACATCGACGAAGGCTTAAGGGAGGAGGTAGCATGAAGCTAATCTCCATTTCGAATATTGTGACTTGGAGAGTCGAGATTCCTCACCATAGGGATGACGAAAAGTCGAATGCCAGAATGTCGAAACACTGAAAGGCCGAATTGTGAAATGGAGATATAAGCACGAGACTCATCATTTATGATCCAACGGTGCAGGTTATTCAGGAATATGATCGAAGGGATATTGTTTCTCTTCAAAATTAATTTATCAGTGGAGTTTCAATTGTTGAAGCTGTCTTTGGAGGTTCACAGTGTAACTGCTAGAAACCACTGATGGTTTCTGCCAGAGGACTCGAAGAGACTTTTGTGTGATTACCAGAGGAGTTGAAGAGTCTCAAGGAATCTGCCAGTGGAATGAAGACTGTTCATAGAGGCAATTGACAAATGGATGAGCGTTCAAGACTGTAACTGCAATAGAGAGGATGAGATCGACTGTGATAGAGAAGACAAAGAGTCTCAACTATTGGAGAGGCTAAGGAATCTCAGGATAACACCCAGTGATGATGGACACATGGGTTTAACAGCCAGAGAAGCTGAAGAGTTGCAATGATGAACAGGCAAAGCACTCGACATGAAGAGTATGCAGAAGCATTGCGCACAGGGTATGCACAAGGTGCATAGAGACTATAAGAAGGCAGAAGAAAGAAGAGATGGTTGCTATTGTTGAGAGGGATTCAGGAGTGTAGAAGGAGGAGTGTGTAGCAGCTAAAATATAGAGAAGAGGAATGTTGCATTGAATGGACATGGCGCACAGAGCATAAAAGGAAGAAGTGAAGAAAGCACAAGGCATGTGTGCAACAAGACAGTAAGACACTAAAGGAAGGTTGAGGTGCTCTTGTAGAGAAAAAAAGAAGATCGGAAATTGCAAGAAGATGCAGGTAGAGAGACACTGATACAGGAGAGTAGAGTAGCATAGAAAAATAGTGATAATCCTGGTAAGCCAATGATAAATATTGTATCACTGTGATAAATTTATATATAGAAAACTTTATATTTAAGGGTGGAAGGGAGGTGATAGGGAGGATTGTTGTCCTCAGAGGTTCAAGTGGGTGCTTGAACACAGGGAGTTGTAGCTTCCATATGGTTGCAGCCAGAGAAACTAGGGTGGTAAGGTGGTGCAAGGGAGAACTATTGTTATCTATTATACAGGTTGGTGCCTGTGTGACTGGAAGTTGGTGCTTCCATCCAGTTGGTGCTGGAAGACTTAGGGAGTTGGTGCTTCCTTCTAGTGGGTGCTAGAGAAACTAGGGAGTTGGTGCTTCCTTATAGTAGGTGCTAGAGAAAACAAAGAGTTGGTGCTCTCAGCAAGTTGCAACTTGCAAAACAGAGGTTGTATCCTCATTATGGGTTGGTTCTCATCAGTATAATAATGTACATAATGTAAAGATTACTTGTCATATAAAGAAGAAGAGGTTTTTACCCTTTATGGGTTTCCTCAAGAAAAAATATGTCTCTGTATATTTCATATGTGAGAATGATGTTGAAAGTTCTATTTATTACTTCCCTGCATTATTGTGATTTTCATTTAGTGCTCTACAAAGAGTTTAAAATAAGCATAATTGTTTAAGCTCGGTAACAACTGATTCACCCCCCCCTCTCATTTGTCCAACAATTGGTATCAGAGTCGGTCCCTTTTATCTAAGGGTAGATCCTAGAGCCTAAACATGTCAATCCATGAAGGAAATTCAACCAATAAGGCCCCTCTATTCAATGGAACAAACTTTACCTTCTGGAAAGTTAGAATGAGAACCTACATAATGGCTCTAGGTGCAGATCTCTGGGATGTGGTAGATACTGGTTATGTAAAGCCAATTGTACTAGCTAATAAGGATGACAAGCTAGAATTTATCTTCAACGCTAAGGCTATGAATGATATACTAAGTGGGCTTCCAGAAGCATAATTCATAAAAGTTATGCACCTAGGAACTGCCAAAGAAATGTGGGACAAAATCATTAGCAATTATGAAGGTAATGAGAAGGTTAAGGACACCAAGCTTCAAACCTACAGAGTATAGTTTGAATAGTTGAAGATGAAAGAAGATGAAACTATTGGAAAATACTTTCTGAGAGTTGAAGAACTGATAAATGCAATGAAAGCACTTGGTGAAAAAATTGAGGAACCTTCTTTAGTTCAGAAAATTTCGAGATCTCTACCATATTGGTTCAACCCTAAGGTCTTTTCTATAGAAGAACTTAATGATCTAAAAACTTTGGAGTTTGATAAAATTCTAGGAACATTGACTGCATATGAAATGAGAATAGTTAAAGATAAACCCACCTCCAGAGAAGCATCATTTAAGGCAGACAAGAATGAGGATTCTGAGCCTGATGAAATTGAAGAAAAATTTGTGAAGAGACTAAAGAGGGGATAAGGAAAATACAAAGGTAAAGTTCCTTTCAAATGTTTCAACTGTGGTAAGATAGGTCACTTTGCAAATAAATGTCCTCACAAAAGAAAGGATCAGACATGTGATGATGAGGAGAAGCACAAACACATAAATTTCTTTAAAGAGAATAATTTTAAGAAGAAAAGTCTTTGTGTAAACAATGATGATGATCCTTCAGATGATGAAGACAATGACTCCTCTATTGAAGATAAACTAAATGACTTCATACTTATATCCAAAGAGGATTATGACAATAAACGCACAGGCAGTGATGATAATGATGAAGAAGTTGTGGTTGACATGGAAGGAGAACTGATCAGTGCACTGGAAGAGATTGACAAACTCAGAATTAAGAACATAAAGCAAAAGAAATTGCTGATACAGTTCAAGAAAGACAATAAATAGCCTGATGAAGACTTTGCCCTGCTAAAAGTGGAATTAGAAGAGGCAAATAAAATCGAGGACATTCTGAAACAATAGTTATCAAAAAATAAGGCAAGATGTAAATCTTTGGAAGAAGAAGTAGTGAAAACTAGGAAAGAGTTGGAGAGGTTTCAAGCCTTGTATCATCAGAATCTGTCAAGTATCAAAGCCTCAGAAGGATTAGCCACCATTCTGAATCAACAAAGGAATCCAAAGCTGAAAACTAGTTTGGGTTATGAAGAGGGATCAAGTAGTGGTCAGCCAAGAAACAAAGAACCTATCAAGTTTGTCAAATCCTCAAACATTGACAACAGTCACTCTGCAGAAACAAATAAAGAAAATCAGCTACCAAGAAGGAATGAAAGAAAAAGTACCAGAACCGAATCTGTAGATCAGAGAAATTATCAGCATGAAATAAATCGACCTCCTCAAAAAAGACAAACTTTTTCCAGGTACAAACATTTTTTCTATGGATATTGTTTCTTTTGTTCTAACATTGGTCATAAAGCTATAAACTGTTCTTTAAAATTAAATTATGAGCAATCAAGACATTCGAGGTATAGATATCTGCCACAACAAAGAATGATATAGCCAAGTAAAAAACCACCATAGAATGAAAATCATTTGATGGATGGGAGAAGGACACAAGTTAATCATAATAATCTCTATGATCCTTTATTCGACGAACTAGAATGTTACACCTGTCATAACTATGGACATAAATTTGTTGACTGCCGCTTAAGGAACTGTGAACCAGATTTGAATTCCCCTACTGAAAATGTCAAGGTTTGTAAGAAGAAAGAAAGTGACAAGTGTGGATTAGTGTTTTCAGCTCAAAGACAAACGAACCCTTGGTATATAGACAGTGGATAATCCAAACATATGACAGGAGAAAAAGGTAATTTTATATCTCTAAGTGAAAGCAAATCAAGAAACGTAACCTTTGGAAATGATGCTCTAGGTAAAATGAAGGGTAAAGGGATGGTGAGTCTAAGTAATGGAAAAGGAAAATCCCAAGATGTTCTTCTTGTAGATGGGATGAAACATAATTTGCTCAATGTAAGTCAAATTTGTGACAGAGGATGTGAAGTGGTGTTCACGTCCAAGGACTACAAGATAAAATATGTAAAATCAGGACAAGTGGGGGCCAAAGGCATAAGGACAGAAAATAATGTATATGTGCTGAAAGAAAATAGAGAAGAGTGACATCTAAAAAAACATGATGAAAGTTGGTTATGGCATAGGAGACTTGGACATCTAAACTTTGACCACTTAATCAAGCTCAAAAATCTTGAGGCAGTAAAAGATCTTCCAAGAATATCAAAGCCCCAAGATTCTATGTGTAAAACCTGCCAAGTAGGAAAGCTAACGAAGACATAGTTTAATTCCATGAGCTTTACTTCAACATAGAAACCACTCCAACTAGTTCATATGGATTTATGTGGACCATCAAGACAGGAAGGCACAGGGAAATAAAACTACTTCATGCTGATGATTGATGATTACTCCAGAATTACTTGGGTTTCCTTTCTCAAGGAAAAAGATGAAGCATTTGAGAAGTTGACTGTATTGACGTAAAAGTTGATGAAGGAATCCCAACAAGAGAGGTGTACAATAATGAGTCTTCTATAGAGGACACAGCTGAAGCTGAACATGAACAGGTCCAAGAATCAGAAAACGAAGACTCTGAATCAGATGAAGACACAGATACTCAGACAGACTCAAATCAACAAACAACTTCAAATTCCTCCTCCAGAATCACTCAAAAGAATCATCCTGCAAGTTAGATAATTGGTGAAAATGACAAAGGTGTACAAACCAGGAGAAAGATAATCAAAAACACCAAACAAACAGATATAGATTTCATATCCATGCTAGAACCCAAGAATTTTAATGAAGCTAGCAAAGATGACCATTGGGTTAAAGCAATGAATGATGAACTTGATCAGATTGAGAAAAACAATACGTGGGAGATGGTTCATAGACCTGAAGGTAAAAATATCATTGGTTCCAAATGGATCTTTAAGAATAAGTTGAATGAGCAGGGACAAGTTGTTAGGGACAAAGCAAGATTGGTCTGTAAAGGCTATGCTCAAATAGAAGGACTGGATTTTGATGAAACATTTACGCCCGTAGCAAGATTAGAAGCTATCAGAATATTTCTTGCCTATGCTTGTCATAAAAGGTTTAAAGTCTATCAAATGGATGTCAAGTCATCTTTTCTAAATGGATATTTAAATGAAGAAGTCTATATGCTACAACTAGAGGGTTTCGAACTCTCTGATAACCCTGACTTAGTATGCAAGCTGAAGAAAGATTTATATGGGTTAAAACAAGCCTCTCGTGCCTAGTATCACAGACTGGATACGTATCTCAAAGACAAAGGGTTAAAGAGAGGAACAATTGACAACAATCTATATATCAAAATAGAGGATAATGATTTTCTCAATGTGTTGGTCTATGTAGATGACATTATCTTCAGATGTAATAAGGATTCATTGGTACAATGGTTTTCTTCTGCCATGGAGTCTAAGTTTGAAATGTCTATGATAGGTGAACTGTCATTTTTTCTTGGTCTGCAAATTTCTCAGAGGTCTGAAGGGATGTTCATTTCTCAAGAAAAATATCTAAGAGAAATGTTGAAAAGGTTTCAAATGGAAGATTCTAAGCCTGTGGGCACACCTATGGTTACTGGATGAAAATTAAGCAAGGATGATGACTCACCTGATGTTGATCAAAGTTCATATAGGTCAATGATAGGAATCCTACTGTACATCACAACATCTCGCCCAGACATAATGCATGTTGTTGGAATGGTAGGAAGATATCAATCTACACCTAAACAGAGTCATTTGCTAACTGTCAAAAGGATATTCAGATATTTGAAAGCAACAATGAACTATGGCCTATGGTATCCTAAGAATAAGAAATTTCAATTATCAGTCTACTCAAATGCTGATTCGGCTAACTGCATGGATGAAAGGAAAAGCACGAGTGGAGGTGCATTCTTCTTAGGATATTCTCTAGTAGCATGGTTGAGTAAAAAACAAGGTTCCATTTCTTTATCAACTACAGAGGCAAAGTACATTGTTGTTGCTACCTGTTGCACCTAGGTATTATGGATGATTCATACACTTGCAGACTTGGAGGTAAAATACGCTGCACCGATCCCAATTCATTGTGATAACACTAGTGCCATTAGTGTGTCCAAGAATCCAGTATTCCACTCCAAGACCAAGCATATTCCCATAAAATACCATTTTCTGAGAGAGCAGGTCACCAATCAGATTGTTCAGGTCCATTACATTCCAACCACAGAACAAATTGTAGACATATTTACTAAACCCCTAGCCAAGACACCATTTGAATATCTCCGACAAAAGCTGGGTGTCATCCCGTCTCACACCTAAGAGAGTCCTTCCTATTAGGGGGAGTTTTGTATTGATTGAATATCTGATACCTCCCAAAAATACTACAACAGCTCAGGGGGAGCATGTTTTCTTTGACATTGATGTCAAAGGGGGAGAAAACGAGTGGTCCGAACCAGATTCTACAGTTGGAGGTCTAGACAGATTATCATAGTCATTCAGGGTTGCCATCAATGCCAAAGAGGGAGATTGTTGGCATGTTTACAGGAAGGTGTGCTTGTCATTGATGGAAAGATCAGAGTATGAAGTGATGGAAAAACAGGGACAATGTAAGCTCAGGAGGATTAGCGCAGAGTCACACGTAGTGCGTAGGTGTGCACCATGGACGAGGTTAACTCATTGCCAAATCTCAAGAGAGATAGTGTACTCAGGATCTTAGATGGATCAAAGGTCGAGGCCTTTGACACTTAGAAATTATTCCAAGTTAGGAGGATGTGTAAGCCTGGGAGGAGAAACGACAGTGATCTTTGGATCCCATTGAGAATTCCCAATGAACGTCAGATCTAAGCCCGAGGTTCGAACGGCGTTGGATCCAGGAGAACCTGCACGTTCTTTAAAGAGCAAGGTGAAGCGGGGTTATGAAATCTCAAAGGCAAGAGGAAAGTTTCAGATACTGGGAGTTGTAAGAGTCGAGACTCTTCATCATCAGGAGTCCCAAAATCGCGAAATGCAAAACAACGAAATCCCAAAAGCAGGAGGATAGTTTCAGATACCGGGAGTTGGAAGAGTCGAGACTCTTCATCATCAGGAGTCTCGGAATTGCGAAATGTGAAACCCAGAAAACCTGAAACAGGCACATAGACTAGATTTTCAGATACCGGGAGTTGGAGGAGTCAAGAGTCGAGACTCTTCAACACAGGAGTCCTGAAGTGCCAAAAAGAAAAACGCCGAAAATCCTGAAATAGGCACATCAACCGGAGTTTCAGATACTAGGAGTTGGAGGAGTCAAGGGTCGAGACTCTTCATCACAGGAGTCCCAAAGTCGCGAAATGTGAAATGTCGAAACACCTTTTTGTGTAGATTTCATATACCGGGAGATGGAGCATCAAAACACTTCCTCACAAGGAATGCCAGAATGCCTAAATTCCAAATGAGAAAAACACCTTTTGGTGTTGGTTTCGGATACTAGGAGTTGGAGTGTCGAAACACTTTGCAATAGGAATGCCGAAATGACGAAACGCCGAAATGCATTTTCGAATAAGGCTATTGTCACCACCGGTGGTCACATCGTTGAAGAGTTGTAGAGAAGATATCAAAGAGACAAGCTCCATTTTGGAGTTTGGTACATGGAGAGTCGAGACGACTCATCACAGAATCCCCGTAACGAAAAATGCAAAATACATGTTCATAATTGGCCCTTGGTCATAACCCATGGTCACATTGATGAAGGCTCAAGGGAGGAGGTATCATGAAGCTAATAACCATTTCGTAGATGCCAAAAAGCTGAATGCCAGAATGTCAAAATGCCAAAAGGTCGAATTGCGAAATGGCGATATAAGCTCGAGACCCATCATTTATGATCCAACGGTGCAGGTTATTCAGGAATATGATCAAAGGGATATTGTTGCTCTTCAAAGTTAATCGATCAGTGGAAATTCAATTGTTGAAGCGGTTTTGGGAGGTTCACAGTGTAACTGCTAGAAACCACTGATGGTTTCTGCCAGAGGACTCAAAGAGACTTCTATGTGATTGCCAGAGGAGATGAAGAGTCTCAAGGAATCTACCAGTGGAATGAAGACTCTTCATAGAGGCAATTGATAGATGGATGAGTGATCAAGTTTGTAACTGCAACAGAGAGGATGAGCTCGACTATGATAGAGAAGACAAAGAGTCTCAACTATTGGAGAGGCTAAGGAATCTTAGCATAACACCCAGTGATGATGGACACATGGGTTTAACAGCCAGAGAAGCTAAAGAGTTGCAATGATGAATAGGCAGAGCACTCAACATGAAGAGTATGCAGAAGCATTACGCACAGGGTATGCACAAGGTGCACAGAGACTATAAGAAGGAAAAAGAAAGAAGAGATGGTTGTTGTTGTTGAGAGGGATTCGGGAGTGTAGAAGGAGGAGTGTGCAGCAGCTGAAATATAGAGAAGAGGAATGTTGCATTGAATGGACATGGCACACAAAGCATAAAAGGAAGAAGCACAGAAAGCGCAAGACATGTGTGCAACAAGACAGTAAGACACTAAAGGAAGGTTGAGGTGCTCTTGTAGAGAAAAACAAAATATTAGAAATTGCAAGAAGATGCAGACAAAGAGACATTGATACAGGAGAGCAAAGAAGCATAGCAGAACAATGATAAGCCTAGTAAGCCAATGATAAATATTGTATCACTGTGATAAATTTATATATAGAAAACTTTATATTTAAGGGTGGAAGGGAGGTGCTAGGGAGGATTGTTGTCCTCAGAGGTTCAAGTGGGTGCTTGAACATAGGGAGTTCTAGCTTCCATCTGGTTGCATCCAGAGAAACCATGGTGGCTGGGTGGTGCAAGGGAGAACTGTTGTTCTCTGTTATACAGGTTGGTGCCTGTATGACTGGAAGTTGGTGCTTCCATCTAGTTGGTGTTGGAACACTTAGGGAGTTGGTGCATCCTTATAGTGGGTGCTAGAGAAACTAGGGAGTTGGTGCTTCTTTCTAGTAGGTGCTAGAGAAAACAGAGAGTTGGTGCTCTCAGCAAGTTGCAGCTTGCAAAACAGAGGTTGTAGCCTCATTATGAGTTGGTGCTCATAAGTATGATAATGTAGAGAATGTAAATATTACTTATCATATAAAAAAGAAGAGGTTTTTACCCTTTATGGGTTTCCTTAGGAAATATTTGTCTCTGTATATTTCATATTTGTGAATGATGTTGATTGTTCTATTGTTTACTTCCCTGCATTATTGTGATTGTCATTCAGTGCTCTGCAAAGATTTTAAAATAAGCATAATTTTTTAAGCTCGGTAACAACTGATTCACCCCCCCCCCCTCTTAGTTGTCCAACAAAGTTGTCATGTAAAAGCTAGGATTTTTCATACCTTGGGACTCCTGAGTTCGATTCACGATATTGAAGGATAAGATGTTGTCCCAGTTGAATTTTTTCCCAGTCTTGTCCACTGTGTATGCCATCATAAACCATTCCATCCTGAAAATGGGTGTGTTTCTCCTCACCGTATAACTTGTAGATCATCGCATTTAGAATTCTATACGGGTCCTTTTGGTAATGTATGGGAATACACCTTTCTTCCTTTTTCACTAGCCACTCTTCATCTACAAGCCAATCCTCCATCAAAGTTTCAAAATCCTTATAATCGATTCCGAATTTATCTAGAAACAATTCATCTAGTGACACCATGGGTTCTAGGGTTTTGTATTGAATCCTGATATCTTCAGACTTGAGAGATGTGATCAGAATGCCATAATTGTTGACTATCATTTTTTTCTCTTTCTGTAGGTGAGTGAAACACCATCTTGCAGCATCATTGTAGGAAAAAATTGTTGGGCGAGCTGCTACATTATGGATGCCACTTTTCGTAATATTTCTGTATTTGTGAATGTCTTCATCATCAGATGAATAATTTTTGTTTTGGAACATATCTCATTATCTTGCATAATGCTACCTCCCATTGTGGTTTTTCATATTGGTAATATTAAAAGAATATGATCCCGGAACCAGGAAGGCCTGACAGTTGCCTGGTTCTTTACTTTTCTGGTTTGCATCCAAGAAATTTTCTTTGCCCATGTACACTGTCACGCCATAAAAAGTTACTCCATATTCTACTTTGCTACAGATAACAATAATTTCAAACTTTATAAAATACATACATGATAGCATGAGATTTATAGTTCTTGTTGATTAATTGGGTTGGTTGTCATTGATGTCAACCCTTGAAGCAAGTACGGTAGCAAATTCTGGTAGCCCCAAAAGTATGATTAAGGGAATTAAGTTTGATTGATATATAAAGGCATGAATTTAAATATATTTGTAGGTAATACTATTCTATATGGATAGTACATTTCATGCCATTCCCAGTGATATGTGGAATGTCACAAAACTCCTCACGGTTAGAGAGTTATGTCCTGGTGAAGTGGAGAACCCTCATGAGTTATCTAGAAGGTCAAAGAAGTCAAATTAATTCTAGAAGATCCTAGAAGAAGTTGACTAGTCAAGTGGGTGAAACTAGGAGTTAGTCATGGGTTAAGTTGTTGCAATAAGAAAATAATTAAAAATAATTTAGTTGCAACTAGAAGTGGATAATTTACTATTTGTAGCAAAGTGATTTAGAAGTGGACAAGTGGTTAGAAGTGGGTTTAAACCCTAAAAGAAGAAAAGTGGGTTAAGTTGGTTAGAAGGTAACCCTTTGAGGAAGATACATGGAAGTATAAATAAGAGATAAAGGCTCTCCCATTATCACCTATTGAATATCATTGAATATCTATTTTGTGAAAGGTTATTTGGGCAGATATTATTGATAGAGAAAAGTGTGGTAGAAAAAGTGTGGCAAGAAAAGTGCAGCATAAAAAGTGCGGCAAAAAAAGCATGGCAGCAAAACGCTACAAGAAGAAAAAATGTATGGTTTTCATATGTGTAGTGTTGAATTTATGAATCTGGTTGACGATTTTCCTAGTAAATTTGTTGGATTCCCTCTTTGAAGTTTAGGGCTTCCTGTAGAGTTGATCTGAGGAATATCTACTAAAGTTTAGTGTTGGTTCATGTTTGAGGGATTTTGGTTGAGGTATGTTGTTGAAGTTATTGGTATAGTTAGAGGTTGTATAACAGTGAGGTTTTATCACATGGTTTGAGGTACATAGTTGTGGTATAGTGTTTGAGGTATATGTGATTAGATCAGATTGATTGATGAGTATACAGTGACAGGTTTCTCAGCGACAGATTTGAAAGAACAAGTTGTGACAGTGACATATTCAGTTTCTACATTTGACACTTATGTTTTAGGGAGGATGGACAGGGAAAGGATAGGTGGTTGTAGCCACCTTCCAGTTCTAGCCGAAGAACATATGGGGTTGTAGCCTCCTTCTGGTTGTATCCAGATAATTGGGGAGTTGGAGCTTCCCTCAGGTTGTAGCCTGAAAATAGGGGGTCAGAGCCTCCTTCCAGTTGCAACTGGAAAACAAAGGAAGTTGGTGTTTCCAATGAATGTAATTCTTAAAGACAAATAAGAAAAATCATTCCATGGTTTTCTCCTGCATTGGGTTTCTACGTAAAAAATATTGATGTACTATGTATGTGTATGATTGTTCATTTGTTCATGGTTTATTTACTCTGCACTTATTGGATGATAATTCTGTATTTATCATAGAGATAAATAACACTTGCATATTGTGGTTAAAAGGATTAAAAATATCTATTACCGATTCACCCCCCCCCCCCTCTCAGTAATCCAACAATTGGAATCCAAGAAGGTTCCTTCATAAATCAATTTAACCACTGAAAGGTGGATCATGGAGAGAAACAATATGTATAAAAATGAAATACCACAATTTGATGGACAAAAGTATGCATTATGGAGCAGAAGCATGGAAACATATGTACAGGTAGAGGGATTTGAAGTTTGGAAATGAGTTGTAGATGGATACAAAGAACCCGTAGTTCCGCCAACAAATGACAACGAAAAGAACCTCAGTCTAAATAATTCAAAAGCCAAAAATGCACTTTTGAATGGTCTTTGTGATTTGGTATATACCAAAGTTATACATTATAGCTCTACTAAAGAGATTTGGGACAAACTTCAAAATATTTTTGAAGGAGATTCAAAATTCAATGAAGCAAAGCTTCAAACTTACAGATGTCAATTTGAACAACTAAAGATGAAGGAATACGAGAATATTGAAGCTTACTTATTATCAGTTGATGAAACAGTGAATGCAATCATAGGATTGGGAGAAGAAATTGAAGAATCTCTAATTGTTCAAAAGGTACTAAGATCTCTTCAAATGAGATTTGATCCTAATATCTCAACACTAGAAGAAAGAGAAGATATAGACTCAATAAGCATGGATGAACTACATGGAATCTTCACAACCTATGAAATGAGAACTAAACATGAAAATCCAGGTATAAAATAAGAAACATTGAAAGCATCCAAAAGGTCAAAGAAAAAGGGAAAGAAAAAAGAAAAAGAATATAGCAACAACGATGACATCTCAGAAGACAATGAAGAAGTGGTCAACTTTTTCATAAGATTGAAAAAGGGAACCGATGATAGATATAAAGGTGCGGCTTCCATTGATTTGTTTGAATTGTGATGGTATTGGTCATTTTTCTAACAAATGTCCTCATAAGAAAAAATAAATAAATGATGAAGATGATTCAAATAGCAAACAAACATATAAAGGAAAAGGAACCAAAAAGAAAGTCTTCAAGAATTTGTTTTGCACCAAAGAAGATAACTCCTCATCATATGAAGATGAAATCAGTGAAAGTGAGGCAAAAAGAGTTATATTCATGGAAATATAATATTCTGATAAAGAATACATCGAAGAAGAATATAAATACGCAGAAGTTGACTACCATGAAAAACCGTTGAGTGTTATAGAAGTTATAAAAAGAGAAAATAAGAAAAAAATAAGCTCCAAGCAGAACTAGACAAGAAATAAGACACTCAAGAACTAGAGAAGATGATCATGAAATTGAAGGTTCAAATAGAAGAAGAAAAAAAAATTGAAGAAGCACTCAAAGAATAGTTAGAAGAAAGAGACAAGAACATTGGAAATTTGGAAGCAGAGATAGTCACATTGAGAAAGGATGTTCAAAAGAAAAATATGTAGAACAACTCAAAAGTTTTGGATGAAATGATCAGCATTCAAAGGTCTAATCATGACAATTCTGGACTTGGATACAATAAGACAGAAAAGAGATCAAGATCCAAAGCAATAGATCAAGAAACATATCCAAAAAATCTATGCAGAAAGAGTCATAGGGGATAGGAATTTCTACAAGGAAGATCACAGGGACACTCCTCCATCGAGAAGATTCAAATTGCAGAATCAATGACAGTCAGAAACAAACAGGACTCGAGAAGAAGAAGGATTCAGAAGAGTAACTCCTTTCATAAGATCTTCAACTCCCAGGTATCAAACTATCTTTTTTGTTTTATGTTATGCATGCAATAGTTTTGGACATAAAGCTATAAATTGCAGAGTTAATAGCAAGAACAAAAATAAATTTGAAAGTCATGCACAAAATGGTTATCTGAGAAGGCCTAGTGAAACACATAAAAGAAGCTACAACAGTTTTGAATCATTGAGCACTGAAGTGGAATGCTACAAGTACAACAACTTTGGACACATGGCCAAATATTGTAGAATGACAGTCCCTCCTTGAGAATCACAATAGAATAACAACACTCACAGACAAGAACCTCAGAAGAGAACATGGATAAGAAGGCAAAATCAATATAGCAATGAAGAATGCACACTCTCTCTACAAGATAAGCATAATAAATGTGGCTGGTATGTTGACAGTGGTTTCTCAAAGCACGTGTCAGGTGATGAAGATGAGTTTCTAACATTGAGAAAGGAAAGAGATGGATCAGTCTCCTTTGGAAACGATGACTCAACTAGAATAATTGGAAAGGGCACGGTCAAAATTGGAAACAAGAATACCAATGCAGAAAATGTTCTACTAGTGGAAGATATGAAACATAATCTTATAAGTGTAAGTCAAATGTGTGACCAAGGTCACAATATTATGTTCGATTCACAAAAATGTGAGATAAGAAAAGCAGGTTCAGGAAAATTGGTTGCAACAACTGTAAGAACTTCAAGAAACATATATGTATTAAGTGAAATTGGAAATGAAAAGTGTTGTCTAGGGAAGGAAGATGAAGTTTGGATATGTCATAGAAGAATGGATCACATAAAATTCAATAACCTTGTCAAAGTCAACAAAAAGGAAGCAGTCAAAGAAATTCCCCAGATCATGAAGCCAACCAACACTTTATGCATGCAATGAGGAAAGAAAACAAAGACCAGGTTCAAACCAAAGGAATACTCAATGACAAGACCAATGGAAATTGTGCATACTAATCTAGTTGGCCCAACTAGAACAAAGGGTTTAAAAGGTGAGAAATACTTTATGTTATTGGTTGATGATTATACAAGAATGACTACAGTTTGTTTTCTCAATAATAATCCAGAAGCATTTAAAAACTTCAAGGTATACAAGGAAATGGTTGAAAATGAAATGGATTTAAAAATCAAATGCTTGAGATATGATAATGGAGGAGAGTTTACTTCAAAGGTGTAGTGTCCCCAAGGTTGAACCTCGTTGCATACCATGTTTTGAAAGGAAATTGTAATTATGTTTTATAGGTTGGTGAGCCAAGTTCTTATAAGATGGAGGCTTATGTGTTTGTTAGGCCTGGGAGCCTAAGTGTTGAAGGCCAGGAGCTTGCTGTTGTATATGTAATCATGCAGAACAATTAATAAAATATAAACACTGCCAGGTGCAGACCGACCACGATGAATGAGTGAAGGGGGACTGAGAATCCACAGAGGGGGAAAGGAATTAGGGGATGGAAGGTGGGAAAGGGTCTAAGTGTTGAGACTAGGAGCTAAGCCTAGGGGGCTTAAGCCTGGGAATAATATTTTAATATTATTCCAAAAGTTATGTGCATCATATGTTTTTTTATCCAAAGTCCTTTTGGAAGGATACGTGAATTTCCAAGTGGTGGGAGGAACGTGTGTTGGTGGAACGCATGCAGTTCCATGGGTGACAAGTGTCAACCCTGGTGCATGCAAATAAAATGGCTAGGGTGAGCTGTGAGAAGGGTTCCTCTCCTCCATTCTACCTGACGGTCTGAAGGTGAACGATCGGGGACCTCTGCAAAAGAATACCCTGGTGCAAACCTAAAAGCCGGGGAAAAAACTGTGTTGATTTCAGGTATAGTTGGTACATCCTTTGTCTGAACAGTTGGAGCTTGTGCGTGGGATCTTTGCACACCTCGTGCAATCTCGAAACCAAAACCGTGAAGACTATCCCGTGTTTGTTGAACCAATTTGGGAAGCCTGTGTTTGTTTTTCCAATTGGTTGATGTGGCAACGCAGCGCTGGACTACATGGGGCTTACTGGTCAGTGTAAGTCTACGTCGAACCTGTGTGTAACCTCTCTCCAGGTGAGGGGGGGTGATTGTTGTTGGAAGAGGAAGGTTGTCAGGCCTGTGAGAAACTCTTTCCAGGAGAGAGAGTTTGCTGGGAAGTGGTTTCTTCCAGAGAGTTTCCAGCACCAGCTTCAGGCTCTGAGACTTCCTAATCCGGCCTGTTGACGAGACCCAGAGAGGGAGGTTAGCACCAATGGACTGTGCTTGTGAAGGTGTATACTCCCGGGTAGAACATGCATGTGGGGAATGAGAGTCTGGTAGTAGTGGGCGTAAGATGGCATCCTGGGAAGAATCCTTCCAGATTCTAAGTGTTGTTTTCCCTGTAACACCAACTTCAGGCTATGAGACTTCCTGATCCGGCCTATTGCCGAGACCCAGAGAGGGAGGTTAGCACTGATAGAATTTGCTTGTGAAGGTGTATACTCCCGAGTAGAATAGGCATGTGAGGAATGAGAGTCTGGTAGTAGTGGGCGTAAAATGGCATCCTGGGAAGAATCCCTTCCTTATGGTTGTGTGTTGTTTTCCCTGTAACCTCAGCTTAGCCTAGATTTCCTTTCCTTGGGGTGGAGCTTAGTCCCAGCTCAGGGGTGATCCACTGCTGAGCTGATGAGCAGTGTGATCTAAGGCTAGGAGGTTCGTGGAAGGCCTACACTTGGTTGTTGGAATCTACCAGTGATAAAGATAAGTATCTGTTTATGTTTTACTCATAGATTGCATGACTCTATTGCTTATGTTATCATGATTTCCACTGTGTATATGATTTAGTATGACATGCTATGGTTTGTAAATTATAGCAGTGAATAATATGTGTACTCTGAGCTTGAATGTGTTTATTTGTTTAAATGCATGTGATTAATTACGAAGGGAAATGTGTTATTCCACGTAGTAACACCTACCCGGTAGCCAAGGTGTGCTACAGCTATTCTGGGTTATCTACCAAGTGATGTTGTAGTATCGTTGGTAGCTGAGTGAAAAGGTGTGCTACAATTTGGTATCAGAGCCAAGGTTTCGACACTGAGCCTAGATGGGCTAGTGGAGCGGTCTTTGGACTAAGAATGCGAGGGGAAATTGGGTCTGGAAGGCCAATTTCAGACCCTGGTTTACTCCAATATGTTAAGGAGTTACTTGACGAGTTTTTTTTAAAGCTCAGGAGGTATAGCGGCGTTATGAAACCACAACCATTTGTGGTATGAGTCCACAGGGAGAGAGGACTCCACATCGGTGGAGTGGAAGCTCTAGGATCTGTTCAGGAGGGAAGGCGAACCCTTGTGAGTCGTCAGATCTTGAGAAAATTACCTGACAGCCATCGGATCCGTAGAGAGTTGCACAGAGTTTAAAGCTTCATGAACATGAGGGTGAAAGTCCCGAAAGGAGTTGGCTTATCGGGATATCGACGTTCGGGATATCAGAATTCTCGAGGTCGAGAAGGTTGGGACATTTCAAGTTCCAAACTAGCGAGAGGGAATCGGAGTCGTCCGTCTAAGGAAGGACGCGTGTCGCGTGATCATCCAATTTGGAGATACGGACACCCAGACTCACATAGGTGAGCATTTTTTACCTTGCACCGGGCGAAGTCCAAAGATTTGATCTGAGTCGTCCAACAGTTGATACACGTGGTGGAGATCGAGCAACCCATCGGTATATCGGCCACCAGGTTTTTGAGTTGACATGGAACTTTGTCAACGGGGAATCACAAGTTGCAAAATCCCAAGATTGGATCTAAGCCGTCCGTCAGTTGGGACACGTGGGTGAGATTGGGAGCCCATCGGCATATCAGGGTTCGGCATTTCGTGAATCCTGAAGACAAGGCACCCGGAGTATTTGAAATCGTGAAATCGCAAAATAGCGAGAATCGGCGAGGACCATCCATTCTTGAGGACGCGTGGTCGAGATCGAGGAAGTCGGGAAATTTCCGGAAGGAGATTCATTCATCGAGGAATCGGGGTTTGGGGAATCGCGAATCCTGAGGACATATGTGTTTCGGCATTGGAAAGTCTGAAACCCCGATAGGAAGTATGACTGTGGTCATATAATGGGAGGTCGTGTGAACCACGAGTCTAGCCCAGAGGGCTAACAGGAGTTAGAGCACATCGGCGTTTGGAATCCCAAAATGCTGAAAGGATCTGCGTCGTAGATCTGAGAAAGATCTGACCATTGAAATTTTCTAGGAATGGACGTGGACACATGGAGATGTACCACATGCTAGTGGGTCAAGAAGAGAAGCGAGAGAGGTGGGACCCGATGAAATCGTTAAAAGGTGACATGGGCCCTCATTAACGTACCATGTACCACCGTCGTTGTGGGTAACCACTGATTCATGTGGGTCGGAGGGTAGAGTAAGATGAAATTTTGGAAGTCGGGGGTTGGAAAGGAAAGCAAGTTGAAAGTCTTGTGGGTTGAAACCCGAAGTCCTGAAATTCCGAAGTGCCGAAAATGAAAGCTTCGAAAACCCAAAAAATGAAGTCCTGAAAATTGCAAAGCCAAATGAGAGCTCAGAAAACCCATTGGATTCAAAATGTCTTTTGTTCTTGTTGGTGTTAGTCATAAATGTTGTGGATTGTTTATGAAGTTTAATGGCCTGACAAACTTCGAATTTAATTGCACAGAGAGTGCGTGTGTAGAGTTCAGTGGAGGTCAGGACTCCAGTTAACCAACGCCGAGTATGGAGTGGGGAAAAGTGCAGATTACCCCTGAAATAGAAGATGAACAAGAAGGAAAGGATTTTAACCTAGGAGTCGAAGGATCGAACTCCAACGGGCATGGAAAAGAGAAGGATAAGTAAGGACACATAATGGAAATCCTTGAAGGATTGCAAAGAGAGGCCAAGGCTCGTCGAGATGATAGCCAAAAGCTTATGAAAGTCAGGGATCGGTAGGGTGAGTTAAACTTAAAATTTTTGAAGAGCCTGGAAAGAATAAAGAAGAAACTCGAGAAGGGAGGAGACTCAAGAACGATGAAGAGTCGCAAAACCCATGGGAGAAGAAGTAGGTCGAGGAGTGGTAGCCGACATCTTAGTCGCTCCCAAGGACATTCTAACAGGAAGACACACTGTAGTCCAAGCCCATCCCCTACCAAAAAAAACCAAAAATCTGGAAAGGATGAATTGAAAGGGGAGATGAACAAGATTAAGCCTCCAACATTCAATGGAGAACATAAGAAGGAAGAATATTCCGAGACCTGGTTGCTTGGCATGAAGAAATACTTCCAACTGAAGAATTATTCTGCCCATGCAGAAGGAAGAATTGCAATGTACCAACTAAAAGGAAAATCATCCATGTGGTGGGATCAGTTTGTGCAGGTGCAACACATCAGAGAGAAAGAGGTCACTTGGAAGGAATTTAAGAGGTATTTCGAGAAGAAATACCTGACTAAAAGATACTATGAAAGAAAGATGAAGGAGTTCTTCGAACTCAAGTTGGGCAGTATGACCATTGATGAGTATGAACAAAGTTTCCTAGAAATACTGAAGTATGTTCCATTCATCAAAGATGAGGTTGTCAAGATTCAGAGATATCTGAGTGGAATACCACCTTCCATTGGTGACAAGATTTAGTATGACGATCCTAAGACCATGGAAGAAACCATAAGAAGGGAAAAATGTCTATACGAACAACAAAGAGAAAAGCCTACCTTTCAGAAGGTTTGGAATGATTAGAGGAAGTTTAAGAAGGAACAGAGGTAGAAGGGAAACAAGCCTTCCTTTTTCAGAAACAGTCTTCAAGGACAGCCATCGTTTAGAGAGCCGAGAAGGACTAAAGAGGGAGCACAAAGATAGAGACTGATGCCCATTTAGTGTTGGGGCCGTCAAGGAAACCACAAGTACATAGATTGTCCCCATAAAAATGGTAAGGCAAGAACTGTGCATACTGTTCAGTAAGTTGAAATAGTGGAGGATATGGGTAGCAGAATGCCAAGGATCTATGAAGCCCTAGACAACAAGCAAGCATAATTTCAATCGCACATGATTGAAGTGGAAGGTATGATTAACAACTGACCACTTGTTATTTTAATTGATTAAGGGGCTAGCCATAGTTATGTAGATCCAAGAGTGGTGGAAAGTTTGCATCTAATGAGGAACAAACATGAGAATTCTTGGTTAGTACAGTTGGCCACAGGGACCAAGAGGAAGGTCACTGAATTGGTTAAGTCATGTTCAGTGGACATGAAAGGAAAGAGCACTAAGGCTGAATTCAACATTCTACCTTTAGGCTCATACGATTGTTTAATTGGGATGGACTGGTTGGACAAGCACCATGCCCTTCTGGATTGCCGTAACAAGAGGTTCACATGCCTGAACGAAGAGGGAAATCAGGTAACAGTCCAAGGAATTCCCAGAGCCGTGGCTGTGAGGGAAATCTCAGTCATGAAGTTGAAGAAATGTTACCGGAAAGGATGTCAATTATTTGCAGCTCAGATGGAAGAAGCATCCCAAGATGTAGTATCGAATCTGGAAGACCATGAAGTACTCAAGGAGTTCAAGGATGTATTTCAGGAGGTACCTAGACTACCTCTGAGGAGGGACATCGATTTTTCTATAAATTCGATGCCTGGAGCAACTTCAGTTTCAAAAGCTCCTTATAGAATGAGTATGCCAGAGCTGAAAGAGTTGTAATTGCAGCTCGAAGAGCTACTAAAGAAAGGTTACATTCATCCTAGTGTGTCACCGTGGGGATCCCCGGTCCTATTTGTGAAGAAGAAAGATGGGACGTTGAGGTTGTGCATTGATTTTCGACAGTTGAATAAGGTCACTGTCAAGAACAAGTATCCACTGCCAAGGATTGATGATCTTTTTGATCAGTTGAAGGATGCAAAAATATTTTTGAAAATAGATCTCCGATCAGGATATCACCAAGTGAGAATAAAGTATAAGGACATCAGCAAGACCACCTTTAGAACAAGGTACGATCATTATGAGTTCATGGTGGTGTCGTTTGGACTGTCCAATGCGCCTGTTGTTTTCATGTGTTTAATGAATGGAGTGTTCAGAAATTATTTGGACAAGTTTGTCATAGTTTTCCTAGACGATATCTTGGTGTATTCCAAGACAGAGGAAGAACATGAGCAACACCTGAGAATGGTGCTGCAGGTGTTGAGAGAACACTAGCTGTACGCAAAACTGAGCAAGTGCTCTTTTTACCAAAGGCATATCCATTACTTGGGACACATTATATCTAAAGATGGGATGGCTTTGGATCCTGAGAAGGTACAGGCCATTCGATAATGGACAGCGCCAACGAATGTGGCAGAAGTTAGATCTTTTATGGGTCTGGCAGGATACTATAGGAGGTTTATAGTCGGATTCTCAAGGATAGCCCATTCTATCACTTCCTTGCAAAGGAAGGGAAAGAAGTTCCAGTGGACTGAAGAATGTGAGAGCAACTTCCAGTCATTGAAGCAGCTGCTAACTAGTGTTGGATCATGTTGTCATTGATGCCAATGGTTTGTCATTGATGCCAATGGTTTGATTACTTGGGAGATTGTTGGATCATATGTCATTGATGTAAATGGTTTGGTTTGATTGATGTGATTGGTTGATGCCAAGTAGTTGATTGATATGATTCCTTTGATGAGAATGGTTGGAGGACCCATGTCCAAGTGGAAACCAATCGATGCAAAGGTAAACAAATGGATGAACTCCAAAGTGGTCCCCTTATGGTGAAAGCCCTCACGGGAAGACGCTTTGCGGATTGAGTTATCCTAGAAGA
>ML779511.1:601708-648056 GCA_009831015.1 Picea engelmannii | reverse complement strand
AACTGGTTATAAATGACAACAATGGGTAATGAATAAATGTTGAATGCTAATTGATGAGTTTTTGTGCAAGAGGAAAGTTTTGGGAAAAAGAGCCCCACACTCATTCACCCCCCCCTCTAAGTGTGGTAGGTGTGTCCAACAACTAGTGCTCCAATCCTAAAGATAGCAGATCCAAACAAGGATTACGTAGTGTGCACTGATGCATGTAAGGAGGGGCTGGGAGGAGTTCTCATCCAAGAGGGATTTGTAGTTTGTTATGAATCCCGAAAGTTGAAGGAACATGAGAATAATTATGCCACTCACGATTTAGAGCTGGTAGAAATTGTCCACGCCTTGAGGAAATGGAGACATTATGTCATGGGAAGGAGATTCAAGTTGAGAACAGACCATAACGGTCTAAAGTATTTATTTGATCAACCGACCTTAAATACCAGACAAATCAGATGGCTGGAGTTTATGTGCGAATATGACTTTGATATCAATCATATCAAAGGGAAAGAAAATAAGGTGGTTGATGCACTCAACAGAAAAGTGCACGAATTACATGCTACAGCCATTATCATGTACCAGACTGAGATGAAGGATAGAATTTTGGAAGTTGCAAATGTTGATTTGCAGTACAAAAATCTTGTAGCAAAGCTATAGCAGCATGAGAAACCACAGACCAAGGAAAGTTACACCTTAGGAACTAATGGTTTACTTCTGTATAAAAACAGAGTGTATGTACCCAATGTCCGAGAATTGAAGCTGGAAATTCTAAAGGAGATGCATAATGTGGCTTATGCTGGACATCCTGGATATCAGAAGACTGTGGCAGCAGTCAAAAGCCATTACTTTTGGCTGGTTTTGAAGAAAGAAATCGTTGAATACATTGCCAGATGTATGGAGTGCCAGAAGGTTAAGGTGGAGCATAGGCACCCAACAGGGTTGTTGCATCCTTTACCTATTCCTGAATGGAAATGGAACGTGGTAACAATGGATTTTATCACCGAACTACCTAGGACAAGAAAGCAACATGATTCAATCATGGTGGTGGTGGACAAGCTTACTAATGCTGCCCATTTTACTCCACTGAAAACCACCGACAGAGCAGCAGATGTTGCTGACATTTTCCTAAAATAAGTTGCACGCTTGCACGGAATTCCTAAGACCATTGTGTCTAATAGAGACCCAAAATTCACTTTGAATTTCCGGAAAGGACTGTTCAAAGGATTCGGAATGAATCTGAACTTTAGTACAACACATCATCCCGAGTCTAATGGATAGACATAGAGAGTAAATAGAGTAATAGAAGACATGTTGAGAATGTATGTGATGGATAAACCATCAAGGTGGGAAGATTACCTGCATTTGGTAGAATTTGCCTACAATAATGGGTATCATGCATCATTGAAGATGAGACCGTTCGAAGCGCTTTATGGAAGAAAGTGAAACACTCCAGTGAGTTGGGATAATCCAGCTGACAGAGTAGTAGTTGGGCTTGAGCTACTCAAAGAGATTGAAGACCAAATGATAAGAATTAAACATAATCTAAAAGTTGCCCAGGACAGGTAGAAAAGTTATACTGATAGTAACAGAACCCATAGAGAATTCAAAGTGGGTGACCATGTTTTCCTGAAAGTGAAAACTAACAGGAGTTCCCTGAGGCTGGGAAGTTGCACCAAGTTGGCAGCAAGATTTGTGGGCCATTTGAGATCCTGGGAAGGATTGGGTCGGTTGCATACATGCTTGCATTACCTGCATCTATGATTGTACATAATGTGTTTCATGTTTCACTGCTTAAAAAATATGTACCTGATGCTAATCATATTATTGATTGGACTATGATTCAGGTGGAACCAGAAGGCGTCTTGCAAGTGCATCCTGTGCGCATATTGGACAGGAAGAGAAAACAGCTCCGGAATTGAGCTATAAAGCTTGTAAAGGTCCAGTGGACCTGGTATAGTCCTGAGGACACGACATGGGAGCACGAAGAGGTTATGCGGGCAGAGTACTCGCATCTTTTTGAAAAATTTGAAAGGATTGCAGAGACAGTGTAAGTTGCACTGAGGAAAGTGCAAAAATAAGGGGAGGGGGATTGTAGTGTCCCCAAGGTCGAACCCCGTTGCAAACCATGTTTTGAAAGGAAATTGTAATTATGTTTTATAGGCTGGTGAGCCAAGTTATTATAAGCTGGAGGCTTATGTGTTTGTTAGGCCTGGGAGCCTAAGTGTTGAAGGCCAGGATCCTGCTGTTGTATATGTAATCATGCAGAACAATTAATAAAATATAAACACCGCTAGGTGCAGACCGACCACGATGAATGAGTGAAGGGGAACTGAGCATCCACAGAGGGGGAAAGGAATTAGGGGCTGGAAGGTGGGAAAGGGGCTAAGTGTTGAGCCTAGGGGCTAAGACTAGGGGGCTTAAGCCTGGGAATAATATTTTGATATTATTCGAAAAGTTATGTGCATCATATGTTTTTTTATCCAAAGTCCTTTTGGAAGGATACGTGAATTTTCAAGTGGCGGGAGGAACGTGTGTTGGTGGAACGCATGCAGTTCCATGGGTGACAAGTGTCAACCCTGGTGCATGCAAATAAAATGGCTAGGGTGAGCTGTGAGAAGGGTTCCTCTCCTCCATTCTACCTGACGGTCTGAAGGTGAACGATCAGGGACCTCTGCAAAAGAATACCCTGGTGCAACCCTGAAAGCCGGGGAAAAAACTGTGTTGATTTCAGGGATAGTTGGTACATCCTTTGTCTGAACAGTTGGAGCTTGTGCGTGGGATCTCTGCACACCTCGTGCAATCTTGAAACCAAAACCGTGAAGACTATCCCATGTTTGTCTACATCGAACTTGTGTGTAATCTCTCTCTAGGTGAGGGGGGGTGATTTTTGTTGGAAGAGGCAGGTTTTCAGGCCTGTGAGCAACTTTTTCCAGGAGAGAGAGTTTGTTGGGAAGTGGTTTCTTCTAGAGAGTGTCCAGCACCAGCTTCAGGCTCTGAGACTTCCTGATCTATCCTGTTGTCGAGACCCAAAGAGGGAGGTTAGCACCGATGGAATGTGCTTGTGAAGGTGTATACTCCCGGGCAGAACAGGCATGTGGGGAATGAGAGTCTAGTAGTAGTGGGCGTAAGATGTCATCCTAGGAAGAATCCTTCCAAATTCTAAATGTTGTTTTCCCTGTAACACCAGCTTCAGGCTCTGAGACTTCTTGATCCGGCCTGTTGCCAAGACCCAGAGAGGGAGGTTAGCACCGATGGACTGTGCTTGTGAAGGTGTATACTCCCGGGCGGAACAAGCATGTGGGGAAGGAGAGTCTGGTAGTAGTGGGCGTAAAATGGCATCCTGGGAAGAATCCCTTCCTTGTGGTTGTGTGTTGTTTTCCCTGTAACCTCAGCCTAACCTAGATTTCCTTACCTTGGGGTGGAGCTTAGTCCCAGCTCGGGGGTGATCCACTGCTGAGATGATGAGCAGTGTGATCTAAGGCTGGGAGGTTCGTGGAAGGCCCACACTTGGTTGGTGGAATCTACCATTGATAAAGATAAGTATCTGTTTATGTTTTACTCATAGATTGCATGACTCTATTTCTTATGTTATCATGATTTCCGCTGTGTATATGATTTAGTATGGCATGCTATGGTTTGTAAATTATAGCAGTGAATAATATGTGTACTCTGAGCTTGAATGTGTTTATTTGTTTAAATGCATGCGATTAATTACGAAGGGAAATGTGTTATTCCGCGTAGTAACACCTACCCGGTAGCCAAGGTGCGCTACAGTTATTCTGGGTTATCTACCAAGTGGTGTTGTAGTATCCTTGGTAGCTGAGTGAAAAGGTGTGCTACAAAAGGAATTTATGGATTTCTACAGAAAGCATGGTATAAAAAGGAAATTCTTCGTTGCTAGAACACCTCAATAGAATGGGGTTGTTGAAAGAAAGAACAGGACAATACAATAAATGGATCGAACAATGTTAATGGATTCCAAGTTGACAACTGTTTTTTGGACACATGCAGTGCATACAATAGTTCACATTCAAAGCATAGTAATGCTTGGGAACAATAGTGACAAAAATCCTTACGGGCTATGGAAAGGAAGACTAGTAAATGTGAAGCACTTCAGAGTCTTTGGAAGAAAATTCTACATCAAAAGAGAAGATGCAGAATGTGAAAGTTTAATTATCGTGTAAACAAAGGCATACTTGTTGGTTACTCAAGTACAAGGAAAACATACAAATGTTACAATCTAAGGATAAAAAAAATTGTGGAAAGAATCAATGTAACAGTTGATGAGACAAGTGGACAAAAATTAAAGGAAGAAGAAAAAGAGTCAGTGGAACAGGTTTACGAAGAAGAAGCAAAGGATGAAGAAGAAGAAAACGGGGAAGATAAAGAAGATAAAATAGAAGTATAAGAGAAAGAAAAACAAGTACCTCCAAAGACACCTAGAAAACGAATATAGAAGAATCATCCTTCAGATCAGATTATCGGGAACAAAGATGCAGGAATTGAGACCAGAAGAAGAGGTCATTCACCAGAACAATTGCACCTAGAACTCTTATCTTTGATTGAACCAACCAATTTTGAAGAAGCCAACAAGGATGGATTCTGAATAAAGGCCATGGATCAAGAATTGGATCAGATAGAGAAGAATGACACTTGGGAATTGGTTCCAAGACCAAGGTACAAGAACGTGATCAACACAAAATGGGTCTTCAGAAATAAATTGAATGAAGATGGACAGGTTACCAGAAATAAAGATATATTGGTATGTAAAGGATACACATAGGTTGAAGGTATCTACTTTGAAGAGAAATTTGCCCCAGTTTCCATAATGGAAGAAATCAGATTGATACTAGCTTATGCATGTTTCAAATAATATTAAAGTGTATCATATGGACGTGAAATCAACTTTTATGAATGGAGAACTAGAAGAAGAAGTCTAGATTGAGCAACCAAAAGGATTTTAGTTATCAAAAAATGAATATTATGTTTGCATATTAAAAAAGGCCTTGTATGGTCTCAAACAAGCCCCTAGAGCATGGTATTTCAGACTAGATAGATACTTACAGCAGCAAGGGTTCAGGAAAGGAAATGCAGACAACAACCTCTACATCAAGGTAACTCAAGATAGTATTTTATTAATTGAAGTTTATGGTCATGATATTATTTTTGGAAGTGATGATCACAGGTTGAGCCAGAAATTTGCAAATGATATGAAGAATGAATTTGAAATGTCGTTACTTGGAGAACTATCCTTCTTTCTAGGTCTCAAACCATGTATATTAGAGAAATTTTAAAGAGGTTCAGAATGGAAGATTGCAAACCTGTCAATACTCCTATGAAAACTAGATGCAAGTTAAGTAAAGATGATGATTCAAAGTCTACATATTAGAGATAGTACAAGTCAATGATTGAAAACTTAATTTATGTGACAACATCTAGACTAGATGTAATGTAGGCAGTTGGACATGTGGCAAGATTTCAAGCAACACCAAAGGAATCACATGTTCTAGCAGTAAAAACGATATTCAAATATCTCAAGGGTACATAAGAGTTTGGACTATGGTGTCCAAAAGGAAAGGATTTATCACTTATTTCCTATACATATGCAGATTAGGAAGGTTGCATTGATGACCTACGAAGCACCAGTGGAGCATCGTTCTACTTAGGTGAGTGTTTAGTATCTTGGCTAAGAAAGAAATAGTCATCAATACCATTATCTATAGCCGAAGGAGAGTATATTTCAGCAACAACATGTTGTGCATAGGTTCTATGGATGAAACAAACTCTGACAGATATATAGGTTGAGTATGATGAACCCATTCTAATCTATTGTGATAATACAAGTGCCATCAGTATATCAAAGAACCCGATGATGCACTCCAAGATGAAGCACATCACAATTAAGTATCACTTTCTACGGGAACAGGTTGCACAGAAGAACATTAGAGTTGAATATGTGGGAACAAAAGAACAAGTGGAAGATATCTTTACAAAATCGCTTCCAAGGGAAGATTTTGAGTATCTTCACTAGAGACTCGGAGTAATTTCTACTCCAAAATGAATTATTTTGAATGCTTATCTTATATGTGTTAGATTTACATGAGGAAGCACCATAAAGAGGATAGTTCAGGTTGGGGGAGCAGTTTCAGGAAGATTTCAATCAGGGGGATTAGCCCCAAGGACAATTTAGTTATGGGGAGAAGCCCCGGATGATAAGTTACCTTTTCCATTGATGTCAAAGGGGAATATATTTATCATATGCATGATAGAGAGTTAGATGCTTAGAGAGAGAGCACAGCGGCATGGTTCCAGGGGGAGTGATGGTCACATGGGTAGCATGAGAAATATAAATTCAGTATTGCATCAAAGTGTTTCCATCAATGCCAAAGGGGGAGATTGTTGATTAATTGAGTTGGTTTTCATTGATGTCAACCCTTGAAGCAAGTCTGATAGAAAATTCTGGTATCCCTAACAATGTGATTAAAGGACTTCATTTTGATTCATGTATAATGGTATAAATTTCAATATATTTGCAGGTAATACTATTCTAGATGGATAGTACTGTCATGCCATTTCCAGTGATATGCATAACGTCGCATAACTCCTCACAATTAGAGAGTTATGGCCTGGTGAAGTGGAGAACCCTCATGAGTTATCTAGAAGGTCAAAGAAGTCAAATTAATTCTAGAAGCTCCTAGAAGAAGTTGACTAGTCAAGTGGGTGAAACTAGGATTTAGTCATGGGTTAAGTTGTTGCAATAAGAAAATAATTAAAAATATTTTAGTTGCAACTAGAAGTGGAGAATATATTATTTGTAGTAAAGTGATTTAGAGGTGGACAAATGCTTAGAAGTGGGTTATCCCTAAAATAAGGAAATTCGGTTAAGTTGGTTAGAAGGTAACCCCTTGAGGAAGCTACATGGAAGTATAAATAAGAGAGAAAGGCTCTCCCATTAGCACCTATTGAATATCATTGAAAATCTATTTTTTGAAAGGTTATTTGAGCAGGTATTATTGATAGAGAAAAGTGTGGAAAAAAGTGCAGAGAGAAAATTTTATTAGAAAAAGTACGGTAGAAAAATCATTGCAGGAAAAGTGCGACAGAAAAATCACGGCAGGAAAAGTGTGGAAGAAAAATCACAGCAGAAAAACCAAGGCAGAAAAAGTGCGGCAGAAAAATCGTGGTAGTAGACTCGCAACAACAAAATAGTGGCAACAGAATGCTACAAGAAGAAAAAAGGTATGGTTTTCATATGTGTAGTGTTGAATTTATGAATCTGGTTGAGGGTTTGCTTAGTAAATCTATTGGATGCCCTCTTTGAAGGTTAGAGATTACTGTAGAATTGATCTGAGGTAGATCTACTGAATTTTAGTATTGGTTCATGTTTGAGGTCTTTTGGTTGAAGTTTGTTGCTTAAGTTCTTGGTACATATAGAGATTGTATAACAATGAGGTTCTAGCACATGGTTTGAGGTACAAACTTGTGGGACAATGTTTGAGGTATATGTGATCAGATTAGATTGGCTGATGAGTATACAGTGACAGGTTTCTCAGTGACAGATTTGACAGAACAGGTTGTGACAGTGACATATTCAGTTTCTACATTTGACATTTATATTTCAAGGCGGTTGGAAGGGGAAAGGATAGCTAGTTGTATCCACCTTTCGTTTGTCACCGGATAACATAGGGGGTTGTAGCCTCCTTTTAGTTGTAGCCAAAGAATTGGGGAGCTAGAGCTTCCCTCAGGTTGTAGTCTGAAAATAGGGGGTGCGAGCCTCCTTCCAGTTACATCTGGAAAACAAAGGAAGTTAGTGCTTCCAATGAATGTAATTCTTAAAGACAAAAAAAGAAAAAGCGTTTCATGGTTTTCTCCCGCATTGGCTTTCCATGTAAAAAATATTGGTGTGGTGTGTATGTGTATGATTTTTCATTTTTTCATGGTATTTTTACTCTGTACTTATTGGATGATAATGTTATATTGATCATAAAGATAAATAATTGTTGCATACTGTGGTTAAAGGGATTAAAAATCTCTATTACTAATTCACCCGCCTCTCAGTAATCCAACAGTTCTCAGTGGGATTTACCCAACTTGTGTATAGGCATGATATTCGTGTTTTATCATCTTTGCAAACAATGTAGTGTCAATTATGTCTTAACATGGTTTTTATATTTTCAATTTCCCCCAAACCCTATGCAATTAATACTATACATGTTACAACTCCGACTCGACCAGATTTGTCCAGTTCATCGTTAAATTTCTCCAAGGTAGTCCAGTGTTTGTTACCGTTGGCATATGGCAGAAGAGATAAATTAAAAAGGGAAAAGGTCTTTCGATCATGTTTTCATTGGGGTAGATTTGATCGTGGGAAGAGTCCTCTGATCATATCATCATCAGATTTTATTGAAGGACTTGATTTATAGGTAGAGATCGTAAGGATATCTTCTGATGATGATGCATTATTTATTAGTATTATCAAAATTTATGCCAAGGGGGGAAGGTTTGTGATGAGTTTATAAGGTTTTAATTTTTAGCTATTTATGTAATCTATGTTAAATATCTCCCTCTTATTTTCATGGAATCATATTCGAGAAGGTTTTATTGTTATAAGGTTGAAGGAAAAGGTTAAACTTTAAAGGCCTTGATGTCGTCGTTGGGTGATAGACTAATATGCACCGTTTAATCGTATCTATGTTAGATCTCCGATGATTAGCCTCGATACATATCGTCCTCGACAAGTCTTAGATGGAGAATAGAAAGCATGTTTTTGATTCCTCTCGAGGATGAAAACAGTTTCATTAAATAAGATGATCCATTGAGAAACTGGCACATATGCACCTAGTGATCAATGGTAGTCATATTTAGATTATATTATAACGCAAAGGAGGGGTTGGGACCTAGCTAGTAGGTAGAAAGGTATTTTACCCTATGTGAATTTGAGGACCAATCCCTTGCTGACATTTACGTAACGATATGGTTTAGCGAGGAAATAGTATTGTCATTGACTTTTAGGATATAAGCCTTGAGGGGTATGTTCCCATCGTGATTTTCCGACAACGACGTTGCAAAGGCATCATTGTCAAAAAGATTGGATACATGAAGCAGGGCAGTTTTAGAAGAAAAAGGTCGATGATATCTGATCTAGGTCATATGGATAAGGTTTTGGAGCTTATCGTTGTGGATGATTTTCTTCCATAAAAATTTAAGGCTTGTGAGGACATAAGGAAGGAGCTTATACGATATATTTTTGTACTCATAATTAACTTTGCATCAAATTGAATTTGAAGACTGTGTAGAAACCTTCATTTTATAAGTGAATAGCTAGTAAGGTAAGTAATGAGTAGTACCTTGCAAAATTTTGGTAGGAGGGGTACCCACTAAAACTCAAGAGTTTCAGTGGGATAATGTGTGTCTCACAACACTTGGCTAACCATATTTATATGGAAACCCTATCCACCCAAAATACTCCAATGAAAAGTCATGTCTCTACATAAGGGGGTTTAACTATTAAATTTTCCCTTGAAATATACAGAATTTAATTTTTTACATGAAATAAAACCCTAGAAGGGTGACAACATTCCCTAAGAGGGTGACATAGTCTCTCCAAGTGCAACATCAAACATGGTGAGGGAGACGTTGGGCCTACAAAGTCCATATGTCATGCCCAAAGTTCCCTACCATGGTCTCCTCATGTCAATCTACCTCTAGAACCATCTCATCCATCAAACCTCAACCCTACAAGGTAACATCAAGGGCTAGGAGGTGAAGTCCTAGGACTCAAAAGGCCAATGTCCAAGTAGATAAGGGTGCAAAATCATCATAAAGTGATTCCAAGGTTCCTCCAAAGGAAATGGCCTATGTACTCTAGGTGCAACATTCATCATCCATGGTATTCTTCATGTGGGGTCCAATGTCCATCCTATGGGAAAGGTCTTGCAAATACAAACAAGTATGTCCTCTAGGGGTCCACAAGTCACAAGTATCATTCCAAGTAAGCCACATTTAATTCAAGAACCACCCAAACATGTGCATCAAACCCCTTCTTTTAAAAATAAACAAATGTTGAAAGACCTTATAAGTTTTGCCTAATTTAGGTATGGGAGGGGTGTCATGGTTCCCTATTGGGTAATCCAATCCCCAAGTCAAGGAATGTTTCCCAAGGGGACCCTATCTAGGTCATGTGATGACTATGAGGTGGATTGGGAAAATAATTTTGGGCATGGGGTTTTTTACATATCAAGGGTGTGTATTGTCTCATTTATGGGTTCCTTTATGGAGGGTGTATTATGATGTAGGATCATCTCTCAACATCATCCAGCCAGCTAGCCATCCATGCCAGGGAATTCAAATCACACGCGAAAAGAGAGTCGCAGCCTCATTTTAAATCTAAATTCAATGTAGCTTTAATGCTTAGGCTGTTGAGATAGGAAGTCGTTCCTTTGTGCAGGCGTAGAGTAGATTGGCCTTTAATGTTTGTAATGGCTGAGATCTAGATCCGATTCTAGACTAGACAGCCCATTCAATGCAATTGAATAGGGTAGGTAGGTTGGAGGGAAGTGCTCGAAGATCCCCCTCAGGTAAAAGAGATTTCCAGATCTCATTTTGGTAGTGAGTTAGGAGGTAGAAGAGAAGAGCCGAGACCTTGTTACAGGTCGTGCTCGGGAACACCTTTGTAAAGAGGCATTTTATTTAATATAAAGAGAAGCAGTTTTTCCTGCATATTTTCTGTATTATGTGGATGCCTTGGTGTGTGCTTTTATATGTTGTGAATGTATGTTTGTTAGGCATTTGCAGGAGTTCTTGATTTTCAGGGTTGAAGGTCTTTGAGGCGTCACACCAGGAGGGTGTGACAGAACAATGCGGGTTCTGAGAACCGTGCATAGAGGATGCATTTCTAAACTCTGCGGAGTCAGACAAAGACGTGTTGCAGCACAGGAACTGGAATCAACAACTCAGGAGGAATACCTTTGAGGTTGTTTAATACCTTGGAGGCAAGGCTGTGTATGAGAGACACAATTGCAGACATAATTTTTTTGTGGATTCTGTAAAGGCTCTGTCAAGTGGGCATTGAGCATAGGCACAAGGTGAAGTTGGAGGAACTATGTTGTGAGCTCAAACAGAATCACTGAGGATTTTGTGAAGCTCTGCCAGGTGGGTATTGAGCCAGTATAAGGAGTGCATAGAGGAGGGACTTCTATTGAGGAGTTCAGAAAGAGGACCAGAATCACTGAGGATTCTGAGAGCTCTGCCAGGTGGGCATTGAGAAAGTGCATAGGTGCACAGGAGGACATAACCGCTGAAATTTCTAGAAGAAGACACTTTGCTAAGAGGGCATTTGAGTCAGTGTGCAAATAGGCACAGAGGAGAGAAGATAACTCTTTGAGTTTTGTAATTTGGAGGAGAATCCATTGAGGGATCTTCACAGGGTTGTTGAACACCCTAATAGGCTCAGCAAGAGGTTGTTGGAGCAAACAGAGTGCCAGGAGGCCGTTACTTTCTCCATCTGTGGGAGAAAGGAACAAGGACAAGTTTTTGTGGAGGTCGAAGCTACAGGAAGAGCTCAGGAGACACAGCGCGGTGTATGCGCGAAGACTCTACAGGAGGTAGAGGTCAAATCTTCAAAGATTTGAAGAAGAGATCATAAGGAACAATGATTTTACACACGTTGGCGAAGCTCAGAGTCGAGAGCTTGCAGGAGGAAACAGACAAAGGTTGAGGCCTTTGGAAATTTGAAATTTCTCCCAAGGTTGGGAAGAAAGTGCGCAGAATCTCAGGAGGAGCTACAACAGCCGTCAGATCCACAGGTGAAGGAAAATTTGGACAGTTGGTTTTCACGTCCAGGAGAAGCTTAAGAGAAGTGCACGAAGGGGGAGATCGACAGTCATTGGATCTCATTCAAAAATCTCGTCAGCCATTAGATCGGGAGAAGGCGCACAAATTTTAGCCTCTGGAGTAAGCGTGCAGGAGAAAGGATATGAGCCGTCAGATCTGAAGAAAATTTCCCGTCAGCCGTTGGATTGGATAGGATTTTCTCGAAGTTTACCATCGGGAAATCAGGATTCATGAAGACAAGAAATTCGAGACACTTCAAGTCTCGAAACACCGGGAAGATCTGGACCGTCCGTTAGCAGAGACACGTGGCAGAGATCAAGGCATTGGGAGTCGGTACATCAGCATTCCTGTGGACAGGAGATTGGGTAAGTCCACTTTGAAAACCTCGACACAAATATGAGCAGTCCATTTGGGGAGACAGGTGTAATAAATCTGAAGGGAGTCGGTATATTGGCCATCGGGAAATCGGAGTTCGTGAGGTCGAAAGAATCGGGACATCAAAAGTCTCGAAATCCCGAGAGGTGGTCTAAGACGTCCATTTGGAGAGGACGTGTGGAAGTAATCGGAGCCATCAGGAAAAATCCCGAAAGGGCAGGACTCCATTTGGAGCTTCGGGAGTCGGCAAATCGGGAGTTTTGTGAGCAAGAGGTCAGGGAAATCCATAGGGAAAAAGCCGATACAATCAGAACCGTCCATCTGTGGGACAGGTGGCAATCATTGAGAGTCATTGGTGTTTTTTCCATTGGGACTCACACAGGTAAGTGCCTTTGGTTTGGTGTTTGGCGAAGTCTGAGGCTTAATTTAGACTGCCCATCCATTTGGGATGCGTGTCGGAGAGCCGAGGAAAGTTGGGGATCGGTATATCGGGGATTCTGTGGACACGAAATACTTTCATTCCGGAATCGCGAACCCCGAAACCCCGATAAAGGGACCAGCTCTAATGTGGGAGCCAACTGCCAGCACATCAGAAAGGAGGAAGGAGCCATCGTGGGGCCAGCTGTCGGCACGTCGACATTTCAAGTCGATCGAAGAATCGGGAATCGCGGGGACGAGGAGTCCATACATTGTGGAACCCCGAAGTCCAAAACCCCAAAGAGAGGTAAGGTTGTGGTCACGGGGTAGTGGTCACGTGGAACAGGGCTTAGCCAGGGGGCATAACATGTAAAGGGCACGTCGATATTCGAGGGATCGCGAATCCTGAGGACATGTGCATTTGGACATTGGAAAGTACAAAACCTCGATGAGGAGGTATGGCTACGGTCATATAGAGGAAGGTCGTATGGACCCAAAAGACTAGCCCAAGGGGACTAGCGGAAGTTGGAGTGCATCGGGAATCATAGGATCACGGATCCAAAGGGAAATTGCATTGTGGCATTAGAAACCCCGAAACCCCAACGAAAGGAAATATATAAGGTTGTGGTCTTATGAGCACGGTCATGTGGACCAGGGCATATCTAGGAGAGGCTAAGGCCGGGTAGAGAGCTCATCGGTGATCAGGGAATCGAGAGGACAGTGACTCTCGACATCAAGAAGGACAAAACCCCAAACCCCAAAACTGATTCGGGGACAACCACGATAAAGTGCAGAAGGCTGTGTGGAGGAAAGAAAGGACCTGTGGATCAGGTTTTAGCAGGGATTCCATTGGGAGTCCAAAGAGATAATTTGGCTCAAAGACGTGGAAATTGAATGATCCTGTGAGCAAAAGACCGCGACGGGGGTGCAGTCATTTTTTCTTACTACATCAAGTGGTATCAGAGAAGATTCTTGTCTGTATATTTCAGGCAAGAGGGGAAAGATATAAAGAGCACTCTGATACACATCAAGTGGTATCAGAGCAGGAAATTCATCTGTATATTCCAGGTGAAGAAAGACAAAGTTGTTGAGGACTTTGTAAGGATTGTTTGTAAGTAGGCAGCAATCAAGGAGGCAATCAGGGAGACTGTAGGATGAAGCTGGAAACACTCAGGATGCAGAGTGACAGCAGGTTTGCTAGGAAAGCAGGCAAACACAACACCATAGTTACTAAAAACCATAGGCATGCTGGGAGGAAGAAAAGAAAGGCAGAAAAGCTTGCATAAATGGATAAAGAAAGGGATAAAGAGCTCTATGAATTAAAGGTAGACATAGAGAAGCTCGAACTACGGATGCGGTAGGAAAGGAGGTCGAGACGGATGCGTGAATTTCCCATGAAGAAGGCAAACGCAAAATGGCCAGTCAAGGAGTTGATGGTCAGAGGGAAATGCAGGCTGTTAAAAAGATGGTTGAGGTATGCTAAAAACCTCAAGGCCACAGAGGAGAAGGTGGTTCAGGTATGCGAACCAAAAACTAGAAAATTTCTCAATGGAGAAAATGAATTGGGATCAGCTAAGGATCTCAAGAACTGCCAGGAGGAAAGAGAAGAAATTCCCAATTGCCAGGTGGGCAACGCGTTGAGATTGCTACGGGATCTCAGATACTGTCATGAGGACAGCCAGGGAATTTCACATTTCCAGTTGGGAAATGAAATAAGGTCGCTGCGGGATCTCGAAGACTACCAGGAGGACAGTGGAAGCATCTCATATTTCTAGGTGGGCAGAGATGAAATTTCGAGGCTCTCTGAAAGTTCCATGGACTCGGAGGTGAGGTCAATTCAGCAAGGAGTGCTTATGAAGATGGGATCAGTTGATCTCATAGTCTTCCAGGAGAGAAACAGAGACATCCCATATTTCCAGGTGGGCAGGGATGAGCAAGTGAGTTGGAATCAGCCAGAGGAGCTGACCGAGCAGATGAGACTGTCTGAGGGTCTCATAAATTCAGAGGTGAGTTGGGATCATCATGTGTAGTTGATCGAGGAGGAGGATTTGAGGAGCCTTATGATGATTGGGGGAATTGGGATATTCCTACCATTTTCCCAGGAGGGGGCAGAAGTCTGTGTTGCAGATGGTGCAGCAGCAGAACAGTCAGTTGTGACTGTCAGAAAAGAAGAAGAATTGGAGAAGGTTTTGGAAGTTGCCCAAGAAGGAAAAGAGAGTGAGAATTCTGGGGAATGGCTCAATGAATTCAGCCAAGAAGCTGAGGAAGTTGTAGCATTGAAGCTGACAGTGGAAGAAGCAAAAGAGGATGATGAGCATTCTGAGGAATGGCTCAATATTTTCAGCCAAGAAGCTGAAAAGACTGCAACATGGGGGGTTGCAGAAGCAGGGGGAGAAGAGGCAGACAACGTTTGTTTTGCTGATCTGTATGAACAATTCGAAGCCCTGGAGAAAAGGGTGAAGGTGCAGAGCGTGCACATCCAACAGGTGAAGTTGGAAACTGAGGAAGAAGGCATGGGAGATCATGATGATCTTCTCATGTGCCGAAAAATTTTGCAGCTGAGGAGACTGCAAAAACAGAGCCAGCCACTGGAGCAGCTGGATGAAGTAATAGAAGAGATCATAAGGCTGATTTTGGGGTCAACAGAGACTGTTAGTGAGGAAAGGATGAGCAGAAGAGAAGTAGTAGCAGCAGCAGCAAAATGGAGCAGATGGGAAGCTCCAGATATTTGTTTGGGATCCAGGAGGATTTCCAACAGCTGAGAGGGGAATCTCATGTGCAGGAGCTCATGATTTTGTAGTTAAGGAGTATGATGTAGGAGCATCTCTCCACATCATCCAGCCATCCACGCCAGCCAGCCATCCACGCCAGCGAATTCAAATCGCACGCCAAAAGAGAGGAGCAACCTCATTTAAAATCTAAATTCAATGTAGCTTTAATGCTTAGGTTGTTGAGCTGGGAAGTCATGCCTTTGTGCAGGCGTAGAGTAGATCAGCCTTTAATGTTTGTAATGGATGAGATCTAGATCCGATTCTATACTAGACATCCCATTCAATGCAATTAAATAGGGTAGGTAGGTTGGAGGGAAGTGCTCAAAGATCCCCCTCAGGTAAAATAGATTATCAGATCTCATTTTGGTAGTGAGTTAGGAGGTAGAAGAGAAGAGCTGAGACCTTGTTATAGGCCGTGCTCAGGAACACCTTTGTAAAGAGGCATTTTATTTAATATAAACATAAGTAGTTTTTCCTACATATTTTCTTTATTATGTGGATGCCTTGGTGTGTGCTTTTATATGTTGTGAATGTATGTTTGTTAGGCATTTGCAGGAGTTCTTGATTTTTAGGGTTGAAGGTCTTTGAGGCTTCACACCAGGAGGGTGTGACAGAACACTGCGGGTTCTGAGAACCGTGCATAGAGGATGCATTTCTGAACTCTGCGGAGTACGACAAAGACGTGCTGCGGCACAGGAACTGGAATCAACAACTCAGGAGGAATACCTTTGAGGTTGTTGAATACCTTGGAGGCAAGGCTTTGTATGAGAGACACAGTTGCAGATAGAATTCTACTGTGGATTCTGTAAAGGCTCTGCCAGGTGGGCATTGAGCACAGGCACAAGGTGCAGTTGGAGGAACTCTGTTGTGAGTTCAGACAGAATCATTGAGGATTCTGTGAATCTCTGCCAGGTGGGAATTGAGCCATTACAAGGAGTGAATAGAGGAGGGACTTCTGTTGAGGAGTTCAGAAAGAGGACCAGAATCACTGAGGATTCTGAGAGCTCTGCCAGGTGGGCATTGAGCAAGTGCATAGGTGCACAGGAGGACAAAACTACTGAAAGTTCTAGAAGAAGACACTCTGCTAGGAGGACATTTAATTCAGTGTGCAGATAGGCACAAAGGAGAGAAGAGAACTCTTTGAGTTCTGTAATTTGGAGGAGAATCCACTGAGGGATCTTCACAGGGTTGTTGAACACCCTAATAGGCTCAACAAGAGGTTGTTGGAGCAAACAGAGTGCCAGGAGGCCGTTACTTTCTCCATCGGTGGGAGAAAGGAACAAGGACGAGTTTCTGTGGAGGTCGAAGCTACAGAAAGAGCTCAGGAGAGACAGCGCGGTGTATGCACGAAGACTCTACAGGAGGTAGAGGTCAAATCTTCAAAGATTTGAAGAAGAGCTCATGAGGAATAGCGCTTTTACATGCATTGGCGAAGCTCAGAGTCGAGAGCTCGCAGGAGGAAATAGACAAAGGTTGAGGCCTTTGGAAATTTGAAATTTCTCCCAAGGTTGGGAAGAAAGTGCGCAGAAGCTCAGGAGGAGCAACAACAGTCGTCGGATCAGCAGGTGAAGGAAAATCTGGACCGTTGGTTTTCACATCTAGGAGAAGCTTAAGAGAAACGCACGGAGGGGGAGATTGAAAACCGTTGGATCTCATTCAAAAATCCCGTCAGCCATTGGATAGGGAGAAGGCGCACAGAGTTTAGCCTCTGGAGTAGGCGCGCAGGAGAAAGGATCTGAGCCGTCATATCTAGAGAAAATTTCCCGTCAGCCGTCAGATTGGACAGGAGTTGCTCGAAGTTTACCATCGGGACTTCAGCCATCGGGAAATCGGGAGTCATGAAGACAAGAAAGTTGAGACACTTCAAGTCTCGAAACGTCAGGAAGATCTGGACCGTCCGTTAGCGGAGACACGTGGTGGAGATCGAGGTATAGGGAGTTGGGACATTGACATTCCCATGGAAAGGAGATCGGGTAAGTCCGCTTTGAAAACCCCGACACAAATCTGAGCCGTCCATTTGGGGAGATAGGTGTCAGAAATCTGAAGAGAGTCGGTATATTGGCCATCGGGAAATCGGAGTTCCTGAGGTCAAAAGAATCGGGACATCAAAAGTTTCAAAATCCTGAGAGGTGGTCTGAGTCGTCCATTTGGAGAGGACGCATGGAAGTAATCGGAGCCATCGAGAAAAATCCCGAAAGGGGAGGACTCCATTTGGAGCTTCGGGAGTCGGCAAATCGGGAGTTCTGTGAGCAAGAGGTCGGGGAAATCCATAGGGAAAACCTCGATACAATCAGAACCGTCCATCTGTGGGATAGGTGGAAATCATCGAGAGTCATTGGCATTTTGGCCATTTGGACTCACACAGGTAAGTGCCTTTGGTTTGAAGTTTGGCGAAGTCTGAGGCTTAATCTGGACCGCCCATCCATTTGGGACACGTGTCGAAGATCCGAGGAAAGTCGGGGATCGACCTATCAGGGATTCTGTGGACACGAAATCTTTGCATTCCGGAATCGTGAATCCCGAAACCCTGACAAAGGGAACAACTCTACTGTGGGAGCCAGATATCAGCACATCAGAAAGGAGGAAGGAGCCGTCATGGGGCCAGTTGTTGGCACATCGACATTTCGAGTCCATCGGAGAATCAGGAATTGCGGGGATGAGGATTCCATACATTTTGGAACCCCAAAGAGGGGTAAGGTTGTGGTCACGGGGTAGTGGTCACGTGGACCAGGGCTTAGCCAGGGGGGATAATGTGTAAAGGGCACGTCGGGATTCGAGGGATCGCGAATCCTGAGGACATGTGCATTTGGACATTGGAAAGTCTGAAACCTCGATGAGGAGGTATGGCTGTGTTCATATAGAGGAAGGTCGTATGGACCCAAGAGACTAGCCCAAGGGGACTACCGGAAGTTGGAGCACGTCAGGAATCGGAGGATCGTAGATCCAAAGAGAAATTGCATTGTGGCATTAGAAAGCCCGAAACCCCGACGAAAGGAAAGATATAAGGTTGCGGTCTTATGAGCATGGTCGTGTGGACCAGGGCATAGCCAAGAGAGGCTAAGGTCGACCAGAGAGCTCATCGGTGATCAAGGAATCGAGAGGACAGTGACTCTCGACATCAAGAAGGACAAAACCCCGAACCCCAAAACTGAGTCGGGGACAACCACGGTAAAGTGCAGAAGCCCGTGTGGAGGAAAGAAAGAACCTGTGGATCGAGTTTTAGCAGGGATTCCATTGGGAGTCCAAAGAGCTAATTCGGCTCGAAGAAGTGGAAATTGAACGATCCTGTGAGCAGGAGAGCGTGACGGGGGTGCGGTCATTTTTTCTTACTGCATCATATTGTGTCCTTCATTTGCAACGCAACATTTTTCCAAGACATTTCCTTTAATTTATTATATTTCTAACATTGAGTGCTATGTGCAATGGAAACTAAAGTGCATCGCAATGCCACTTGGAGTTAGGAACACATTGAGTGCCATATGAAATGGAAAGTAAAGGACACCACAAAATGCATTCCCCTAACAAGCGGGACACTTATTAATTATATGTTCTAGAAGGTCCTTGATTTTTATAGAGTAGATTTTCATTGCTCTCAGGACCTTAGGGTGAGCATTTGAAAGGATAATCATTGGATTTAAAAAATTTCCAACTACAAAACCTCTAGGCCTTTAGCACCTTCTTCCCATGAAATGAGGTACAATCCCTTCTTGGGGTCAATAAGCCCAAAATCCCAAAATATGAGAAAACGAAAGGGGAATAAGTGTGGAAAGTGGTAAGTATGAACAATAATGGTATGATGACCCTTCAAGGAACCACCCAATGGAAACCCTTTTCCTGAGGGTGACCTACTTACTAAGAAAACATGCCACCCACCAAGGTTAAACTAGGCAGAAGGTATAATTTCCAAGAAAATGTTCCATAATAAAGAAAGGATTCTTTGCAACATGTTCAAATGCTTCAAATATTAAAATGGCACTTACCATGAGGCTGAACTTGTTAACTCATGAAGTAAGATTTGTTGGCTTCTTGGAGCCAAGAGAGTGTAGTGGGTGTTGCTCTCTGGTAAAGTAGATGAGATCTACAAGTTTTGCTAGGCATCAGACTCTTGACACTCCATGTCTACTACCTGTGTGCCTCAAGACATCATATCATTAGTTACCCCTATCCTAGGGGGTAACATATCCTATTGGAGCATTGAAGGCTTTTTTACCAAAATAGGGATTATAATATTAATTTCTTTTTTCTTTAGGTATTCCATTTTACTTTATGATAAAGTTCTATATTAGCTATTTTTTTTTAAAGAAAATGAACTTTGTAGCTTTTAATGATTTAAAAATAAGAACAAAATATTAAATCTTTAATTTTAAAAATTCACAAAATAGTTTTGCTAAAAAAATAAAATCGATTACATTGATATTTTATGACTTGTTATGTTCTAATTGACTTTGATTGTAATAACCATAATATTTACAAATGATTGAAATGATTTGAAAAAAAATAGCATCATTATAAAAAATTAAAAATACTTTAGACCATAAAATTAAATACTTCAAAATAATTTACCATTTAGACACAATACAGTGAAAAAATCAATATTTATTAATAACAACTAGTTATGTTGACCATGAGCGATTGCAATGCTAATTCACTCAACCCCTAACCAGTTAATCCCTTAACTTATAATCCACTAACCACTAATTCAATAACTCCTAACCCTTGAGACTTTAACTCTCTAATTCCAAATGGCCAATAAATTGGAACTACTAGAAAATGATTTAGAAATATAACTTGGTACACTATTAGTCTACTTGCATTTACATATTGTCTAGGTATGTTTTCAACCATCTACCCAATCCAAGTTGAATTTTTCTTGTACCACATTAACTTGAAGATCCATAATGGCAAAGCTCTTGACATGCATCCATTGCATCCCAATATTCTCATCACATGTAACATGCTTCAAGATATCAACCCTCCAATTGATTTAGGCAACTTTCTCAAACTTGAACACTCTCTCATGTCAAGCTCCTTGAGTTTCCTTAGTTGTCCTATTTCCTCGGGGAGTTCTTTTAAGTACTGACACAATGAAATATCAAGATATTCCAACTTCCCAAGTTTTCCAAGGGATGATGGAAGCTCTTTCAATCCTATAGTACATGCAGATAATATTAACATTATTAAAGATTTGAGCTTTTCTAAGTCATTAGGGAACTTTTGAAGAAGGTGATAGCTAGTGATAAACCACGTTCGAACTGAAGTCATGTCACAAATTCCTAGGGGCAACTCCTCCAAATCAAAACAATGATCCAAGTTAAAATCTAGCATTACAGGAAGCTTTAGGCTTGACTGGGTGTTGTTTAAACTCATCATATTTCCAAGACCTTCATATATGTTCAAAGATATCTTCTCTAATTTTTGTAATACTTTTGTGTGCTCTTGAAATGGGGACACAATCAACCTCTCTAGGGAATAGTCTTCATCTGAGTGAGTAAAGATAACACTAGTAGACCATTCACAATGGCTCTCTTGCATCCATAATTGGATATTGTGAGAAATTTTGGCTTTTTCATAGATCTCAAGAATGATGGAAGAGAGTATTCACTTGCAGAAAAGAGTAACACCAAAGCCTCTACCTCACAAAAATTCATCTCACACCATTGATTCTCCTCCATGGAACCTACATAAATAAACCAAAAACCCAAAGTTTAATTAGAAATATAGGTTGTTGGACACAAGTTATGAAATCATTACATATATTTTTGAAGATCTTGTGTATGGAAAAAACAACACCTACAAATTGGTAAGTGATTAGTGCATGGGTATCACAGAGTGATAACCTATTGGATGCAATATAAGATTCACCTATGGCATGCACATATGTTATCGATGCATGTATATCACATAGTGATAACCTATTGGATCTAGTATAGGATTCACCTATGACATGCACATAAAATATTATGAAAACAAAATTAATATTATATGTCACCAAAGATGGAGAATATGGTGATAATTAATCATAACTTGGATTAATGGAGAATTAACTTCCACATTTCAGATAATTTATTAATTAACTCAAAATCAATTAAGAATTGATTAAATGGAAACCCAGTCAGCTTTATTTTCTTGGTCGTTGCAAAGAACCAATGCCATAGTTGTTTTTCCAACACCTCCCATACCATGCACCCCAACAATAGACATGTCTCTCTGGAGCAGAATCCTATTCAAATTCCAAATATTTTTCTCCAAACCCACAACACAATCAGATTTTACAGACCCATCATAAATACAAGGAGCCTAATCTAAAGCTCCATCAAACATATCATCTTCACCCATTTGTTGAAGTATCATGGCATTCTCATGGGGATCATTGGTCATCTTCCAGATTGTTTCGTTCAACTTGATCTCATCCATTGACCGCAAATGGCAAAGATGGCCAAGACGCTTTAGCTCTGTAATGAGAGTCTTCATATCAAGGAACATGCTGGCAAACATCTGATATTGAAGGAAGTTAGAGATCTCCTGCTTGAGCTGGAGAATTTGAGAGCCATATCTAATTTTATGGAAAATATTAAAAGGGATACTCTTTTCACACTTTTTCACCAATTCAACGCCCTTCATAAGGATCTTCAAGAAGTGCTTGAAGATGGGATTTTGCTCATTTTTAGGCTTTACTAACTCTAATAAACAGGTTTGTTGAAGAGTTTGAATAAGGCATGTGAGAAACACATCTAATCTACTCCATGAGTTCTTTCAATTAAATCTATCCATTTTATGCTCTTGTTTAGGGGCTTGTGGGCAGAAAAAGCAATTCTACACAATGTCTCCAAAAACACAGAAAAGGCAATTCTACTCAATGTCTCCAACAACAAATATTTATATAGAATTGTTCCCTTCAATATAACTAGTTGGTATTTACTAGAATATCTATATTTCTCCCTTCCCTTCAACATAAACATGTAATAGAGAAGACAAGGCAGTGAAAATTTTATAGCCGTGTAAAGTTGTAAACAAACAATTTCAAGGCACTGGCAAGATGCGCGTCTACTAGATCTGAGTTAATGCCATGTGCTAAATGAATGACTGCTTAATTATGTGAATGAATGCTACACCTGAGTTAATGATTAATGATGTGAATGAATGCCAGATCCGAGTTAATGTCGTGTGCTAAATGATTAGGAAGTGTTAGATCTTGATTATTACTGCGTTGCTATGTAATAAGGGTTAATCTGCGATGTATATGAGAATCACAACCTAATACATCATGTTGGCTAAGTGCTTTGTTAAGTGTTGTAATCACATATTTGTGTCCCAGCTTGGTTGTAGACACTTGAGTCCTACAAGGCCCCCTGCCTCTACCTCAGGTGAGACTTCACCTGCTTCGCAGGTGTTGCTAAAAGGGTCGGTAGTTAGGGTTTTGTTGGTGTATTGTTGAAACGTTGAACCTTGGGTCTGCCCCTGTGCCAACAATTGCAAACCAGTCAGTACTCCTATGCAAACCAGTCGCAAGTTAAGTAAAGATAATGATTCAAATTCTACATATGAGAGGCAGTATAGGTCAATGATTGAAAAATTAATTTATGTGACAACATCTAGACCAGATGTAATGCAGGCACAATTGGACATGTCACAAGATTTCAAGTAGCACCAAAGGAATCACATGTTCTAGCAATAAAAAGGATACTAAAATATCTCAAGGGTACAAAAGAGTTTGGATTATGGTGTCCAAGAGGAAAGGATTTATGACTTATTTCCTATACAGATGCAGATTAGGAAGGTTGCATTGATGACCGATGAAGCACCAGTGGAGAAATGTTCTACTTGGGTGAGTTTTTGGTATCTTGGCTAAGCAAGAAACAGTCATCAATATCATTATATATAGTCGAATGAGAGTATATTGCAGCAACGACATGTTGTACACGGGTTCTATGGATGAAACAAAATTTGATAGATATATAGGTTGAGTATGATGAACCCATTCCAATCTATTCTGATAATACAAGTGCCATCAGTATTTCAAAGAACCTGGTGATGAACTCAAGACGAAGCACATCCCAATTAAGTATCACTTTCTACGGGAACAAGTTGCACAGAAGAACATTATAGTTGAATATGTGGGAACAAAATAACAAGTGGAATATATCTTTACAAAATCGCTTCCAAGGGAAGCCTTTGAGTATCTTCACTAGAGACTCGGAGTAATTTCTACTCCAAAATGAATGCTTTTGAATGCTTATATTATATGTCTTAGATTTACATGAGGAAGCACCATAACGAGGATAGTTTAGGTTGGGGGAGCAGTTTTAGGAAGAGTTCAGTCAGGGGGAGTAGCCCCAAGGACAGTTTAGTTATGGGGAGCAACCTCATATGGGAAGTTACCTTTGCCATTGATTTCAAAGGGGGGGATATTTATCATATGCATGATAGAGAGTTAGATGCTTGGAGAGAGAGCACATAGGCATGGTTCAAGGGGGAGCGATGGTCACATGGGGAGCATGAGAGATATGACTTCAGTATGGCATCAGAGTGTTTCCATCAATGCCAAAGGAGGATATTGTTGATTAATTGGGTTGGTTTTCATTGATGTCAACCCTTGAAGAAAGTCCGGTAGAAACTTTTGGTAGCCCCAATAATGTGATTAAGGGAATTTAGTTTGATTCATTTATAATGGTATAAAGTTTAATATATTTGCAGGTAATACTATTATCGATGGATAGTACATGTCATGCCATTTCCGGTGATATGCGGAACGTCACATAACTCCTCACGGTTAGAGATTTATGGCTTGATGAAGTGGAGAACCCTCATGAGTTATCTAGAAGGTCAAAGAAGTCAAATTAATTCTAGAAGCTCCTAGAAGAAGTTGACTAGTCAAGTGGGTGAAACTAGGAGTTAGTCATGGGTTAAGTTGTTGCAATAAGAAAATAATTAAAAATAATTTAGTTGCAACTAGAAGTGGAGAATATACTATTTGTAGCAAAGTGAGTTAGAAGTGGACAAGTGGTTAGAAGTGGGTTATCCCTAAAACAAGGAAAGTGGGTTAAGTTGGTTAGAAGGTAACCCCTTGAGGAAGCTACATGGAAGTATAAATAAGAGAGAATGGATCTCCCATTACCACCTATTGAATATCATTGAATATCTATTTTGTGAAAGGTTATTTGAGCAGGTATTATTGATAGAGAAAAGTGTGGCAAGAAAAGTGCGGAAGAAAAATCATGATAGGAAAAATGTGGCTGAAAAAGTGTGGCAGGAAAAGTGTGACAGAAAAATTGCGGCAGGAAAAGTGCAGCGAAAAAATCGCAACAGAAAAACCACGGAAGAAAAATCGCGGTAGAAAAAGTGCGACAGAAAAATCGTGGCAGCAGACTCACAGTAGCAAAATCGTGGCAGCAAAATGCTACAAGAAGAAAAAAGGTATGGTTTTCATATGTGTCGTGTTGAATTTATGAATCTGGTTGAGGGTTTTCTTAGTAAATCTATTGGATTCCCTCTTGGAAGTTTAGGGCTTACTGTAGAATTGATATGAGGCAGATCTACTGAAGTTTAGTATTGGTTCATGTTTGAGGGTTTTTGGTTGAGGTATGTTGCTGAAGTTCTTGGTACATATAGAGGTTGTATAACAATGAGGTTCTAGAACATGGTTTGGGTTACAAACTTGTGGTATAGTGTTTGAGGTATATGTGATTAGATCAGATTGGTTGATGAGTATACAGTGACAGGTTTCTCAGTGACAGATTTGACAGAACGGGTTGTGACAGTGACATATTCAGTTTCTACATTTGACATTTATATTTCAAGGTGGTTGGATGGGGCAAGGATAGGTGGTTCTATCCACCTTTCGGTTTTATTTGAAGAACATAGGGGGTTTTAACCTCTTCCTAGTTGTATCCAGAGAATTGGGGAGTTGGAGCTTCCCTTAGGTTGTAGCTTGAAAATAGGGGGTTAGAGCCTCCTTCCAGTTGCAGTTGGAAAACAAAGGAAGTTAATGCTTCCAATGAATGTAATTCTTAAATATAAATAAGAAAAATCATTCCATGGTTTTCTCCTCCATTGGGTTTCCACATAAAAAAATATTGGTGTAGTGTGTATGTGTATGATTGTTCATTTGTTCATGGTTTATTTACTCTACACTTATTGGATGTTAATTCTATATTGATCATACAGATAAATAACACTTGCATACTATGGTTAAAAGGATTTAAAAACTCTATTACTGATTCACCCCCCTCTCAGTAATCCAATAGTTCTCAGTGGAATTTACTCAGCTTATGTATAGGCACGATGTTCATGTTTTATCATCTTTGCAAATAGTGTAGTGTCAATTATGTCTTAACATGGTTTTTATATTTTCAATTTCCCCCAAACCCTATGCAATTAATACCAGACGTGTTACAACTCCGACTCGGTCAGATTTGTATAGTTCATCGTTAAATTTCTCCGAGGTAGTCCATTGTTTGTTACCATTGGCATATGGAAGAAGAGATAAATTAACGAGGTAAAAGGTATTTTGATCATGTTCTCATCGGGGTAGATTCGATTGGGGGAAGAGTCCTCCAGTCATATCATCGTTGGATTTTATTAAAGAACTTGATTTATAGGTAGAGATCGTAAGGATATCTTCTGATGACGATGCATTATGTCTTAGTATTCTCAAAATTTGTGCCAAGGGGGGAAGGTGTGCGATGAGTTTATAAGGTTTTAATTTTTAGTTATTTATGTAATCTATGTTAAATATCTCCCTCTTATTTTCATGGAATCGTATTCGATAAGGTTTTATTGTTACAAGGTTGAAGGAAAAGGTTAAATTTTTAAGGCCTTGATGTCATCATTGGGTGATATACTAATATGCACCGTTGAATCATATCGGTGTTAGATCTTCGACGATTGGCCTTGAGACATATCTTCCTCAACACGTCTCAGATGGAGAATAGAAAGCATGTTTGTGATGCCTCCCAACGACGAAAATGGTTTCATTAAATAAGATGAACCATTGAGAAAATGCCACATACGCACCTACTGATCAATGGTAGTCATATTTAGATTATATTATAATGGAAAGGAGGGGCTAGGACCCAGCCAGTATGTAGCAAGGTATTTTACCCTATGTCAATTTGAGGACCAATCTGTTGGATTACTGAGAGGGGGGGTGAATCAGTAATAGAGTAATTATAATCTTTTTTCTCCAAATAATCCAAGTGTTATATCAATGTAGAATTATTATCCAATAATGAGCAATACGAAATGAACAATTACACACATGCACAGTACACCAGTGTTTTACATGGAAACCCAAATCGAGAGAAAACCACAGAATTCTTTATCTTATATGTCTTGAAGAATTACATTCATTGGAAGCACCGACTTCTTTTCTTTTCCAGCTGCAACTGGAAGGAGTCTCCAACCCCCTATTTTCTCAAGCTACAACTTGATGAAAGCTTCAACTCCCCAATTCTCTAGATACAACCAGAAGGAGGCTACAACCCCCTATGTTCTCTGGCTACAACCGGAAGGTGGCTACAACCACCTTTCCTTGCCCCGTCCAACTTCCCTGAAGTAGAAGTAGAATGATGGAACCACTGTCACACTATCACTGTGACATATATCATTGTAAAATTGTACCAATAAACCTGTAGCAAACAACCTATACCAATAACCTGAACCATGCATCAACCATGCATCAACCATGCATCAACCTGTACCATAAACAAGTGCATCAACCATGCACCAACCTGTACCAAACAATCTGTAATCAACCTGTGCCATAAACAATTGAAACCAACCATGTACCAAGTATGTACAAATCATGTGTCAAGTACTCATCAACTATGATCACATACCTTCAAAACTTCATTAACTTTAACAACAAGAGACTATCATTTTCATCAAACGTTTATTTAGTCTCACAAGACTAGTTTTGGATTACTCAACAACCCTAACTTGAAATAATCATAACTTTGTACCTGTAATGAATACATATATGAAAATGATACACAATGTTATTTAGTGTGTTTTATGCAATTATTCTAGGTTTCACTACTTGGAACCTCTCAGAAAAGGATTTATGGAAAAAATGACACACCTTGCTGAATTTTGGCTTATTCTAGAGAGTGACCTTGTAGAGCGTGCCCAGCACAGAATATTTTTTGAATTGATCTGAAAATGTTGCAAGAAATACTATAGACTGTAATATAACCAATAAATTTGGTATTACTGAATTTGGATCTGTTATGAATAAGTTATGATGTTTTTACTCGAAACGCCTATTTTTTACTGGTTTCAGGACTAGCCACAAACCCTATTTTCCACGGAGTGTAACTCCAAAAATACAATGACCCACAATCTGAATTTTTTACCACAAATACTTGGATATGTTTCCTCAATGGAATATAAATTTCATGTTCTAAATCATTCTAGAAAAAAGGTTATTGTGAAAATGGTGAGATGAGCTGAAACAAATATACCTTAGAAAGCATCATCAAAAGAATTTATCCTTCCTTGAATTTTGACCTTCTTTTCTTCATTTTCCTCATAAATTCGGCATATATATCCTTTGGTTACCTTAGACACCTATAGGTATTCAATATGCTCAATTTTGTCTTAAATGAGAGAGCCTTGCCTCTTATTTATACTCTCCAAGTAGCTTCCTTTAAAACATCTTCTAGGTCACTTTGCCCACTTTCCTTATTTTAGGGTTAACCCACTTCTAATTTCTCCATTAAATTTATTATTGAATTAATTTATTTTGTATTCGATTTGAATTATAGTACACTCATCATTTCACTTTATTATTTACCTTTTAAAATCTATTAAACCACTTTGACTACTTTGACCTTTTGGGGCTTCTAGATGACATTTGAGGGTCCTCCAACTTCATAAGGCCGTAACTCTCAAACTGTGAGGAGTTATGTGACGTTCCAAATACCACCAGAAATTAAATGACATGTAATATCCATATAGAATATTATTACCTGAAAATATATCAAAACTCATACCATTATCCATCAAACAAACTTGGGTCCATTACCCAAACCTGGGTTCTCCAACTTCTCATGGCCATAAATCTCTAACTATGAGGATTATGTGACATTCCACATACCACCGGAAATGGAATGACAAGCACTATCCATATAGGATAGTTTCACTGAAAAATTCACTGGCGTTCATCTCATTATTCCACAAATAAGCATGGGTTCTCTAGTATAACTCAATCCAAAAAGCGTCTTCCCATGAGGGATTTCACCATAAGGGGACCACTTTGGAGTTCATCCATTTCTACTTATTATCAACCATGACAATACAATAACGAGTCATATTTACATCAAACAATGGGTTTATTACCCAACCTTTGTGCTACGGGGATTTCTTCAAGGGTTGACATCAATAACAACCAACCTTAATCAACACAATCCCTTGTTGACATTTACGTAATGATATGGTTTATCGAGGTAATAGTATCCTTGTTGACTTTTAGGAGATATGTCTCAAGGGGTATGTTCCCATCGTGATTTCCTGACAATGATGTTGCAAAGGAATCATCATCATAAATGTTGGATATATGAAGCAGGGCAGTGTCAGAAACAAAGGGCCGACGATATCTAATCTAGGTCATATGTATAAGGTTTTGGAGCTTATCATTGTGGATGATTTTGTTCCATAAAACATTTAAGGATTGTGAGGACATAAGGAAGGAGCTTATAAGATAGATTTTTGTACCCACAATTAAATTTTCATCAAATTGACTTTGAAGACTGTGTAGAAACCTTCATATTATAAATGAATAGTTAGTAAGGTAAGTAATGACTAGTACCTTGCAAAATTTTGGTAGGATGGGTACCCACTAAAACTCAAGAGTTTTAGTGGGATAATGTGTGTCTCACAACACTGGGCTATCCATATTTATATGGAAACCCTAGCCACCCAAAAGACTCCAATGAAAATTCATCTCTCTACATAAAGGGGCTGAACTCTTAAATTTTCCCTTGCAATATACAAGGGTGAAAACTCATCCTCCAATGATGCCAAGGTTCCTCCAAAGGAAATGGCCTCTTTCCTCTAAGTGCAACGTTCATCATCCATGGTCTTCTTCATGTGGGGTCCAACGTCCATCCTGTGGGAAAGGTCTTGCTGCAAAGACAAACAAGTACGCCCTCCAGGAGTCCACAAGTCACAAGTATCATTCCAAGTAAGCCACATTTAATACAAGAACCACCCAAACATGTGCATAAAACCCCTACTTTTCAAACTAAACAAATGATGAAAGACCTTATAAGTTTTTCCTAATTTAGGTATGGGAGGGGTGTCATGGTGCCCTATTGGGTGAACCAATCCCCAAGTAAAGGAATGTTTCCCAAGGGGACCCTATCTAGGTCATGTGATGACTATGAGGTGGATTGGGGAAAGACTTTTGGGCATGGGGTTCTTGACATATCAAGGGTTCATATTTTCTTATTTATGGGTTCCTTTGTGAAGGGTGTGTTGTGTCCTTTATTTGCAACACAACATTTTTCTGAGACATTTCCTTTAATTTATTATAGTTCTAACATTGATTGATATGTGTAAAGGAAAGTAAAGAGCATCGTAATGCCACTTGGAGTTAGGAACACATTGAGTGCCATATGAAATGGAAAGTAAAGGACACCACAAAATGCATTCCCCCAACAAGTGGGACACTTATTAATTATATGTTCTAGAAGGTCCTTGATTTTTATTGAGTACAAGCCCTCAGGACCTTAGGGTGAGCATTTGAAAGGATAATAATTGGCTTTTAAATTTTTTCAACTACAACACCTCTAGGCATTTAGCACCTTCTTCCAATGAAATGAGGTACAAGCCCTTCTTGGTGTCAATGAGCCCAAAATCCCAAAAGATGAGAAAAAGGAAGGGGAATAAGTGTGGAAAGTGGTAAGTATATGCGAGAATGGTATGATGACCCTTCAAGGAATCACCCAATAGAAACCATTTTACTGAGGGTGACCTACTTACTAAGAAACCATGCCACCCACCAAGATTAAACTAGGCAAAAGGTATAATTTCCAAGAAAATGTTCCATAATCAAGAAAGGATTTTTTGCAACATGTTCAAATGCTTCAAATATTAAAATGACACTTACCATGAGACTGGACTTGTTAAATCATGAAGCAAGATTTGTTGTCTTCTTGGAGCCAAGACAATGTAGTGGGTGTTTCTCTTTAGTAAAGTAGATGAGATCTGCAGGTTGTGCTAGGCATCAAACTCTTGACACTCCATGTCTTCTACCTATGGGCCTCGATACATCATCTCCTTAGTTACCCCTATCATGGGGGGTAATTGTTATAACCCTAATTTGCACCATACATGCTTACCTGGTGTCAGGCCATCTCAGATCCCTTCTTTGCCAAAGCACTGTTGAACAACTCTTTAAAAAACTTCTTTTACAAAGGCCCATGCGCCTACTCCATTACTGCATGTGTGTACATGCTAGTTGACCTAAAACAACCCGTGTAGACTGGAAAAAGCACTAAAAAGGGAAAGTTGTCGATGGAACACACAAATTTGGGTGAGTTAACTTAAACTCCCAGCCATGCATGTCTGAGGGTTCATCCAAATACCTAGCTTCGTCTAGCCTATAAAAGAAGGGTTAGGGGTCCCATTTGGAAGAAGGAGAAATAGAGTAAAGAAACTCCACCCAATTGCATATTCCCATTGTCCCAACCCTTTAGCCATCCTTGTGCAAGAAGAGATACAAAGCAAAGAAGTTGGAGGACATTTGAAGAGGAGCCCAGGATCAGGATTCGCAGAGCAGTGGCCGGTCTCGACATTGTAAGTTGATTCATTAAATTTAATAATAAAGAAATGTTTTTTCCATCCCACTATATTAGTTCTTCATAATTCAGTAAATATATGTTTGAATCTGTAACCCATTAGTCTATAGGTAAAATGCATATGTAGTTTGTTGCTTGTTTTGTACGCAAGTCAATATTGAGAGGATAGCTGCCAACAAGCGATCAAGCATGAAGGGGGATCGACATCGAACATCCGGAACAAGGTATGTTGGTCTAACCATATATTTGCTGAAAAGGAATGGGGTTTAAGTATGAGGATGAAGGTAGAAAGTAGATTTCTTTTGGTCATATCTGCATGCATAAGATAACCCTATTTTCTAGTCCATAAGGGGATTTCCCTCACAACAGAATTGGCAACCATACTGGGGAAGTCTCTAGGGTTCCTAGGAATTTTTATTTTTTTTGGGTAGTTTTAAAAGACTGGTTTTCTTGCCTATTTTTTGAAGTTTCTGCAAAGTCTGAGCTAGCAGAGAGTCTGGTTTTCCATACTAGTTGTCTCTGTTATTTGCTTGACTGTGTTTTTTCGAGACCCACAGAGGTACACACGACATACACAAGGTCTGCATGCATGTACCCGCACCCTACTCTCTTACAACCCGCGTGTAAATTCTAGCTGAAGAAGTAGCAGTAGCATATAGATTCCAGAAAATTTTGGAGGTAGTCATTCTCTTCCCTGTCAGAATCAGTGATTCTCAGAGGTCTTCTAGAATTATTTCTAAGTCTTGGTTGTTTGCAGTCTTGTCTTAGATTGGTTTGTTTTACGATTTATTTTCTCTACATTGTTTTCTTTTTTTGTTTAAAAGAGTGTCTAAGCCTTCAAGGGATCTTGGTTCTCAATATCAGTGGTCTCTTCCTGGTTTGGATTGGCTGTGTTTATTTTGTTTCAGATTTTTAGAGATACACGTAGCCTGTATAAGGCCAGCACGCGTGTACACGCCCTCTGGCTTTACACAGCTCACGTATACACGCTTGCTGTTGGATTGTCAGTAGTGTGCTTGTACAAGATAGTTTTTGTTGAGGGTAAGGCAGTCATCTTTTCCCTTGATGAGAGCTATACCTCTCAGGTTTTTGAATCTCTATCTTAGTAGTCAGTAGGTTAGGATTAATCTTAGCCTTAGCTTGCTTTTTCTCATTTAAAAGTTGTCATAAAAAAAAAAAAATAGGGTTTTTAGACAAGTGTGAGAGTCATTTTTTAAGTTTATAGTGTGTGATTTCTTGACGTGATTCTTTGCAATCTGCAACTAGGCTAGAATTGTTTTTCTTGGTTTTTTACTTGTTGGTGTTTTTCCTTTTTGCTTTATCAACATTTAAATAAATAAATAAAATCTCTTTCATTTTCTTGTTTGGTTGAAGAGTGTGATTCTGCATTAGTAACCACGAAAAATTATTTTATTTCATAAGTTATTTGAATTTTACTTCGATCATAAGGAGATCGTAGTCGAGTGAAATTCTTTTTGAGTTTGTTGTCCAAAAATGTTAGAAAATTAAAAAAAAAATTAAAAAATGAAAAGTTGTTGAAATTTTGCATTAAGTGAAAGTTTTTGTTTCCATCTTTTTATTCATTTTTATTTTCGTCTTTTACACATCATCAGTTTCACTTTCATACCCCTTGACATAAGACAAGCCATAAAATTAACGCTAAATCTAAAATTTATTAGACTCTTATGTTTGTAGGGTTAACCAACTAGTTCAGGATTAGGGCCTTGGATTAGGTTGGAGAGGAAACTCTTCAAGGCCATTAAAATCAAACATTGGATTCTAAGTTAGGGAGTGTCCAAGTCCAGTATCATGAAATTTATCCAGGACCCCCCTCTAACACAGGGGATAAACATGAGGTCGCGTGCGGAAAGGTAGAGGATATAACCCCTCCAAAGCTGGACCAATCGTAGTGGAGAACACATATAGAGGGCTTGTCTTCGGATTTTGTTGATTGCATTTTCCACGGGGCTTCGTGGGTCTCAAATATATTCAAGGTCCTTAGTTTTCTTCTGGACCACTTTCTTTCGATACCCTTGACAGGTTTCGGGCTCGATACCCTGCTCATTGTGGTCTACCCGACTTTCGACTGTACCTGCCTGGTGACTATTCACGCACTGGAAACCTAGTTGCCTATCCTTTTTTAGGGACATACACAGGTGACTACGGGGGTATACCGCGGTACCTAGGACAGACATCAGGCCATGCTTTGCAGAGTATACCTGGAGGGTGCTTCCATTTTCGAGTTTCACTTGCACAGATAAGTTTCTCTAGTGTTGGTTGTTGTAATTGTTCTTCTAGTTAATTTAGTGTTTGTCTGTCTTATCTTATAGGGATGTTTTTGGTGTGTGTTACTTTTGAATGTTTAGACTACCCTAGAGTGTCTTTGATTCTCTCACATAGTGGAGGATCATGAGCTCCACTAGTCATGAAGGCTTCTTGGTCTGCCGCCGGTTACACTGGAGCCACCCCCACCACCACTAAGGCGAAAGCTAGACCAACAAGGGTCTTTTGAAGCAACCGGATCACAAGAAATTGTGCCCGACCAACATCCAGAGGAATTGACCATCTTATACCTTGGAGGACAAGCTTTTGGTCTGGTTGAAACTTCTACCACTGATCTTTCAGCACCTACCATCATACCAATTTATCCTTACGAGTGCCAGACAGTGTTGCACATAGCAATGGAAACAAATGTTGTTACTCCTTTTGGGAATTCTTCAATTCCCACTACGGTTGTCACCACATGAGAGTTTTCACCTCCTAACCCACCATCACCGGTCTGAGCCACCATGATCTCGACCGCCTCTACATTGCACAGTGGTCCGATCTCATCTTTGGTGGTGGCCACAACCTCTTTCACACCAATTGCGACAGGTCCTCCATTCTCATACGGGATGCCTAGTTTAGGTACAAGTCCTGTACTTTCCTACTCCACTTTACAGACTTCAGGTCTGGGGGCATGGAGCTCTAGAACTCCTATGGAAGGTTACATGGGGGGCACTCCCGCTCCTTTTAATGCTTTCCCTTATGAAGGAGGTCATATACCTCCTTCATCCCCTTCACTCAGTGGCTCACATCATCAATCCGCCGAGCAACCTACACACCATAGTTTATTTGGAGCGGGGAGTCAAGGACCACTTTCGCATAATATGTCGGTAGGTTCGACACCATTTTCTTTGACCAGAATGTTTGGTAACAACACCTTCTTGTCAGCCACCTTCCCGACTGGGGGCAATCCCAGTTTTGGACAACCTATTCCTATGTAGGGTACTATTCCTACAAAAGGGGAAAACCTAGGAACTTCTTCTACATCAGGGCCTTGGAATTCTTGGCAAGGATCCGTTCCCTCATCCGGAATGCCGATCTGGGGTAATACTTTCCACAATCAATGGAAACCTAGACAAACTACTATGCCTATCCCCACGGGACCGACATGCGGAAACCCTTCCCAAAGTCCTTCGAATGTAATGCATGCCCAACCATCTATGTCCTATTTTAGAAATCAACCGATGATGTCTCCACATACACAAAATCCATATGTTGGCCAGGGCCATGGTTTCTACCAGAATTCGGGCCAGTAGTCAAACTTTTCCTGGCAACCTGATGCCAGTCAAACTCCAGGCCCCTTTTTCCCAGGTTATCACCAACAACCCAAACTACCCTTCTTGGCGACTTTGCACTTGCCAGATTTGAAAAGGTTGTTGAATGACCCTATCTGTCACGATCTGCATTGGCCTCCTATGCTGATGAAGTTGCCTTCAGACATCCCAAAGTTCGAAGCCAAGCCTAGCGAAGATCCAAGAGATCATGTGACTACCTTCCATCTTTGGTGCTCATCTAACTCGTTGAAAGACGACTCCGTACAGTTGTGATTGTTTCAACATACTCTCATTGGGAGTGCCACAGAAAGGTACATTGAGCTCGATCGCTCAAGATACTCTTCCTTTGGTGAACTGGCGATGGCTTTCCTAAACCATTTACAGTTACCTGTGAGATACGACACTGGCACAGAGTTGCTTGCCAATTTCAAATAGACAACAGCGGACCATATCTTTGATCACATCTAAGAATGGAGATGTCGGAAGAGTTTAATTAAGGTGTCAGTCCCACCATCATTCCTTCTTGAGTGGTTCCTTAAGTCTTTGGTCCCACAGTTATCCAAAGACGTCACGACGTCGGGAGTATTCTCCGAAGAAGACATCATCATGAGAGCTCAACAATTTGATCTCATCTATTCTCAGTCCAGTTTATTATACAACATCTTGCCAGATGCGCCACTCTCAATACTTGATAAGACTAGATAGAGATTTGGACCACATGTCGATGGTATTGTTGGTTCAGCACAAACAAAGCTCGCTGAGCAATTAATGAAGCAATTGCAACAGTTATCTATACAACACACAGTGGCCAGCCAAACTACTACTTTGGCTGTTCCCCCTACCAAAACGTTGGAGGTACACATAATGCAATCGACTAACCCAAAGGCCACCCAACAACCTGAAGGAAAGAAAAAACAACAAAAGAAGGGTAAGGGGGATAAAAAACCTACCGATAATGCTGGCGGAGACAACACTGAGAAACAGAAGGCGAGGTATCCATGCAACTTGTGTGCGGAATACCACCCGACACATCTATGTCCTCGGCTTGCAGAAGCCCAAAATTTTGTGACGCAGCAACAACCTACTGTGTTGACCAATCCATTCCAACATGGGAAAAATCTAACCCAAGCCTTTGCTAGCACGGAAGGGGGCAGCCAAGAACCCTCTCCACCTATGAACAACCCCGCATCTGCGAACGTATATATGGTGAGGGGTGATGCTTTTATATCGACTATAGTGCATGACTATAGTAAACCAAGAACTTCTGAGAAGGGTAAAGAAGCTGAACTCCCATCTCTTCCTCTACAGATTGAGAAGATGTTGGGTGAAACAATGACCTGCATTCCCAAAGGCACATTCAAAAAATCTTCTCATAACCCAAACGCAAGGGCCGCCCATAACTACTCAGTGGTGGAAGATTTATCACAAACCCCTTGTGCAATGTCCACTTTCGAGGTCCTCCAAAGCGTCCATTCTCAGAGGAAAGCCTTGTTAACTTCTTTAGGATCTACCGAGACTTGTAATCCGGGTACAATCATGCTAGATACAACTGACTTAAAACCTCATCTACTGTACCACGTAGCATTTCAGATAGTAGTGGCTTATCCCATGAAAATGTTTACTCAGAATATCTTCTACACAGTGGTTGATGAGGGCGCCTCAACATGTGCTATGTCATTGGCATGTTGGAAGGTTGTTGGCCAGCCTATTTTGCCTCCATCACCTACTCTCCTCACCGCTTTCGATGATCATTCATTCCAGCCACATGGTATTGTTCCTTCTTTCCCCGTGTAGTTAGGAGGGAAGGTCGTGTGTGTCGAAGTAGAGGTAGTTGATCCTCCCCTCGACTTTAACCTCTTGTTAAGAAGGAGTTGGAATTATGCCATGCAAGCTATGGTTGCTACAGTTTTTCGGGTCTTGTTGTTTCCACATGAGGGATGGATAGTGACCATCGATAAATTGTCTTTCTCCAGACCTAACCCTGCATTGGGGGAATCCACAGTCCCGATGATTGATAATCCTCAACTAGGTGTCGTCAATGTAGGGGTTGGTTTGTGCCCACTCGCCCCCTCAAGGCGATATCCAGTTTATATCCAATCACCATAAGGTTGATATTTTTCAAGTTTCGTCATTCCGCATGAATTACTTCGATGATCCGTGGATACTTCCTTCCCCATCGACCACGATGGATGGGACAGGGCACCCAAGCATGTCCATGCCCTTGTCCGCAGCTGAAGTAGCATACTCTTTAGTCCAGCAAATTTTAGCCCACACTGATCCATCTCCTGCATAATAGTTCGATCCACTTCTAGAGCTTATTTGGGCTCAAGGTTCTCTCTCTCACACCGATTCATTAGACTTAGTCTTGCCCTCTAATGAAGCAATAATTGAAGCAATGACTAGTCTAGATAAACCCTAGGAAGATCTTCATCACAGATCATACTTCCTCCCAGAGTTAAGCCGAATTGAAGTGGGAGAATTCATCGTGACTATGATGGGAGATCGGTCTTGTCCTATTAATCCCTTAGCTACACATGAATTTTATGCTGAGGGTAATATGGAAGCTATCGCTAAAACCTTATCGATCAATCTTTATTGAAATCCTGGCATCATGGAGAATGTCTTCATTGGAGTTGACTTCTCCCCCAAAGAGATTCAAATATACACAGATCTTTTTAAAGAATTTCGCAATGTTTTTGCCTGGTTTTACGAGGAAATGCCAGGCATCGATCCAAAAATAGTTGAACATGAAATCACAATGTATCCAGATGCCAAGCCTGTCCGGCAGAAACTCTGTCCAGTTAACCCTAAGAAAGCAGCAACCATTAAGGTTGAGATTGAGAAATTGCTAAAAGTCGGTTTTATCTATCCTATCCATTTGACCCAATGGGTGTGAAACCCCATGTCGGTCAATAAAAAACAAGGCACAATTCGTGTATGTACAAACATTCGTGATTTGAACAAGGCCTATCCCAAAGATAATTTTCCCACACCTTTCATCGACCAGATCATTGATGAATGTGCGGGTTGCGAAGCCTTTTCTTTCATGGACGGTTTTTTGGGATATAATCAAATACAAATCAAACCTAAAGACCAACACAAAATGACATTCATCTGTCCATGGGGTAGATTCATGTATTGTAAGATGCCTTTTGGTCTCAAAAATGTTGGAGCCACCTTTCAGCGGGCCATGTATTTTCCTTTCCATGACCTCAAGCATATAGTCGAGGCCTATTTAGATGATTTAACATCTCGATCTCGCAAGAGAACGGATCATCCCACACACCTCCGACTTATCTTCGAACATTGTTGCTACTTTCAGATTCACTTGAATCCAAACAAGTGAAATTTCTGTGTAATGTCAAGACGATTGTTAGGTTTCATAGTGTCAACAACAGGGATCATGGCCGATCCTCTCAAGGTTGAGGCAATAATTTAGTTGGCCCCCCATGCATAATCCTTCAACTTTAGAGTCTACAGGGCAAGGCGAATTTTCTAAGATGCTTTATCGCTAACTATGTCGAGATCACCAAGGGATTCATGCGCTTACTTAAAAAATATGTTCCATTTTATTGGGATGATGTCGCTCAATGCTCTTTCGCCGCATTGAAACATGCACTCACAACTGCCCCTCTTCTTCGACCACCTAACTATAACAAGGATTTCCTATTATATCTAGCTGCAACAGAGTCAACCATTGGCATGGTCTTAGTTCAAGAAGATGACTTGTTCTTAGAATATGTCATCTATTACCTGAGCCAAGGCCTCGTAGGATCGGAACTCAATTATTTTCATATCGAAAAACTTGCGTTGGCAACAGTCCATGCTCTTCAATGGTTCCGTCATTATGTTGTGTTTCGCAAGACCACCATCATTGTTGTTGTGAATCCATTTCAATACATGTTAACACGACAGGTAATAGGCAGAAAAATCAGTAGATGGATAGTCATCCTCTAGGAGTTTGACTTGGATTTCATTTCAGCGAAGTCCAAAAATTCACTGGTCTTCGCAAAACTTATTTCGGAACTTCTGGTTGAGTCAGGTGATCTTGTGCTCGAAGAGTCGCCTATTAGAGGAGATATGTTTTTGATCACCTCTTTGGATCCCTGGTATGGAGATATACTTATCTATCTCTAGACTTTGAAGTGCCCCACTACTGCTTCTCGTGATGAGCATCAACACATACGCCATCAAGCTAAGAATTATCTCATACTTGATGATACATTGTATTGGAGAGGTGTAGACTTCATCCTACGTCAATGTCTCACTCACAAAGAATTAGTTATCGTTATTAATGATTGCCATACCAAAGCTTGTGGCAGTCACTTGTCTGGGTTGGAAACAACCCAAAAGATTCTATGCGCAGGTTACTTCTGGCTGAAACTTATCAAAGATTGTGTCGAATCGGTCAAGAAGTGCCTCCCATGCAAAATCTTCTCTCGGAAGATGAGGGCACATCGCGCTCCCATGTTTCCTGTCATCACAGTTGGTCCCTTCACTAAGTGGGGGATTGATTACACTACATGCAACCCTCCTTCAGCAAGTGGGCATCGCTATATCATTGTAGTTGTAGACTACTTTACAAAGTGGGTTGAAGCTATGTCAATGTTTAAAGATGATGGAGAGACTGCAACTCTCTTTTTATTCAATTAGATAATAGCAAGGTTTGGCGTCCCAAGGGAGATTTTCACTGACCATGGCAGTCACTTTTAGAACCAGATGATGATTGAGTTAACATCAAATCTTGGGCTACGGAAAGAACATTCATCACCCTACTACCACCAAGCAAATGGGCAGGTGGAAGCTATAAACAGAACTCTTAATACCATTCTACAATGAACTATCAACTCAGCCAAGTTAAATTGGCATTTGATGTTATACTCGGCATTATGGGCTTACTGAACATCTATTAAGACTGCAACCGGTTTCTCACATTTTCAACTCTTTTACAGGCTGGAGATAGTCTTGCCCATCGAATGTCAGATCCCGTCTCTAAAATTGGTAGTACAATTAATGCCAGACACTTCTCCACTTGAAGAACAGCTAGTATACCTTGAGCATCTCAATGAAAAGTGTCATGATGTGGCCTTGGCCAACGGCTCACAAACATAAGGTCAAGTGTTAGTATGATAGGTCCATTCATCCTCGGATTTTCTCTGAAGGCGACCTTGTCCTGGTCTATGACCAAGATAAGGACCCCTTGGTGGCAGGAAAATTCAAACCCATGTGGTTCAGACCTTTCAACATAAAAGAGTTTTTTAAAAAGGGCGCTTATCGTTTGGTTGATTTTGAAGGGAATGCTTTGGCGGAGCCTAGAAATGGGCTCTACCTCAAGAAGTATTACTCATAGGTAGGTCACTATGGGTAACTTTTTGTAACATATGTATAGTCTTTGTACTATTACTTTTTAGTTTCTTTTAGTTTTATGGACGTGTTGTTGATGTTATCTTTCGTCACTGTGGTAGATGTCAAGTGATTATGAGGTGTTCATTAGGTATGCAAACGGTGTTAGTCGGCACAGTTGGAGGCTTGCCTCTACAGCCTGGGTAATCTTTACACCTCAAGGCTAGTTATTATCTTTCGAAGGTATATGCTTAGGTGACACCACAAATAATGTCACTGAGTATAGTGCAGTTATTGAGTTGCTTTGTGACGCTTTGTCATTGGGTATCTCTCATCTCCGGGTCTATCTTGACACTCAACTGGTTGTGTCTCAGTTAAACAGAATATACCGGGTTCATGATCCAACTTTACACCGACGATTCCTTAGGGTACGTCTCTTAGAATGAAACTTTGATTATATTACATATTTTCATGTTCCTATGAGATTAAACCAAGTTACAGATACTCTATCTAATCAAATTTTAGATTGGCATCTTGCACACATATGAAAGAACATTCACATAAACATGTAAATACATTTTTTGTACACATGATCCATAAGACACGAAAGACCAAAAAAAAAAACATATATAATATCATAAAGTAACTAGAGTACACTGATGGATGCAAGCGCCCCAAAAATAGGACCAATAACGAGTCACAGGGCTTATGCCCTCAAACAATATATACAAGTAGTGATTGTGGCATGTAAAAATGTCTAGCTAAAGTCAAGGATTGTGGGCCCTATTATACTAATCCACAACATTGTCTAAACGCCGAAACAACCGGACCCACGTCCATGGTGCCCCCACTAGATGAGGCTGCATAGATGGTGGCAGGTCCTCAATCTCTTCCATCGGGACTGTGCGAGTGAGTGCAGTAAAGTTCCGCTCGAATCGTCTCAATACCCTCTCAGCCTCCTCGGCTGGAAAATCTCCTGCTACTGCTAGTCCCCCTGCAGTGGCAGGTGCGGCCCCTGGATGAGGATGACACATGTTCCTCACATAGTCAGTGGGTTGCACTAGTCCCACATCTGCACACAATGAACACATATCCGTCAAATACTCTATCATAAAAACAAAATGATATATATAACAAAACAACATAAAAATTACATATGTTTAAAACACAAAAAACTGCAAAGGTGGAGACTTACCCATCTCCCCTCGCTCCTCACCAGGAGGTACTGGTATCTCTGGGTCTCTCGAGAAATCAATCCCGGCATAGGGATAATCCTCTATAACAGGGATCTGTCGTGACAACCACATGAAAAAGTCATCATCGAAGGACTCATTGGTCCTTCTGCCACCCTGTCGTGGCAGTAATACTACCCATCTACACACAGCAGGAAGAGAGGCCTGATGTCCTCGTACCACTACTCGAGGACTAAAACTCGAAACTCTCTCATAAAATAATGAACATAGAATGGTCCCAAACCCGAAGTTCCTATGTGTCCGCAAACGACAATCTATCAACTGCCTTTTCATACACTCAAGCAATGTGGTACTCCAATCAAAAAATTGTGCATTTAAGCACTGGACTGCACAGTTCATCTGTGCATGGGATGCCTAATGCAGAGCCGTAGAACCAATAATTCACCCAATAAGAAATACTATCGCCTGTAGTGATAATTCAGTGATCTTTCTTATGGGCACCTACGTGCTCGAGCAGTCTGTATCATATGCATGGTATAGACCTATCAATTCCGCTATGTTATGCGGCCCCAAAGGAAAAGTCTGGAAGTTGACTGGTTCCCCTCTCCTAGAGAGATTAGTCAAAAAGTAAATGTCCTTGACCGTGGGCACCAGTGATTTCCCTTCTAACATGAATGCCTTTGCATCTGGATGCCAGTAGTCAACCAAAGCATTCAATAGCATAGGTTGTGCCCGCATAAAAGGACATAAGAAAAACTTGAGTAACCCACATTGCATCAAAGTAGCCACCACATTGGGGTCTTCCTCAACCAACTCACTAACCTCTTCATGCTCTCTTTCTCTCCAGTGGACAAACATACTACAAAACACAAAGGTTCAAGAGGGTTAACCCTTGCTTTTGAAGCTTTTTTCATTCAATAAGGGGGTCCACGCATGTTGTAATGGCGACAGTCACGTGTACACGTGGGTAGAGTTTTCTCTGCCCGAATGTACATGCGCCCTGTCCTGAGACAGCCCACGTGGACCTAGGGCCGACCTTTTAAAGGTCGATGCCCCCCTAAAAAATGAAACCCAATGCAAAAATAAAGACATAAAATGCAAGATAAAAGAGGTTTTACTTACTTGGTCCAGACAAAAGTTCGTTTCGTCCACTGTAGCTCCTGGAATCACCGCTTTTGACAAAGGGGGTCTTTTGGCTCTAGAGTCAATTTCCAAATCAACAATGGTGATAATGAGCGGCCAATGACTTTTTGGCCTCTTTTTGTCATTTTTTTGGCCTCCTTTATCATTTTCTTTATACCAAAAACCATTTAGAGTGATTCATGAGTTGCATAGAAGGGATTTGATCGGGTATTGGGACAATTTTTTTTTTTTTTTTGAGTTTTGAGTAATTTTCGACGGTCCGTGGAATATTTTTTTCGACGATCGACTTGAGCATATAGGTTAGGTTTCTACCCTAACTTTTGTATCTCATTATCTTTTTCCTTTGCCATAGTATCGATCCCATCAGGTTGTGACAGGGAACCATCATAGTTGCTTTAGAAGTGTCACAACTTGGTGGTAGAGCTTACTGAAAGATGGAAGCCCTAGGTAGATCCTGGTTGCATTATGGTATCCATGCTGCCCCTAAAACACTGTAGGCTCGGGAGTCCTTATAGTCTTTCCTGAATACGAGTTTGAGCCTCATTTGCATGATTCTTCTTCGCTCTTGACCTCACCCTCAGGACTCTCAAAAAATAAGGGGTCTTCTTTTAAGCCCTTTTTCAAACCCTTTAAACATGAAAAGATTGTCGAGCGATCTTGTGGCCTTTCACGCTCGTTAAACTGAGATTTGAAGTCACGTCTTTCCGACAGTAGTTTACCCCTTTTTCGGTCTGGACGGTCAACTGTACAAACAAAGGTATACTCTATGGAACTTTAGTTCTATAGAAGAGTACTCTCAGGTATAATTTTATCCCTTTTTCGGGCCTGAGGGACTAAACTTACGAAGAAGGAACCCCCATGGAGTCCATAGTTAAACTCTTTTCAGACTCCTTAAAATTGAAAAGATCGCCAAGTGACCTTATTCTTTCACACTCGTTAAAATGGTCCAGAAGAACATTCTTGATGGAGTCCATAGTTAATCTTTTTTCAGACTCCTTAAAAATGAAAAAATGGCCGAGTGATCTTGTCTTTATCACACTCGTTAAAATGGTTTTGAATAGACGTCTTGTCGGTGCTAGTTTACCCCTTTTTTGAACCGACTAAACTATCTTCGAAAAAGGTACCCCAATGGAGTCTCCTTTTATGTTTTTTCAGACTCTCTAAATATGAAAATCAACTGAGCTTACCTTCTCTAGGCTCATTAAACTTAAATCGAAGGATGTTACCATTGTGTGTTATGTTAATCGCGTTTGCATATCTTATACGCCAGCCTTGTAACAGTTTTCTTCTACGTTTTAACACCCTTGCCCCCCGGAGGATTTTTCCCGAGTATCATTATTTTGAACATCTGTCTTGTCCTTGTGCCTTGAAATTGTATGTTTGCAACACTTGTTCCTCCATTGTAACATAACATTCCTTTATTCTTTTTTTCGAAATTATTGAAAAAGACAAAAAAATCAAATATACCCCAAAAAGAGGAAGGGAAAAGTATTTTCTTTATTGGTAGCATAATGAGTTGCCCTTGGATAAAGCACATCTGTCCATTTTTTCATCAAACTATGGGATGTAATATGACCTTAGGAAGTTGTTCCCACTACATAGAGTTGTGTTCTCCTCCGTTTGGTTATTTTTCCAAACATATGGAGAGTTTGTGTTGCCTCCTGCTTCGTAAACTTATGATTAAGGCCATGCTGCCTAAGTCTCATCATATGTCATGTTGTTGTCCAAGGGAAGTTTCTACCAAGCCTGAGTCAGCCCCTCTGCAATTTGTCTCTTGCCCTCATACCCGACCATCCTGAATGTCCAATCAAGTCCTTGTTCGAAATCAATGAAGCCTTCAGTCTGATCATCAAGATTATCTAGTCCATGACCGACGAGCCGTTGAAGACCTCTGGGTAGTGAAGTCGTACACTCATATTACAGCCCTACTTTGAGTTTTGAAGATTTTGAAGTTGTTGCTCGAGCTCTAAAGATCTCATCTCCAGCCATCAGGCCGTATCAGCTTCTAGAAGATGGATACTCTATATGTATATCTTTTTTTATTTCGAGATGTAACTCTATTGTGTATTGTTCGTGGCTACACTTTATATAGTTATTTGACATGGATATACATTGTATTTGATTGGTAGCCATGATTCTATTTTATCCCGAGCATGGGTATGCCCGCCTCAGTGAGACATTTGTTATTTTGCAGTAGACGCCTCCTGGTTCTTGGTCCCTGGGCTCACTTGTTCGGCGCATCAGTAAATATTGGTAATGTATTTCGGCCATCAGATGTTGTTCTGACCTCACACATTAGGGGGCATCTGTTATAACCCTAATTCTCACCATACATGCTTATCTGGCATCAGGCCATCTCATATCCCTTCTTTGCCAAAGCACTATTGAACAACTCTTTAAAAAACCTCTTTTACAAAGGTCCACGTGCCCTACTCCATTACTGCACGCGTGTACATGCTAGCTGACCTAAAACAACCCGCGTGGACCGACAAAAGAACGAAAAAATGAAAGTTGTCGATGGAACACACATCTTTGGGTGAGTTAACTGAAAATCCCAGCCATGCATGGCCGAGGGGTTGTCCAAATACCTAGCTTCTTCTAGTCTATAAAAGAAGGGTTAGGGGTCCCATTTGGAAGAAGGAGAGATAGAGTAAAGAAACTCTACCCAATTGCATATTCCCCTTTTCCCAACCCTTTAGCCATCCTTGTGCAAGAAGAGATACAAAGCAAAGAAGTTGGAGGACATTTGAAGAGGAGTCCAGGATCAGGATTCGTGGGGCAATGGTCGGTCTTGACATTGTAAGTTGATTCATTAAAGTTAATAATAAAGAAATGTTTTTCCCATCCCTCTATATGAGTTCTTCATAATTCAGTGAATATATGTTTGAATCTCTAACCCATTCGTCTATAGGTAAAATGCATGTGTAGTTTGTTTCTTGTTTTGTATGCAGGTCAATCTTGAGAGGATAATTGCCAACAAGAGATCAAGCGTGAAGGGGGATCGACATCGAATATCTGGAACAAGGTATGTTGGTTTAACCATGTATTTGCTGAAAATGAATGGGGTTTAAGTCTGGGTACGAAGGTATAAAGTAGATTTCTTTTGGTCATATCTGTATGCATAAGATAACCCTATTTGCTAGTTCGTAAGGGGATTTCCCTCACAACAGTAACATATCCTATTGGAGCATTGAAGGCTTTTTTACCAAAATAGGGATTATAATATTAATTTCTTTTTTCTTTAGGTATTCCATTTTCCTTTATGATAAAGTTGTATTTTATCTATTTCTTTTTAAATAAAATTAACTTTGTAGCTTTTAATGATTTAAAAATAAGAACAAAATATTAAACTTTTAATTTTAAAAATTCACAAAATATTTTTGCTCAAAAAATAAAATCCATTACATTGATATTTTATGATTTATTATGTTCTAATTGAGTTTGATTGTAATCACCATAATATTTACAAATGATTGAAATTATTTAAAAAAAAAATAGCATCATTATAAAAAAAATAAAAATACTTTAGACCATAAAATTGAATACTTCAAAATAATTTAGCATTTAGACACAATAGAGTGAAACAATCAATATTTATTAATAACAACTAGTTATGTTGACCAAGAGTGATTACAATGCTAATGCATTGAACCCCTAACCAGTTAATCCCTTAACTTATAATCCAATAACCACTAATTCAATAACTCCTAACCCTTGAAACTTTAACTCGCTAATTCCAAATGGCCAATAAATTGGAACTGCTAGAAAATGATCTAGAAATATAACTTGGTGCACTATCAGTCTACTTGAATTTACATATTGTCTAGGTATGTTGTCAACCATCTAGCCAATCCAAGTTGAACTGTTCTTTTACCACATTAACTTGA
>ML779511.1:494007-584093 GCA_009831015.1 Picea engelmannii | reverse complement strand
TGAATTCTTGCAATTAAATCTATCCATTCTATGCTATGGGCAGAAAAAGCAATTCTACGCAATGTCTCCAAAAACACAGAAAAGGCAATTCTACTCAATGTCTCCAACAACAAATATTTATACGCAATGTCTCCAAAAACACAGAAAAAACAATTCTACTCAATGTCTCCGACCACAAATATTTATATAGAATTGTTCTCTTCAATATAACTAGTTGGTCTTTACCAGAATATCTAGTTTTCTCCCTTCCCTTCAACATAAACATGTAATAGAGAAGTGAAGGCAGTGGAACTTTTATAGGCACTGGCAGGATGCGCGTCTCCCTGGTCAATCCGAGTAGGCAAAAGAAAATTATTGTTCCACGCATAGAATGGGTCAAAAGAAAATTATTGTTCCACGCAAAAGAAAATTGTAGAAAATGCGTTTCCTCCTTTCTTGATACCTTCAAGTAAGTTACAGGGTAAGGGAGAGTATTTGGAACGAGACAGAAAAAAAGAGAAGTCAGATAGATTGTTGAACAGTCGTGGAGAGTATATATATATGGAGAAGAGGAGAATTAATAAATGCAGATTTTTGCAGTGGGAAATGGACAGGATTGCAAGGTTCTTTTCTCGCGTGTAAAGTGTGTTCTATCTAATCGGATATGAATAATTCCTTTTCACATAGAAGAAAATAGGACGCCTATTCAAAGTAAACCACGATGTAAGTTCGTCAATTTTTTTCATATATATAAAAAAATAGATAGTCCGTATAAACGAGGGTTTCATTTTTCTTGCAATGGGGGACCAATATGGGTTAAGGACCCAGTAAAACATGTAGGCCAATGTGGATTAGGTGTTGACCAACATGTAGGCCAATATGGATTAAGGACCCATTAAAACATTAGATGCTCCCCCCATATCTGAACAGGGAATTAGTTTTTTGGACAAGAAGGGGACACTCGAACATTTGGATAATTACACTGTCATAAGAATTTTTGGCTCCACAGAACAACGTGCTCTCCTTCCATGTCACATTAAGGACATAATGTTTGTTGCAAAAGTAGCACGTCAATACAACGACTAGTTCCATCTGTTCCAAAGGAAGAAAAAAAAACAGTTCATTCCTCTGCCTTGGAAAGTAGGGGAGTTCGTGTTGAAAAATTGCAACAAAATTGACGATTTCACAGCACAGTCTACCATCTCCAACCTAAGATATGCTGAAATCATAAGAGGGTTCGACCCCTATAATATTTTTCGACAACATTTACAAACACTTGGTCTCGACGATTCTTTTTTAAAAAAACACCTGTCCAAAAACAATGATAGTGCCGACAATGGTCTTGCCTCTGATGTCGGTGATGTAGACACGGTGCAAAGCTGCACTAAATTGTACACGCAACAGGGGAAAGGCCCCGGTGACAAGAGTGCTCAATCTGCAAATACCACTCCAAAAAGTACGACATCCCAGAGCATCGCTCCAACGGCCCACCACAACAACAAAGAAACTCAGAGTTCTTCAAACGGAGGAGGAGATAACGACCCTCCTCACTCTAAAATTGATAGTTCTCACAAGCTTCCAGTAGAGAAGAAGAGAAAAAAAAATGTGGGGCAAGCGGAAGAGCCGAAAATTCAGAGTGAGAACATGGAACTTGACATTGATCTGGATAGCATGATGTACTTCCTTGATCAGCCTGGAGACACCATCCACCATAGCCATCGAATAGACATATCCGTTACCGAAATTTTTGACGAAGATGAATCCTTCGTGTTCCAAAGTGTTGCTTTTGATAGCCAGTCCAAAAAATTGATAATTGAGAAAAAAGATGTTAAAAATAAGAAAGGCAAATTTCGTTCAGAGGTTGACCTTGCCAACATGCGGTCGTGCCAAATCTATCTACTTCACACTGCAAGCAGAGAAGCACTCCATGATTCCATTGGAGGAATCGAGACCGAAAATGTCAGACTGAAGGATCGGGTCAAGGAATTGGAAGCCGTTTTCATTCCTATGCCATTGCTTGTTAATCCTTTGACAATAGCCATGCCTAGCAACCTTGCAGCCAACGTAAAAGCATCCTCCACCCTGCTTGCATCCTGTAAAGGATATGTGGAGAATAATATCAAAAAAAGAATGGAACTGGTTACCGAGGCGTGGAGAAGATCACAAACCATTACTTTCCTTGGAAACAATGCACATAGTTTGCTCGAGCATTTGCAAGCCGAGTTAAAAGATGAAGAAAATTTCTTTTTAAAAACGGTCATTCATTTTGGAAAGATTGTCAACAATATGACAGAAACAAAAAGAAGAGAAGAAGATCTTCCATCCAAAAACCTGATCAGTCAATTGAATGCATGTTGGAAAGAAAAAGTGAAGAACCTGCATCTCATTGTTCAATCATGTGAACAAGCCGTATCGAACAAAGATAAATTATTCACAAGGCTGTCAAATATAGACTTAGCTGGGAAAACCAACGACTTCCAAGACCGTAACTTAATCGTAAACTCCTTGCCCTTAACCAGGCAAGAGATCGATAAACAGATTTCTATGTTTAAGGCCTTGTCTCTGGAATTTTTTTACAACATCCTTCAATTTGATCAAGCTTACATCCACGACTAGCTAGTCAAATATGCAGTACAAAACAAGGAAATTCATGAGGCTCTCTCTAATCTTTCTATCGACTTCCGGGAATTAGAAAGTGATCTTTTCAACATAAAAATCCGGAATGAGATCAACGTCGCCCCAATGAGAAGCTACATTGAAGAATGGCTCGAAAGGCAATTGAAACAAGCCGCCGACGAAAGGCAATAGACAGTTGCCAGCATTCCAACAGTCGTCGAGGGCATCCTTGAAACCGCAGTCGTCGACGACATCAATGAAACGACAACCGCAAGAAAATAGCCTAAGGCCTCATATGTACCCTCACTGTAAAAATACTAATCGCATCTTGCTTTTTTTATCAACCCAGTTATTTCAGTTTCTTAAATAGAGATGTACAAGCAAACACTTATACCTTTCCATTTATTTTTTTTGCAGGTATTGCAGTCTATCTTCTTTTCACAATCTTGTTTCTTGTACATATTTCTCTAATGGTCTGCGGGAGCCCCAATCCCAGTCTACATAACAAACACATTGAAATTCTGGTTTATATGTAATAGCCTTTAATTTTTTTGTATATTTCAAAATTTCCAATAGTATGTAACAAACATTTATTTTCTGACATATTTCAAATAAAAATGTTTTTTTATCTCCTTTTAAATTTATGTTTTCATACATTCTTATATTTCACGAGTCTGTATGACAAATGCATTTAATTTTTTATATGTTATGGACTTTTATTTTTTTATATATTTCAAAAAAAATGGTGCTCTACAATGCAAACGTCATTTACAAATGCATTTAAATTTTTATATTTCTTATCTCCTTTTAATTTTATGTCTTCATATATTTTTATCTTTCACCACTCCATATGGAAAATGCATTTAAATTTCCAAATGTATTCTTCCACTTTCAACAACTTTGTAGTTTGTTATATACTTTCAAAAAATATATGTTTTCTATATACTTTCAAAAAATAGATGGTGCTATGTCTGCCAAGCGTCATTTGTTTTTGCCCCATGTTCCATGATATACATGTTGCACACAACATTTCCGTCATATACATTTTGCACCAAACACTTTGTTTCATTTACAGTTCGACCCCATTTTCCACAATTTGTTTTCTAACCTTGTTGGCAGGGACTAAGCTGCCATACAACCTTGTTCTATATGGGATGCTTAGATTGAATTTTGTTTTTAATGTATCCTAAGTCTTCCAATTTCTAAATTGAGTTTTGTAGAGATCCCTAGGGAATTGGATACCTTTTTAAAAAAAAATTGGTCGAGAACTAGTTAACCTCACCCAAAGGCTTGCATCTTGTAGGATCACTGACAACACAAAGACTTTGTTCATTGAAAGAGAGCTCCAATGTAAGAGAATCACTTTTCCAAGCCAATTTGTATCTGATGGCCTCCTAATATTTCCACATACTCTTTTCTATAAAGGTCCCCTCTATCTTAATAGGGGTAGTGGTGATCATGGGACTCTACAAATTCAAGTTGCTCCAAACCTTGCATCCATATGGGGCTTCAAAAATGATCCAACTTCTAAGGAGGAATCTCCAGGCTTTGACCCTTGACAGCTCTAATGACTAACTTTCCACATAGATCTTGAGCTTGGGTTCTAGTGGCATTAATTCCTATTCATTTTTTATCTCTAGGAGTGCAACTTAAGTTCCAATTTTCAATATGGAATCCATTGCCTCCAATAGAGTTTCACCACATAAAATAAATAAGAATCTTTTCCAAAAGATAATATGCACGGGAAAGGGAATTTGGAAGATAATATGCCGCCAAAACCTTAGTACAAATTGGGAATTTGGAAGCAAGGGACATAGGCTTAACAATCCATTTGTCAAACTTCTTGGCCACCCTTTCAAGGTTGCCTCCCATAGTTCCTTGGGGGAAGTCTGGAAGGAAAATGGGATTCCCATAAATTCAAAGATTTGGCTAGGCTAGATCCAAGCCCACTCTTGCTCCTTCATATATCTTAGATTCTTCCTTTGGCTAAGGTGGAAATGTCACTAAGTCTTGGCCATATTAATCTTAGAGCCAAAGCCATCACAAAAAATTTGCAATAACTGCATGGTGTTGACCAACATTTCTTTCTCATCCAAAATGGTCAGGAAATATTCATCTAGAAATGGTGACATCTACAAATGGCATTCACCAATTGTCCACCTTCAGGGTCTGGAAGAGGAATACCTTTGATTAACCCATGGGTCATGTTTTTAAAAATGCCTAAAATAATATAAAAAGGGTGCTCCATATTCTAAAAATAGTAACCCTTGCTCTTAACCCTATGTGATCAGTGACCTTCAAAGAATTTTTCATAGGGATAGAGTGGTTTCTCTCATATTGAAAAAACCAATGATAAAAGCATAAGAATGGGTAAGACTTTGTTGAAAGAATCATGAAGGTCTCAAGTATGTATGAGATGAGTAGACCCTCAATGAAGGAGCATTAAATGGTGGACAAACTCCACCCACGAGCATCATTTCCCTCTATCTAAGCTCTGGTTTGGTTGGCCCTCATTTTTATTTATGTACACCTCTCACATTAATGTCATCTCTATACATGTTAACGCCAATCCAAACACCATGGGCCCCACTTTGTGTCTTTACTAAATGTACTAAATTGATTGAACACTTTATAGTTGCCTCATTCATGGGATCATACCTTTGTCATCTAGTTTTCAACTTCATGAAACACCGCTATGTCAATCCCATAGATATGAAATCATATTATTGTCAAACATGATCCTAGTATGGATGACATATATGATCTTAATTATATATGATAATGGCTACATGCACAAGAAAACATCCCTCCAGATTTGGCAATGAATGCCCATGCCATGCATCCACCATTGACACAAAAATGAAATTAAATTGAAATAATGATAGCCCTATCTCTGAATTTCACTTGACCTCTGCATTCTTCCTACCTTAGATCATGGATTTCTCTGTGCTATGTTATTCAATTTTTCTGGGAAAGCAAACCACATATTAAATGACTAACAATGCTTGTACCATATAGTAGAAGTGCTTATATAGCAACCACTATAGTTGTTCATCCATCAACTTAGAAAGACATGAATGATATCAAAAGTACAATCAATCTATATCGTTCTTCTAAGAAAATGAAATTCCTTTCATGATTAGTGAATGGTTTCAAATATGCACGATCGCATTTCAAATTTCTAGATGTAAACTGTGTATGGAGTTTTTGAAATGTCCAATGTTTCAAGTGGCCACTCCACCCATCATTGGGGAAAACTGAAGCAATGAGAGTTGAGAAGAGTGCTAAGTGAAGGGGGTTTATAAAGGCTAAGAAAAAGGATGTTGTTATTCTTTTGCATGTAATGAAGAAACTTTAACTTTTGTTTGATGTAAAAGTTTGTATTTCTACAATAAAAATCATAGTCACTATCCATGGTTGGCTAGCTCATGTGATTGAGTTCTTTGAGATTCATGCATGAGGTCTTGGGGTTGATCTCCAATTTGACTACCTCTATTGCACGCCTCACTCAATGTTTCGAAAAAGTTAGACATTGTACCTCACTCAATATCCCTAAAAAAAGAAATCAACTTCACTTTTGTTGAAAAAAACACAATTACAAAAATAATTAGTATGAATAATGTAGTTTCTTGGTATCACATTGCATGTAGTAATTATGATAAACAATGATGCCCCTTATCAGTACACAGACAAGTTATTAACTTTTTGTTAAATTTAATTTGTCACAACAACAAGTTGCTTCATGCTTCAATGCTAAACTAATATATATTTCATCTCCATACGACATAATGGGATTATATTAACTTCCACTATTGGAATGGTGTGGGAATTAACATAGATTGTACTAATTTTGCATGCTCGACACGTCCTGGTTATAATTCATGTCATTTCATAAATTGAGATATGTTGTGGTGTAGTTAGTAATTAATGAAAATCCATTCCTCCCCTGGACATTGTTGTACATTCAATGGTTATCAAACTCATAGTGAATCAATATTTATAAAAACAAAAATTAAAAACTACAAGAAGAATAACCCATCAAATAATCGATGGAAAAGAAGACAAGATTTGCTAATCATTGAATGCTCCAATTCACATGTATTTCACATTTCCATGTGATCAAAAAATATGAGTATGGGTTATGTCAACCCCTAAAATGACACATCATACTTTTAGGTCCTTTTATGTAGAATGTTAGTCAAATCTAGAATCATGCTCACCATCCATCCCCGTCATTTTTTCTCCTATTATTAGGGTGGAGGGAAAAGGCATATTTCATTTCCCATCCATATATTGCCTCTTTGTCACATTCCCATTATTCCCTTGCTCGATCCTACACCTCGTATTTCCTATTATGATCTTGTTGTATCATGTCCATTGTGACTAGGGCAAGGGAGGGAGGTAATTTATCCTTCTCATACATGTGTTTCCTTCACTCCTCATTCCTCCATGCTCGTATTTCCCTGCATTCCACATTATGGGGACGTGGACCCATACTTGGCCACAAACAAGTGTCTATTTATGGCTAAGTGATAGGTAGAAACCATGATGACATGGCACAGAGGAAAAAGTAGTAGGTGGAATCAATGAGATGACTTGGCACATAGGTATGGTGACATAGACCTATAATTGGAAATAAATAGGTGTCAATGGATCATTGAGAGATAAGTGTAAACCATGATGATGTGGCATAAAGAATAAAGTGGTAGGTGATATCAAGGAGATTATTTGGTACACAGGTAGGCATTCTACATTATGGTGACATAGACCCAAATTGGGAAATAAATAAGGGTTGGGTGAGGGCTAAGTGACAGGTGGAAACCATGATGATGTGGAATTGTAAAGTAAAAAGTGGTATTTGGCATCAAGGAGATGACTTGGCACATGGGTATGGTGATGTGGACACAAACTTGGAAACAAAAAAGGGTGAATTGATCATTGAGTGGCAAGTGGAAACCATGATGATGATGTGGAACAAAGAATAAAGTGGTGGGTGGCATCAAGGAGATGAATTGGCACATGGGTAGAGAGAGAGAGAGAGAGGTATTTATGTCATAGAAACAATGCAAGACACACAATGTTTAGGCATATCTAGCTTAGTAATGGAAATTTTTTAGGAAGGCATGTGAAAGGGGTACTATACAGTACTAGTAGTGAGAGAAAATTTTTATTTGTGCATAGAGGGAGGGGGGAGATCGAGAAACAAGTATATTCACACCACAACCAATCATTTATTATGTTGGTAGAAGACACCACTCCCTTGTGTCTTCCCCCATTGACATACAGATCGTGCTATATTGGAGCTTATGTTTTGTTGTGGTCTACATCTCTTATCCACTATGTGATTTTTTTTGTATAGAGAGGTGTGACAATGTGGACTTAAAATTAACCTATGGGAATGGATGTGGGAGGAGGTGCATGGAGACCCTAGGTCACATATAATAAAATGAAAACACATTCACATTTATAAACTGGAAAGAGTATCTCCAAGTGATGCATGTCACGAACAATGATTTTTTCACACCAAATCTAACAAACATTGTTGAATGGACAAATCTTGAATGACTATTATAGCTCCCACTTTCATAAGCCATAGCTTGGACCACAAAGCACCAAATTGAGAAAATAAGATCTCATTGGAAAGCTATTTGGATGAAGAATTATGTGAAAGAATACTCTTAATGAAGAAAATTATTTTTTTTGTGTGTTTCTGGCATGAATGATATGCATCACCACACATTAGATTTCACAAGCATCAAGAAAAGGTAAAGGGTGATGGGCTTACTATCTGCCTCCCTAGAGGATGAATGATGATTAGGCATGTTAAGCCATGTTTTGTTGGAATAAGGTGGATTTATCTTGATATTATAACCCACAAAGATGGTGATTGAAGTTGACTTAAATGAACCCTGGAGTGTTTACAAAGGCTATAGATATTTTATGGTTAAATAATAATCTATGAATTTTTCATAGATTATTAACCTTAAAGTTTTCTAATGTGAGTTTTATTGTAATGGTATTAATCATCTTAGACACAATAAAATAAATTACATATCCATTTGTCTTCAATGTGGATGATGCAGGAGAGAAAGGAAGTTGAATTCTTGGATATTTGATCCCTAGGATTAGAGTGCTTCGATCTTAGGAAATTAGAGGATTATTTGATGTCATGGTGCGCTCAATCTTATTGTATTCTATATATCAAGATATTTGCATCAATGATGCAACCATAGGCCTTTTGAGTACCATCTTGACTCTAGCATTTTGTGGATTTTTGCTATCCCACAAGAGTCCGAGTTATGAGAATGAAGTAGTGTGGCTCCTAATGTCCCTCATTGTATTGTGTAAGACATGATGTATTTGCGATCATAGCTAATAGACTATTTTGTTATGAAGTTTTAGCTAATACTGTTGTAATTGGTTATGTTTACTTACAGGGTTCATGAATTGTTTGTCTTTTTCATGAAACTTTGATGATATAAATTACTTTAATACACAATGGATATGAAGTTTAAATGAGTTTAATTAGTAGGAATTATTTATTGAATGCATTACTAAGTTCTTCATCCTTTCACTTTCAAACCTTGCCTTCACATAAAATCCATAACCCAAGAGAATGGGAACTGGTTAGGTTGAAATCAACTTGTGCTCCTTAAACCTATTATAACAATATTCTTTAGATATGATCTATCATCCATATACACTTTCAAGTAAGTTACAGGGTTTTTGAACAGTAAGGGAGAGTATTTGGAATGAGACGGAAAAAAAGAGAAGTCAGATAGATTGTTGAACAGTCGTGGAGAATATATATATATATATATATATATATATATATATATATATATATATATATATATNTGGAGAACATATGGAGAAGAGGAGTATTAATAAATGCAGATTTTTGTAGTGGGAAATGGATAGGATTGCAAGGTTCTTCTCTCACGTGTAAAGTGTGTTCTATCTAATCAGATGTGAATATTTCATTCTTCATAGAGAAGAGAATATGATGCCTAGTCAAGTAAACCATGACGTAAGTTCATCAAATTTTCTCATATATAGCCCGTATAAACGAGGGTTTCATTTTTCTTGCAATGGGGGACCCTTAAGTATTTTAGGTGTTGACCAACATGTAGGCCAATATGGATTAAGGACCAAGTAAAACATTTTTGTTTTAGGTTCTAGGTACATCTTCTAGATGGATTTCAACCAATGTAGCCATGTTTTTTCCTTTGACTTACTTGATTATCCATACTTTGTTCAATTTGGCATCCATCTTAATCCTAGAGGATAACCACTTATATCCATTGATTAACTTGAATTTCTTGAAATGATTCCTTTGACTCCACCTTTAGTGCTTCAACCAATCATGTAGCCCTAGCGTGTCGAGTTTCAAAAATAAATTGTTTTGTATTAGGTCTTGAACTATTTTTGGTATTATTCTATATGGGATGCTTAGATTGAATTTTGTTTTAAATGTATCCTAAGTCTTCCAATTTCTAAATTGAGTTTTGTAGAGATCCCTAGGGAATTGGATACCCTTTTAAAAAAATAATTTGTCGAGAACTAGTTAACCTCACCCAAAGGCTTGCCATCTTGTAGGATCACTGACAACAAAAAGAACTTGTTCATTGAAAGAGAGCCCCAATTTAAGAGAATCGCTTTTCCAAACCAATTTGTATTTGATGGCCTCCCAAGATTTCCACATACTCTTTTCTATAAAGGTCCCCTCTATCTTAATAAGGGTAGTGGTGATCATGGGACTCTACAAATTCAAGTTGCTCCAAACACCAACTTGAATCATCAAATTGAAAACATAAATATTATCCTAAGCCGGAAACAAAGTACATTTTTCAACAAATTATGTTCGTTTATTTCTTAGGGTAATCAGAAAATTGATGAATAAGATGTAAAAACAGAGGAAACAAAAGGATAAAAACAAAGATACACTTCACCAGCACAAGTAACACTATAATCCTGCAATTGTTGCCACTGTATTACTGAAATTTGATTACATAAAGCTCAGGTAGTTGATGCCCATCAATGGATCTGTTATATCCACATGTTTTCCCCCATTTTACATCAAAATCAAAAATATATATAGGAAAAATCATCCCCCAGGCTCAGGAGGTCGGATCTAACTGATTCCCCAAAAATAATAGCCTGTTACATTAAAATTTGGAACTGTATTCCCCAAAAATAGACCAAACTGCTGCAAAAAATAGTGCTGCAATTATGAGTTTGTATCTTCAAAATAATGATAGATGTGTAAAATATCTAGATTTGTTTTGTAGATCAGTTTGTTCTGATAAAAAACTTCTCTCAATTCCTTCAGATTCGTCTCCATTTACCCGGGATCTGCATTTGAAAAATATGTGTCAAACAGGAAAAATTTTAATCTCGAAAAATAGGGCTAAAAGATTCTCTTTATTCTCCCATTTTGTAATAGCTATGAAAAATATGGGTGAGGTTATTGTTATTTATACCGTTCTGAGAAAAAAACTCCTTCGTATTTTAAAAATTCGTCTTCATTTGTCTGGAATCGGCCTCGGAAGACAGCTGGTCAAACTGTGCAAAAATGTGCAAAAACGGTTTTCGGAGTGGGGGTAGGATGGTAAGTGGTTTAGGGGGGGGGTCCGAAATAATAGGGAAGTGACAACTGGTAAAACATGGTAATAGTAAAAACCACTTTTTGGACCCCCCCTTTTGGTTAAATGTCGGAGGGGATGGGGGTCTGAAATATGCGCATAACCGTTGATTTCCTTTGTTTGGATGGGATGGGATGCGTGATTGGAATATTATGTATGAAGTACGGGAGGGGATATTAGTAGACTTAGGATATAGAGTGTATAAGTTGGTTTGAATTTAGTTTTTGTTTTTATTTGTTGTTTTATTTTTATTTTATTGTTTTATTTTAAATTTTTATAATGTTTTGTTTTCAATTGTTTTATTTATTAATTATTTTAATTTATTATTAAAATTATTATTATTACACTAACCTAATCACACTAACATAATTATTGATTATTTAAATTATTAATTTAATTAGTTATTAAACTAATTAATATTTTATTGTATTATCTATCCTAGGTTATCTAACTTTGTTTTATTCAGGGAAGATTGGCGGGAGATATGTGGCAAGTAAAATGAATGAACAGGGGAGTAAGGGGCGCAGAAGTGAATGAAGGATTGGGAAAAAATGGATGAAGGGGAAAAATCATTGAGGAAGTCAATAATCCAAGAGACTTTGTCCTCAGAGAAACGCTCATAAATATCAAGAAATTTATGGAGTGATAACATAGGCTCCATATGGGGATGGAATTCTCCCTACAAGATGCCAAAAATCGCAGATCTTTGATTTTTCATATAAGTGCCTTGGTCATTGGGCTAATTCCAAAATATGCAACATGTTCTATCTTGAATCCTATGTGGTTGAACTTCAAACATAAATCTGATTTGTGTACTAAAATCTGAACTGAAACTGAAAAGATGTTTGAAAAATGCTCATAGCACTGAGCTTCTTTGCACACTGAAAATCTCACTACTGAAAAGATGTTTACCTAGTAAGCTTATTTATATATATACAATCCTATTCTAACACTAAATGCTTGACTTCAAGTGATATAAAATATCCAATATAGCCAATCAAAGATTTGATCTAATACCTTAGCTCCTTCATTGTTTTTAACAAAACTTAGAACTAGAGCTTTTAAGGGTACTAGAAACTGATTGTGAGCTTGATCTTCACAACGAAGAGATTTATAACCATGAAAAAAAAAGAGGCACTGGAAATCGATAGGAACTTTGAAGTGAAAAACTCCTCCATATATATATCTATGGGATCATGATAGACATGACCTATTTCTTGATGTTCAAAGTATTCAACAAATTTAAGGTCATGATTGGGTATTGCACATATGTTATCTATATCATCATACAATTTCTGATTTGACTGCAAATTTTCAGAAGAGCTTTGCAATGAGACTCATGCTAAACAAGACAATGAAGTCAGTTGCCTCATCAAGTTTTTATCATATATGTTTGTAGGCTCATAGTTAGCTAATGGAAAGGACTTTGACTACAGATATTATCCAAAACACTAGTTATTGGGTCATGGAGAAACTGAGAAGACTGCTGCAAATTATTATGCAATGTTTCCAATGAGACTACAAGATTTTCTATAGGCTTATCAGTCTTTTCTTCGGAGATATTATCAATATTTATCTTCAAAACTGAAATGAGCCAAAACTTAATGGTACAAAATTATACTGCATCAATTCATCTATGGTTTGAAAATCATTGTAAATCAGGGGCTGCAATTCCAAAGCTATAACAACTTCCATATCGCAAATGACATCCATAATAAAAAAATTTCCCCATAATACTACTTACAACTTGCTTATCTTCTTGTTTATAGTTTTCTCTCAGAAATTGAAATGAAGAGAAACATAAGGGCAAAGACTTTTCACTTACTTTGAAATTTTCTTCATTTTCTTCATTGCTATCATGATTGCTATGCATTGGATTATTGTTATATTTGAATTGTTGTAACTGGGCTTCCTTCTCCCAAAAACATGTTGCTAGTTGCTTTGAACAACCAACCTTGATTTTGACCACATAGTCATCATCATACTGATCATACTTGGGTAAATCATCCATATAAGCAATGCCATCAAGCATACACATTAGATCGGTTGATTTCTCTTCCACATGCTGATTTTGAGTTTCATCTTTGTCCATGGATTGAAGTGAATACATAAAACAATCATTTTATGATCTATGATATCAAGGATTAGCAACAAAATGATTAGGAATAATGACCCTTTCTTTTTCTGCAAAAAATGGAACATGGTGTTTTTGAACAACAAGTTCATCTCTCATGATAATCTTTTGCATCATTTATTTCATTGTGCTTACCAAAATGTCTAGTTTCACTTATGAATATGTTAGATGCTCTTTCTCTATGTTTTCCTTCTCTTTTGCCTTTAATTTTTTTTTTTTGATCAGAAAAATAGCTTCCACACCTACTGCAATATCTTGCATTTCTTTGAGTGTTGTAGTGTTCCTTTCTCTCAATTGAAATGACATTTACGGATCAAAGGAATCCGGGTAGTGTAAGAGTGATAAACCAGGAGGAGGCTTTATATCATCAGGCATTGAATAGTAAAATTGATTGAATCTGGCTGAAAAATGTTGCATTGTTTCTCCTGGATGTCTTTTCAAATGATTGTATACTTCTAAAATCAAAAAAGGATTCCTCTTGATCACCCATTTATCAAGAAAGACTTTCACAAACTGATGGAAATCACCAATGCTTGTAGCTAGAAAATTTTTGAACCACTCTTTAGATTTACCTTGCAAAGATAGAGCAAAACTCCTAATACAAACATCATCTTATTCAACCTCAAAAGGGTCAAAAACAGGGATGATTTTAAGGATGGAAATTTGATTTAAAATGTAGAAACCTTGGTGAATCTTACTAATCCTTCATATGCCAACTAGAAATGTTTGGCGATATTTTTGTAAAAATATTCAAATTTATAAGGATTTTACATAGTTTTTATAAAATTTTGTCGATTTTTAAGGTAAAATAATCTCATCCTATAGAATTTGGGTGAATCATTTTTAAAATAGCGAATCTCGTTTTTGGAAAAACCATGGAAAATTAGCCCATGAGCGAAATTTAGCCCCTAAAATCATCCATGGTCAAGAAAATGTTCAAAATCCTGAATGTGTTTTTCAGCAGTGATGCTACCATATTCTCCATCAAACCTGGGAAGATATTTTTAATAATTTTAAGGGAAATCATGGAGTATAGGAGGTAAGATGAGAGTCTTGTATCCATCTGGAATTTTAACAGGTGCATGAGTATGTAGAGAAGCTGTAAAATTGGTCTTGATCTCTTGAGGCTCATTAAGTTGGATATGTTCAACATAGGTTTCATAAAAAGGGTCTTGACCAAGATCAAAAGCATGAGGAGAATTTTTATTTACAATCTTCAAAGGAAAGGAATGGATTGCAGGTCTATGATCTTTTCTCAAATACAATATACATTGGAAAACTTTCTTGACATTCTCAGGAAAAGAGAAGAAATAATTAACAATAAAGAATATAATATCTTGGATAAAGTTCCAACTTGAATACCTGATCTTTCCAAATTGCATTTTCATGTTTCTGTTGTTAATGTCATCCTCTAGTAGAGTCTTTGAATTTAAATTTGAAACTGATTTGGAGTCGCCAGGTGAATAATCTAGCCTTCATGTGTCTAATCATTGTCCACCATCAATAATCATATTTGGAACTTGATACACTTTTCTAAGGAATATTCCACGGTATGGTCACCACTATGTTAGCACTCTGTAATTTCTAAGGATGAGAAAGAAATAGGCAGAGGTAACCACAAAACCACTTTTGAAGCTGGGATCTAGTCATGCCTGCCTCAGAGAGGGATCTCTCTATCTCATTAACTATGTTCTTATGAAATTTTAGGCTAGTTATGAAAGTACTGGCTTTGGTTTTTAAATTGGATTGGCAAGAAAAACAAGGGAAATTCATTGGGAAATGGAGTCATGCTGAGTTGAAATCAAGTCAGATATATAGGAAACCCTGCAGAGCAAGATAGACACCTAAACTGGATTTTTAGAATTGAGATGGTTTTGAAGAAAACGGTGAGAGGATCAGACTACACCAGGGAAATTAAGAATCTTGGAATTAACCGTCAAGTAGAAAACATAAATATTATCCTAAGTCGGAAACAGAGTGCATTTTTCAACAAATTATGTTCATTTATTTCTTAGGGTAATCAGGAAATTGATGAATAACATGTGAAAAATAGAGGAAACAAAAGGATAAAAACAAAGATACACTTTGGTGTCGCAAGAGTTGACTCTATGTTGTAATGGAGCCAAGCCTTAGCACATTTTAAATGAAAAAATAATTTGTAGATTGATCAGTCATATGAGGCTTCTAGAACCAGGTCTGAAATAGGCCTTTCAATCGCTTATAGATTAGAAATGAAGAGGTGTGACCTTGTTTGCCTAATTTAATTGAAATAAGTAAGATGGATAGAAGATAGGGGAAAAAGGAGACTAAAACAAAGAGTTAGGTATCTGATTCTGATCAGTCTAATCTTCATTTCAATATAGGAATGACAAATAACTTCGAAATACAAACATGTATATATATAACTTGTAATCTAGGCAAAAACAAACAAGTTACAAGTCTTGTTTTGTTCACAGCATAAACAGAGGAAAAGATGAACCTAACAGGCTGCCTGATAAGTGACTACAGTAGAGGTATTATTGAATTGGAGCCATTACAAGTTAAATATGTAAAAGAAGGAAAAAATATTGAATGTAAACCAGAGAAAACAATACAGGAAAAACAAAATTACACAGTGACAAGGTATAGAATCTCTTGGCATTTGTTCTATATTTGCTTGAAAGAAATGGCATTACAAACCCAGCCCCCAAAAGGATCTCATACTTTTTCCCCCCTCTTTTTCCAATGTTACAAAGATGCCTCATATAGGTATTGAGGTCGAAATCCTCCCTAGGAGGTCGAATTTCCTCCCAACAAATAACAACAATTACAATCAATTTCTGGAACTTTCTGCCATAGAAAATGGGCCAAACTGCTGAAACATAGGGTTGTGGTTATGGTTATGTATCTCTCGAATCATGATAGATGTGTATAAAATGAAAGATAATTTTGTGCATATGTTTGTTCTGAGAAAAAACCTCTCTCAGTTCCCTGAGATTCGTTTTCATTTGCCCCAGATCTGCATTTTACAAACATGTGTCAAAACAAGAAAATATGAGATCCGAAAATTAGGGCTCGGAGATGGATTTGATTATCCCAATATGTGACACCTGTAGGAAACATGAGAGATTCTATTGATATATGAGTTTTTAGGCACAAAACCCTCTGACCATTTCTCAAAATGATCCTCCAGTCGCTCATAATTGTCATTTGAAAATGATGACTCAGCACAGTAAAAAACAAAACGCCACATTTCTGAAAACAAACCTCATATTGCGGGGGACATTTGACTACCTTCCCAAGATCCAAATGAAATTCTGAATACACCACTGGAAATCTTAGGATCTTTATATGTCGATCGACTATTTGAACGTGGAAAATGGCCTCTCCAAGGCTGAGAAAAATGGTTTTTTTCCAAGGAAGTTTTTTGCGTGAGGTTGGAACCCCGATTTCGGGCCTTTGGGATTCGGGGAAACAAAGCAGTGGTTATTAAAATCTTTATGTTGGCCAAATCCCCAAAGGTCAAATACCTGAAATTGAATTCGACTTTTGCATTGCACTCTTTCGGGCCTCCTCATGAATTCTCTCCTTAGAGATTTGTATCCATGTCTTGTGACTTGGCATGTAGCTTATGGTGGATAGTTGAAGATAGAGACATGAAGGATAGTGGACTCAACAATGCAAAGGGCTTGGCTTAAAATATGCTTTTTCAAACTTCAAAATAAAATATTAATTTTAAAATTATATAAAATAATTTTAAAATAATATAGGGAAAGATCAAAAATTGTAGTTTGATTGTATAACTGACACTCTTCACAATGAAGGAATGCGAAGTAGAACAAATGAGATACCTTGGGAAACTTTTTAAAGCTTTAAGATCTTGACAGTAGAAAATTTCGGTGAAAATGGCAATAGATTTAGAGTTTTCATCGTGGCAGAAAGGTTGCGCTGAATGGCGCAAGGGCTTAATGGTTACACAAGCTTACGCTAGGCGACAAGGTTTTGAAACTAAGTGGCATAACTAACATAAATTTTGGAGAAAGACACTAAGTTGAGAAATTTTCAATATTTGTTCCAACATAGGCTCCATCTAGGGATGGTGCTTTCTTGCAAAGCGCCAAGAACAGTAGACCATGTGCCTTCATCCATTGGGCGACCTGAAATCATCCTTATCAAACTTTGAACCCTGTCACTTTACTTGCGCCTTTCCGAAACAAAAAACCACTTATGCATTCATTGGGCTATGGAGTCGTAATGCTTTAAAACAAAACCATGTTGGATTCCAAATTAAATTGGAAACATATTGAAAACCATTGTTGTACTCTAATGCTCAAAGTCAAGCTTATTTATATACATCACCTACTCTAACTACTGAAAAATTCCCACTGAATCAAATGATACAAAAATACCAGTGAAACCAATCCAATAACTATCTACTTATTTGAAATCTGCTCACACTTTCTTTGAGCAAGCTGAAAAAGGAAACTAAAAAATCCCATATGACATGTTGTTGATCATGAATGTTCAAACTTTTCCTCGACTCCTGTGACAAAATATCCATGACATATCATACTCCTCCATTAAATGAATCTAAATGGTCAACAAAAGGATCATGAAAAAATGCATGGTCCTAAGGTTTTAAATAACAAGCTTCATCAAAGACTACTACGTGCTCCAATTTATTTTTCTCAGGATCATCCTCAAAAAGGATATCCAAACATCCTTCATCTGATATGGCATATGTCTGAAAACCATCATTCCTCCATGAAAAACCTCCAACAAATTGTTCTAGAGAAACAATATTATAATCATCAGTGTACTCATGATATTTAGGTTCAACAGATAACTCAGGAGTTTCATCAGTCAAACAAATGTTTGAAATATCAACTGTGGATTCCTCAAGCATGGGAAATTATGGTTATTTCTCTGGCATGATGTCTATATCAGATTCATACTCCTCCAAATCAAAGTATAAAACATCCTTGAACAACAAACTTCCTTCAAGACTATTAAATGTGACAACCCTATCCTCTTCATGAAACAAAACATGGCTTACAAGCTGATTTCCTGGCTGGAAATCATCATCACAAATAGGTCCATTAGCTTCATGTAAGGTTTCATCAAACACATGACTGTCATTATTTAAAATCAAATTTACATTTTCAGAAATGGAAGAAGTCTGACTCTCATATCCGGGACTGTGTGAACACTGCAAATCTGTGTAAGCAAGGGTTGTAACATGACTATGCAGGAGCAGATCTATTTCTTCTTCGGTCAAAGGAGAAGGTGGTCTCTGTATTTTCTGGATAAAATAACAATTATTTCCTTTCTCTTCTGCAGGTTAACCGTGATGCTGAATATATTCTCTTGAATATGATCATAAGAGCTATCATATCCTACTTCTTTATCAACCAACTCTTCTTCATACTGATTATCTTCATCGACTTGAAAAATTTCTATTGTTTCTTCCTCTTCTTCAAGAAAATTTGTATTAACATAGATATTTTCTTATTAAAATGCTATTATATTGGAATTACTTTTTCTCTTGTTGCTCTTGTCTCGGGCAGGTTATCTTGTAAATTCCATGGAGGTTACCATGGACGAATGATTGGTCACAACACTAGAAGAGTGTTGTTCCTATTTCTTATTATTGCATTTTTATTTTGGCTCTTGTTCCTACAACCTGGAACAAGAGTGTTATTGGCTCAAGTTATTTTGGTATTTTTAATAACTAGAAGAGTGGTGTTCCTATTTCTTATTATTAAAAAACTTCAAAAAGGATTAGGGAGGTACAAAGACAAGTTGCCTTTCAAATGTTTTAATTATGGCAAGGTTGGCCACTTTGCAGCCAAGTGTCCCTATCCCAAGGAGGACCCCGAAGATGAAGAAGACAAAAATAAGCAATACAAGAAGAAGGGAAAACCCAACTACAAGAAAAAGTATTACAAAGGGAAAAATATTTTTTACTCAAAAGAAGAAAACAACAATTCATCAGAGTCTAGTGACACCGGTGATGATGAAGTCCTTTTTCTAGGTATTGAAGAGTATAATGAGATAAAAGAATTTGAGCATGAGGAAGAGTCAGAAGATGAAGCAGAGTTTAATATGGAAGAAGAACTTCTCAGTGCCTTGGATGAATTAAGAAGATACAAAAACATATATAGATAGCTGAAAAGTTTTGTAGTTGAACAAAAGGAAAAACATGAAAAAAAAGAAAAAGAGATAGACAAACTCATGAGCAACCTGAAAAACCAAATCCTAGAATCAAATAGGATGGAAGAAAGTCTGGAAAAGTCTCCAAAATATGAAAATAGCAAAACTTACAGGTTGGCATTGATGGCATTGGCATTGAAAATAATAATTCTATTGCATAATCATGACTGATATAGGGATACTAAGGGTGCATATAGTTCAGACAAATGATATTATGGTAATTGTGATGACATATCTATGTTGACAGAGCCATTGATGAGACCGTTGCTTGATAAATTCTTCAAATATCTTTCAAACTCTTTAAGTATAGGGAGCCCCACATGTCTTGCAAAGGTTCTTGGTATTTATCAAGTTACTACAAAGAATGCAAAAGGTGGAAAGGAGGTTAGGATGGATCTTATGGCAATGGAGAATTTTTTGTTTAGGAGGAATTACAGTGGAAAATGGCGTAGAGCTCCCCTCTTGGACTTCAAAATGATGATTTGGATTTCTCATGTGCATTTGTATGGGAGCCTATCCATTATGATTGTGCAGTACCCCAAGAACTTGCAACAAAATAAATTTTATGGCATTTGAAAGAAACTAAAATGGAAAAACTGAAACTTAACAATAAAAAGAGGAAAATCAAGATGAAACATTCCATTATAGAGGAGACCAAGATAGGATAGATGGTGGGTCAATGCTTCCTTGAAATGTTCTTGAAACAAGAGGAACGGGGTGGTAGAAAAATATGAATTCAAGACTAAAGTTCTTAGTGATTTCCTTGATCTTGCTTATTTCCTCCGTAATTGTTAAATTCATTTAGATGCAAAGCTCATTAAATTGGAAACAACGTGGATGTTTCAATATCTGAATGTGTTTCAAGGAGATTATTCACCTTGAATGTGAGAGAACCTACAAAGATGAAATGTAGGGTGTGTCAAGCTCTTTGGTAGGTTCTTGTGCAGGGAGCTCTACGATTGTTCCAACAGGCATAACTGCAGACCAAATGAGTGCAAAAAGTTGCCTTCCAAGTTCCATAAGAGTTGCATTGAATTTTGTGTTAAGCCATGCTACACTAGAACAGTCACAGTTTTTTTCCCTCATATGGTGATAGTGCAACATTTTGTCCGAAGAGATTAGATGATGGGTTAAATTTACATTTCGTTGGTTTAAAGGAAAATCCTATTGTAATAGAAGATGAGCAGTATGAGGATCTTATTTTTGTTATGCCAATGCATATGGAATCATGCTTGGATTCATCCATTATGGAGAAAAAATCGAGAAATTATGTCCAGAAGCAAAATAATTATGTATACAAACGCAGAAAATTACAGAGAAATTCAGTAACACTTTTGTTAAAACAAACCCATATGGTTCCTCAAAAAGATTCCTTGCATTATGACAAGATAAATTCTACCTGGATGCCTTAGGACACAAAAATAGAAGATTTTGGCAAGTGCAATGTTAATATTGAGCACCATGATATAAGTATTGAGATGAGAGGCAGTGGATATTGCCAGGCCTTTCTGCGTCTATGTTGACATGGAGCACGGTGGAGGTCCTCTAGCTACTTGCCAAGATCTTGTAGATGTAGCAGTAGCCAGAAAATCACATGACGATATAACTGCAATGATAATACAGTTCGATTAAGAAACATGATCCTGACGAAGACATGTAGAATGAATGACAATGTTGCGTGGGGTTGTTAAACTGGTGTAGAGACTAAGCAACCATCTAATCAAGAGATTGATGGTGCTGATTAAATTGCCCATTGAGGATTAGCCCCACATTGAAAGTGAAAAACGTTTTGTAGTGGTTTATAACCATAGATCTCTCCATAGAATATTGACGCGTAGTGTAAGGGTATGGTGGGGGCTATGGGTGCTTGGAATTCAACAAATATCACCAGCCCAGATCCTGGGACGACCTATCAAATTCATTGTATGTGTAGTGTGTATGTGTATGATTGTTGTAGTGTGTAGTGTCTATGTGTATGATTGTTCATTTGTTCATGGTTTATTTACTCTGCACTTATTGGATGATAATGCTATATTGATCATAAAGATAAATAGAACTTGCATATTGTGGTTAAAAGGATTAAAAATCTCTATTACTGATTCACCCCCCTCTCAGTAATCCAACAGTTCTCAGTGGAATTTACCCAGGTTGTGTATAGGCACGACGTTCATGTTTTATCATCTTTGCAAACAGTGTAGTGTCAATTATGTCTTAACATTGTTTTTATATTTTCAATTTCCCCCAAACCCTATGCAATTAATACTAGATGTGTTACAACTCCGACTCGGTCATATTTGTACAGTTCATCATTAAATTTCTTTGAGGTATTCCTATGTTTTTTACCATTGGAATATGGTAGAAGAGATAAATTAATGAGGGAAAAGGTCTTTCGATCATGTTGTCAGTAGGGTAGAGTCGATCAGGGGAAGAGTCCTCCAATCATATCATCGCCGAATTTTATTAAAGCACTTGATTTATAGGTAGAGATCATAAGGATATCTTCTGATGATGATGCATTATGTCTTAGTATTCTCTAAATTTGTGCCAAGGGGTGAAGGTGTGCAATGAGTTTATAAGGTTTTAATTTTTAGTTATTTATGTAATCTATGTTAAATCTCTCCCTCTTATTTTCATGGAATCGTATTCGAGAAGGTTTTATTGTTACAAGGTTGAAGGAAAAGGTTAAATTTGAAAGGCCTTGATGTCGTCATTAGGTGATAGACTAATATGCACCATTAAATCGTATCGGTGTTAGATCTCCAACGATTGGCCTTGAGACATATTGTCCTCAATATGTCTCAGATGGACAATAGAAAGCATGTTTCTGATGCCTCCCGACGAAGAAAATGGTTTCATTAAATAAGATGAGCCATTGAGAAACTGCCACATATGCACCTATTGATCAATGGTAGTCATATTTAGATTATATTATAATGTAAAGGAGGGATTGGAACCCAACTAGTATGTAGCAAGGTATTTTACCCTATGTGAATTTGAGGACCAAACCCTTGTTGGCATTCACGTAACGATATGGTTTATCGAGGAAATAGTATCGTTGTTGACTTTTATGAGATAAGTTTCGAGGGGTATGTTCCCATCATGATTTCCCGACAATGACGTTGTAAAGGTATCATTGTCAGAAAGATTGGATATATGAAGCAGGGCAGTGTCGAAAGAAAAGGGTCGGCGATATCTGATCTAGGTCATATGGATAAGGTTTTGGAGCTTATCGTTGTGGATGATTTTGTTCTATAAAATATTTAAGGCTTGTGAGGACATAAGGATGGAGCTTATATGATATATTTTTGTACTCGCAATGAACTTTACATCAAATTGAATTTGGAGACTGTGTAGAAACCTTCATCTTATAAGTGAATAGCTAGTAAGGTAAGTGACGAGTAGTACCGTACAAAATTTTGGTAGGAGGGGTACCCACTAAAACTCAAGAGTTTTAGTGGGATACTGTGTGTCTCACAACACTTGGCTAGCCATATTTATATGGAAACCCTAGCGACCCAAAAGACTCCAATGAAAAGTCATGTCTCTACATAAGGGGGATGAACTCTTAAATTTTCCCTTCCAATATATGAAATTTAATTTTTTACATGAAATAAAACCCTAGAAGGGTGACATCATTCCCTAAGAGGGTGACATAGGCTCTCCAAGTGAAACCTCAAGCATGGTGAGGGAGACATTGGGACTCCAAAGTCCATATGTCATGCCCAAAGTTCCCTGCCATGGTCTCCTCCTGTCAATCCACCTCTGGAACCATCTCATCCATCAAACCCCAACCCTCCAAGGTAACGTCAAGGGCTAGGAGGTGAAGTCCTAGGCCTCCAAAGGCCAATGTCCAAGTAGATAAGGGTGCAACCTCATCCTCCATTGATGCCAAGGTGTCTCCAAAGGCAATAGCTTCTGTCCTCTAGGTACAACGTTCATCATCCATGGTCTTCTTCATGTGGGGTCCAACGTCCATCCTGTGGGAAAGGTCTTGCAAAGAAAAACAAGTACTTCCTCCAAGGTTCCACAGGTCACAAGTATCATTCCAAGTAAGCCACATTTATTACAAGAACCACCCAAACATGTGCATCAAACCCCCTCTTTTCAAACTAAACAAATGCTCAAAGACCTTATAAGTTTTTCTTAATTTAGGTATGGGAGGGGTGTCATGGTGCCCTATTGGGTAAGCCAATTCCCAAGTCAAGAAATGTTTCCCAAGGGGACCCTATCTAGGTCATGTGATGACTATGAGGTGGATTGGGGAAAGACTTTTGGGCATGGGGTTCTTTACATATCAAGGGTTCGTATTGTCTTATTTATGGGTTCCTTTGTGGAGGGCATGTTGTGTCCTTAATTTTCAACGCAACATTTTTCCAAGCCATTTCCTTTAATTTATTATAGTTCTAACATTGAGTGCTATGTGCAATGGAAAGTAAAGAGCATCACGATGGCACTTGGAGTTAGGAACACATTGAGTTCCATATGAAATGGAAAGTAAAGGACACCACAAAATGCATTCCCCCAACAAGTGAGACACTTATTAATTATATGTTCTAGAAGGTACTTGATTTTTATGGAGTATCTTTTCATTCCTCTAAGGACCTTAGGGCGATCATTTGAAAGGATAATCATTGGCTTTTAAATTTTTCCAACTACAACACCTCTAGGCCTTTAGCACCTTCTTCCCATGAAATGAGGTACAAGCCCTTCTTGGGGTCAATGAGCCCAAAATCCCAAAAGATGAGGAAACGAAAGGGGAATAAGTGTGGAAAGTGGTAAGTATGAATCGGAATGGTACGATAACCCTTCAAGGAACCACCCATTAGAATCTATTTTCCTGAGGGTGACGTACTTACTAAGAAACCATGCCACCCACCAAGGTTAAACTAGGAAAAAGGTATAATTTCCAAGAAAATGTTCCATAATCAAGAAAGGATTCTTTGTAACATGTTCAAATGCTTCAAATATGAAAATGAGACTTACCATGAGACTGGACTTGTTAACACATGAAGCAAGATTTGTTGTCTTCTTGGAGCCAAGACAGTGTAGTGGGTGTTGCTCTCTAGTAAAGTAGATGAGCTTTGCAAGTTGTGCTAGGCATCGAACTCTCGACACTCCATGTCTACTACCCGTGGGCCTCGAAACATCATCTCCTTAGTTACCCCTATCTTGGGGGGTAACATATCTTATTGGAGCATTGAAGGCTTTTTTACCAAAATAGCAATTATAATATTAATTTCTTTTTTCTTTAGGTATTCCATTTTCCTTTATGATAAAGTTCTATATTAGCTATTTTTTTTTAAAGAAAATGAACTTCGTAGCTCTTAATGATTTAAAAATAAGAACACAATATTAAATCTTTAATATTAAAATTCACAAAATATTTTTTCTCAAAAAATAAAATCCATTACATTGATATTTTATGATTTCTTATGTTCTAATTGAATTTGATTGTAATAACCATAATATTTACAAATGCTTGAAATTATTTGAAAAAAAAATAACATCATTGTATAAAAAAAAATACTTTAGACCATAAAATTGAATACTTCAAAAAAATTTACCATTTAGACACAATAGAGTGAAAAAATCAATATTTATTAATAACAACTAGTTATCTTGACCGTGAGAAATTACAATGCTAATGCACTCAACCCCTAACCAATTAATCCCTTAACTTATAATCCACTAACCACTAATTCAATACCTCCTAACCCTTGAGACTTTAACTCGCTAACCCAAAATGGCCAATAAATTGGAACTGCTAGAAAATGATCTAGAAATATAACTTGGTGCAATATCAGTCTATTTGCATTTACATATTGTCTATGTATGTTGTCAACCATCTAGCCAATCCAAGTTGAATTGTTCTTGTACCACATTAACTTGAAGATCCATAATGGAAAAGCTCTTGACATGCTTCCATTGCATCCCAATATTCTCATCAAATGTAACATGCTTCAAAGATATCAACCCTCCAATTGATTTAGGCAACTTTCTCAACCGAGAACACTCTCTCATGTCAAGCTCCTTGAGTTTCCTTAGTTGTCCTATTTCCTCGGGGAGTTCTTTTAAGTACTGACACAATGAAATATCAAGATATTCCAACTTCCCATGTTTTCCAATAGATGATGGAAGCTCTTTCAATCCTATACATGCAGGTAATCTTAACATTCTTAAAGATTTGATCTTTTCTAAGTCATTAGGGAACTTTTGAAGAAGGTGACAGTTAGTGATAGATCACTTTCGAACTGAAGTCATGTCACAAATTCCTAGGGGCAACTCCTCCAAATCAAAACAATGATCCAAGTTAAAATCTAGCATTATAGGAAGCTTTAGGATTGACTAGGTGTTGTTGAAACTCATCATGTTTCCAAGACCTTCACATATGTTCAAAGATATCTTCTCTAAGTGCTGTAATACTTTTGTGTGCTCTTGAAATGGGGTCATAATCAACCTCTCTAGGCGAATAGTCTTCAGCTGAGTGAGTAAAGATAACACTGATAGACCATTCACAATGACTCTCTTGCATCCATAATTGGATATTATGAGAACTTTTAGCTTTTTCATAGATCTCAAGAATGATGGAAGAGAGTATTCACATGCAGAAAATAGTAACACCAAAGCCTATGCCTCAAAAAAATTCTTCTCATACCATTGATTCTCCTCCATTAAACCTACATAAATAAACCACAAATGCAAAGTTTAATTAGAATTATAGGTTGTTTCGTTCAACTTGCTCTCATCCATTGATGACCGCAAATGGTAAAGATTGCTGTATAAACGACGATGGTAATGACGTCAAATTTATTCCCTTATGACGTCAAATAAATATAAGATAAGATAAGAGAATAGGATGCCTTTTGAGATAACATAAGAGAATAAAATTGCAATTGCAATTGCAGGAGGCTTTTTGAGATAACATTGTCATGATTTTGTTATTTAAAAGAAAATTATGATTGTATAAGGGTATTGGAAATTATAATTATATAATATATAATATTTGTTATTTGAAAGGAAATTACGGTTATATGAGGTTCTTGGAAATTATAACTATATAAAAACATATTATATAAGTGAATTTAATTTGTTTTTTTAGAATTTTTATTTCAAAAGATATGAATAAATATAATATTTAAGTGATGAATAAAAATAAATCTAAATTGTCACGTGAAAAGTAATTTTGAAAAAAAATCTATCGTACAAAATTTATTTGAAATCAAATTTAAACCCTGGTGATAAACCCTGATGACGTCAAATAAAACGTCAAATTTATATCTTGATGACGTCAAATAAATATAAGATAAGATAATAGAATAGGATTCCTATTCAAAGTAAATGACGATGCTGTATAAAGTAAACGACGAATAGGATTCCTATTCAAAGAAACGACGCTGCTTGTTCAAGTCAGGGAATATATGTAGAATATATGAAAGATCGCCAAAATTTCTCATATATATAAAAGAATAGATAGTCCGTATAAACGAGACTTTCAGATTATCTTAGAGGGTAGGGGTAGGCATTTAATAAGATGAAAATGCGTAAAAATTCGGTGACATGAAATTTAATATTAAAAAAAAAATTATGTGCCATCCGAGTGGGTATCTAGTAAGAAGACAAATGTAAAATAGTGAGAATATATTTATTTTATAAAAGGTAAAAGATGGTCTAAGAAAATATTTAGGTTATTAAAACTTGTATGCAATTATATAATGAGTTAGAGTTATATAATAAATATAGTGGGTTAGTTTGGTGACAAATAATTAAATTATAAAGTTGTTGGAATTAAACTTAATGATTAAATTATAAAGTTGTTGGAATTAAACTTAATGTGGAAGAACTTAATGTGGAAGGAGGGTTATGTAAAAAGCAATTAGGTTATAAAGTTGTTGGAATTAAATTTAATGTAGGACGAGGGTTTTTGTCTAGGAGCCCCCATCCATTCATTGTAAGGGGTATGATATTAAATATCAAATATGATATAAAATATATACTACCCAAAGGATTATAATCTTTCAGGACCATTAACAATATAAAGAATGTGTTCATTGAAAGAGAGCCCCAATTTAAGAGAATCACTTTTCCAATTCCAAACTAATTTGTATTTGGTGACCTCCCAAGATTTCCATATACTCTTTTCTACTAAGATCCCCTCTATTTTAATAGGGGTAGTGGTGAACATGGGACTCTGCAAATGCAAGTTTCTCCAAACCTTGCATCCATATGGGGCTCCAAAAGTTGTCCAAATTTTAAGGAGGAATATCCAGGCCTCGACCCTTGATAGCTCTAATAACCAATTTTCCACATACATCTTAAGCTTGGGTTCTAGTGGCATTAATTCTCATTCATTTTTTATCTCTAGGAGTGCAATGCAAATTCCAATTTACTTTGTGGAATCCATTGCCTTCACTAAAGTTTAACCACATAAAGTGAATAAGAATCTTTTCCAAAAGACAATATGTCTGGGCTGAAAGGATCAAGCAAGAAGAATAATATCTATATGAGTAGATTCCAAAACCTTAGTACAAATTGGGAATTTAGAAGCAAGGGACATAGTCTTAACAATCCATTTGCCAAAATTCTTGGTCACCCTTCTAGGGCCACCTCCCATAGTTCCTTGGGGGAAGTCTGAAAGGAATAGAGGATTCCCATAAATTCCAAAAATTGGCTAGGCTAGATCCAATCCCATTCTTGCTCCTTCATCTGGCTTAGATTCGTCCTTTGGATAAGGTGGAAATGTCATTGAGACTTGGTCATATTAAGCTTGGAGCTAGAGGCATCACAAAAAAATTGCAATAACTGCATGGTGTTGACCAACATTTCTTTCTCTTCCAAAATGGTCAAGAAATATGCATCTACAAATGGTATTCACCAATTGTTCGCCTTTAGGGTCTGGAAGAGGAATACCTTTGATTAGCCCATGGGTCATGTTTTAGAAAATACTTAAAATAACATAAAATGGGTGTTCCATTTTGTGAAAATCGTAACCCTATGTATTAACCCTATGTGATAAGTGACCTTCAAAGAATTTTACATAGGGATAAAGTGGTTTCTCTCATATTCAACAAATCAATTAGAAAAGAATAAGAATAGGTAACACTTTGTGGAAGGCATCATGAAGGTCTCAAGTATGTATGAGGTGAGTAGACTCTCAATGAAGGAGCATTAAAGCTGGAGAAACTACACCCACGAGTAGCATTTCCCTCTAGCTAAGCTCTTATTTGGTGGGAACCCATTGTTATTTATGTCCACCTCTCACATTAATGTCATCTACATACATGTTAACTGTAACTTTTAAACCTGTGAAGTAAAGCAATTCATACAGATTCTTGTGAAAAAACAAAAATTAATCAATGGCTCATACACATAGTACACAGAGTTTACATTGGAAACACTTAACTGGGAGAAAACCAACCTTCCTTGGTGTCGCACTTCTCAACTCTTCATTGTGTTAATTTCACCATTCACAATACAATATATACAATATTTTAGGTATTATGCAGCTACCAAAACCCTACTTCCTTAATCCATGATTAATTTAGAAAACCACTAAAAATAACGAAAAACACTAAAATAGCAAAAACCACCCCCAAAATTTTTTTAGGGGCGTTGCCTTGGAGCTGAAGTCTTCCCCTAAGGTCAAGGGGGCCATACCCAACCCCCTTGAGATCCCCCCTTTCCGACGCTTGATGCAAGCATACATTGACAGGTGATGGGATCGTCAAATCTAACACCCCCCCACACACACACATGCAAAGAATATAACACATACCCAACATTACCATCAATACAAACATCATGGGCCCCATTGTGTTCCTTGAATCAAAATACTAAATTGAATCAAGACTCTATATCTACCTCATTTATGGGATCATACCTTTTTCATCTAGTTTTCAACATCATGAAACATCACTATGTCATTCCAATAGATATGTCATTATATTATTGTCAAATGATTGATAAAGCATAAACAAGAACAACAACATGGCGGAAAAGGCTCACTAGCCAACAACACTTAATGTATTCACTCTAATGTTACATATTTATAGTACAATGGGTGATGCCACCTCATAGAGATATTTGCTCTAGATCCTAAAATCATGCATGATGGCTAGGCTAGGAAATCTTAACTAAATCATTAGTCATCACTTGAGGATATATTACTAATATCCTAAATGAATAATACAAATATAGGTGACAATTTATACTTAGTGATTGGTAAAGGTAATCCATAGGCTAACAATCCCCCCCTCAATCACAAGTTCGATCAATAATACCAACAATAAAGCATAAACTGGTATCAATTCTAAGTCTTCATACTGAAACTCATGTGTTGAGCCTCAATGAAGATCTGCCTGAAAAACTGTCAATTTAGATGTTGAAAGGTTCATCTAAAATGAACTGGAAGAGTGCTGAGATATGGAAGTGAACAGTTGCAATATCTGAACATTTCCTGATTGCTTGACAATTTGATCATTTTGCCAAGTATTTTAGCTAGAAGAATCTGATGTCTTATGCTAAATGGTGAACATGTAGTATCACCATTCTACTATCAGTGCATCATTGAAGGTGCTCTCTGAATCTGTGGTTTGGGATAACCACTGACCAATTGATAACATGTATCTGATGGTTTTTGGATAACCACTAACCAATTGTGACACTTGTAGGTGTCCAACAACATCCCAATGTAGAATGTGTATGATTCAACTGCAAGTCATTGTATCATAATCCTTCTAAAGTCTGTCATCTCTGGAAAATCTCACTATGTAATCATGTGAGCTAGGATGCATGCAATTTGTTCACTTAATGTAAACTCTAATCTGATGAGAGCGAACCAAGAGAACTGAATCAACTTCTAGTCTGAGACATCCCTAAAAAATGCCTAACAACTCAATCAAATGCGAAGATGCAATGTAGAAGGATCCTCTTGTCCTCTGCTAGGTTGAATGACCATTTATGTGAACCAAACATTCACATCATTGCTCTCAAAATCAAAATCCCAATTATGTATGATTCAACTTAAACTTATTGAACCATAATTCTGCTAAGTCTGTCATCTACAGACAGTAGTTGCCCATTTGGAAAATTTCATGCCCATCTGGCATACTTGATGTTTGTTGTTTTCAAAACTTTTCTCTATGACAACCATATTCAATTTCATCATCAATTCCCCCCTTTGTCAGCTGAAAGGAGAGACCACTAGTGGTTTCATGAACCATCATCATTGGAATTTTGAACTCCTCTTAAGCTGCATGAGAGTTTCATCATTGTACTCCCTCCTTCTATGCTCAAGAGAGTACCATACTTGTTTCATTTGAGTACAACACAAAGTGGGCATGTGGAAAAAACCACATGTTATCTCATCCTGTGAGGGCCATGCTCGAAAGCTACGCCATAAGGGGACCACTTATGTGAGGTACAAAAATGTTACGTGCTACAAGATTGGTCTTTACTCGAGATTGAATTCTTCGGTAAGACTTATATAATCGCTTGGTTGTTGATGACCATTGCCAATGATCAATCCACTCATAGTGAATCTTCAATCTTGTAGGTTTCTTCAATGTTGAACATCTTTCTGAAGAATGGTTATGCTTGCCACAATGCTGGCAAGGATGGAGATCAAAACATTGATTCTCCATGTGACCAACTCGATTACAATGTTGGCACTGATCATTCTGATGTTGAACTTGAACAGGTGAAGTTGAATCTTCTTGAAGGAATCCAACACTATGGAACTTGATTGGTCTGGAATAATCAGGAATATGAAAGGTAACTTCCTTGTCATATCCAAGTCTTGTTCTATTCTTGTTGTAGATGATTTCTTCCCAAGGTCTAATGATGGGCTTGGAAAGAGTATTCTGAACGTGTTTCTTTGAAATCAGTGGAAGTGGATTTACTGCATGTTGTTGCATCATTGAAAGGATTTCTTCACTGAACTCAAAAGAAAACTCTTGAAATTTAGATTCATGAATAGCTTCATCTTCGTCTGCAGATGGAGTTGTCTTACTGATTTTCTCCTTCACTGACTATTGATCATAATCATCATCATCATCATCATCATAGAGAGGGTTGTTCTGAACAAAAACTAGTTCAGAATACTTCACCGACTATTGATTTTTGAGATCAGTCAACTCATCATTCAACAATTGGGATAGAGATTGAAGAACTTTAACTTTAGCTTGCGTCACTTGCAAACAAGTTAGCACTGATTGAAGAGTTGCTTTGTTCAATATCAATGTGTTGTCTTCAGTGGTGTTTATTAGAGTGTTCAGTAACTCTAATAATTCGAGACTTCGATCCATTTCAAAACACAAAATGAGGTCTCCTTGTGCAGGTAGACCCTTATTACAATTTGAATCGACAGAAGAAGGCTTATCTGCAACTCGCTCACTTGAATCGCTCGCTTGAACTTCACGCTCACTTTCTATTCATGCTCACTTGAACTTTCCTTTCTTGAACTTGCTTCCAAGAAGTTGAGGATGTCGGTTACCACTGAAAATGCATCCCAAAGACTTGATGTTTATAATGATTTGAGTTTCAAGTACTCAACCTTGTCAATTTCGACTCAAAAGCCGAAAATGCACCTTATGAAAAATTTAATTCAACTCAACTTGATTTCAAAAAGACAAGTAAACTTACAAAAGGATAATTTGCAAGTTACAAATCAACTTGATCAAGTAATCTTACAACAAACATTGTTTGCAAGTTACAATAAATGTTGACTTCAAAGTTGAATTACTCTTCAAATCTGAATGTGTTGTCCATGCTTTTGAGTCTAGTTCTCCTTTGATTATGAGTTTGACTTGTTCATTGTTCATGTGATTGTCGACTTGATTGCTTCAATACGCTGCTTGATTATTCTTTGTAATAATTTTGATCACATGTGTTCGGTTATATGTGCCTTGATATCATTAACTTGATTTGTAGTTTGTGTGTTTGATAATGTCAAAACTAGACATAAATAACCACATAAAGCAACCATACAAATATTCACCATTGCAATTATTTGTAAACCCCCTTATTCAATTTCAGGCTAGGTTTAAGACGAAGAGAAAAAAAAAATGATCTATATGACTCTCCCTCTTATAATGGCTTAGTCCAAATACATTTTGAAGCTTTCTTGAGATGGCAATGGTGTATGAATTATAACCCTTCTTCTGGAAAACACCAAGCTAAACACACTCAAACATTTACCATAGTCTTTTCATAAAACTTCTCATCTCTTACAATGTGATCAACCATAGTCCAAGTTGATTACATAATTGCAAAAAGAATTCCTAATAAAATAAATTTCTTCTCACCTCAATTAGATGTGTATCTCATAATTCAACATCACATAACTTGTAATGTGAAGTGCACCTTTAAAAACATACCTCATTGCAATTCCACGTGAGAAAATCACAAAGTTTCACCTATTTCTAAAACTTCCAAAACCTTTTAAATATGCAGTTACTTTATATGCCACTTAAAATATGAATTAATCAAACCAGTGCACATTGGTAGCACAACCACGTTGCTCCAGTTAATTTCCAGCGACGAGGAAAGGAATTGCAGGTGTAGAACGTTGCTTCGACAATTGGAGATTTGATCCCTCAAACAAAGGCGCTAGCACTACTAGCTCGAGCTCTTCGCACTGGTGAAAAATGAACTTGTTTCTGTACTTTCATTTCAGGATTTATTCATCACAATAATTGAAGAAGAACATGCATATCAGAACTGCATTCCTTCTCACACCGCCTTTGTTCTGGGTTTTTTTTTATGCTTGTTTATCTCTTCCAACACTGATCACAAACTCTTTACACGTGCACACACCAATTCATCACAGTACTGCCATGGATCATTGTTCAAGAAAGAAAGATCATTTCTGGAAAAATCAAAAGAATGGGCAGATATATGGGTGATTTTGCAAGCGCTAGCATGCTGTAGCCTTTCAAAAATATTGTATGGGCGATTTTTGTATGCGAATTGATGCCTGTGTTCTCGGTTGGTTCGGTCAAATCATTGTCTGCAGATCCAAATTTATTTTACCATGTACTTATTCATAGAATCATTGAAATCTCTCTGACACAAACATCCCAATCTCATTATGGACGATGACCACGACCATGACAATACCTCTGTTGCGATTGATGGAAGCGAACCATCAAAAGTGCGTTGGATTGGATTATTGAGGTAGATCGACCAGATCAGATCGTTGTCTGGTTGGTTTCTTGTCAAACTGCAAGGAGGCGGCCAAGAGACTCCTCATCCATGGCATTAATTCGAATTGGATATCTGCATCCTATAAATTTCTTGATTTCTCAAATGATAATCCACAAATTAGAAATAGAACAGAAAAGACTCTTCAATAGTACACTATGGTCCATAATGATTCTCGACATCGAGGATGATCCTTCCTGGCATGTTGCCAATACTGAAGACAAGGATGTTGGTTAATCAACTAATTACAGTGTTGGTCAAGAGTGTTTGGATCGCTTGGCTATTTCTCTAGGAGGAAATACCATCGTCCTCATTGCCTTTGAGTCGCTTCCTATGTATTTGGTTAATCCTGATTGGTGAAAACATCATGCTTCTCTCATTACTCTCGCCCAGATCGCAGAAGGTTGTGCCAAGGTGATGCTAAAAAATCTAGAACAAGTTGTCTGGATGGTTCTGAATTCATTCCAAGATCCACATCCTCGTGTACAATGGGCAGCCATCAATGCAATTGAGAAAATATGATGTGATTTGAGTAGAGAATATCACACCTTCACAACTGAAAACTCATTTACAACTACAAGCCACAAATTTTATTGTAATAAATAGATTTAAAACTAGATCAGAAAATGTCGATATAGCATTAGCAAAATTATTGTGGGAGAATTACTATGGATCGCTGAGTGGGTTTCTTCAGATCCATGTAGATCATTGGGAAGTTGATCTAGTGGTGTGATTTCTAGGGCATGCACACTTGCATATCAAGCACCGAAAAATTGTGCAATATGAAGAGCTTACTAAACAAATATATCGGATCTGATCTTCATAACGCTCAAATCAGATCAGCTGCATCTCATCATTCACAACTTCAATGTGTGTTTTACATTCCTGTATTCATTGTAATATTCCAAAACTCGAACCTACAAATTAACTCTGTCACTCTCACTCCACATGCACATATAATTTTAATGGGATTTCGATTGTTCACATACAATCATGCTGGAATTAAACTCACATTCCATTTGGGCTGGCTATCACACATACAATCACCCAATCTACTCTTGGTCATCAATTTACTATTGGGCACACAATGTTTATATGATTTATTTGTAAACATACATTCACCTATTAGATCTTATCCTAGCCTATTGGATATGATCCTCCATCTAATCATGAGAACCGTGACGAAAAGACAATCCTGGTTAACTCTACTTTGACTTGTGTCCTCGATACAAATCTTTCATGGTTTCTTCTCATCTTTTGGCCGACTCTACTCCATCGTTTAGACACTATTCTGAAAGATCTTGTTATGCAACACATGTGAAAATTGCAACACTACCCACTAACTATACAATATTTCAACTTAACAAAGGCAAGTTGCAACGTAAATCAATAAAAATTTAAAAGAAATATGACCTTGTCTTGCTGCGACATCATGGATTTGCATCCTCCTCTTTCGTTGGATGCTCTTTCTGCACCTCACCTCTCTTGTTGTACCTCACCTCCCATGGAAAACTACCATGGAGAAGCTATTAGGACTTTAAGATCATAAGAGCTCTGATACCAATTGATAAAACATAAACAAGAACAACAACATGGTGGAAAAGGCTCACTAGCGAACAACACTTAATGTATTCACTCCAATGTTACATATTTATAGCACAATGGGTGATGCCACCTCATAGAGACATTTGATCTAGATCCTAAAATCATGCATGATGACTAGGCTAGGAAATCTTAACTAAATCATTAGTCATCACTTGAGGATATATTACTAATATCCTAAATGAATAATACAAATATAGGTGACAATTTAGACTTAGTGATTGGTAAAGGTAAGCCATAGGCTAACAATGATCTGGATTTATGAGCAGAACGTAATGAAACCACATATTTATAATACTAACATAGAGACACAGTGAACAATAACAAAGATATAGTAAAACTTGGCTTCTATTAAATAAGAAATATGTTGAAAATTGTTAAATGTAGACTGAAAACAAGCTTACTAGAATGGTGGTAGCTTATCTCTAAGAAGAGATGTGATGGTGATGCTCATTCAAAAGAAGATGAGTACAATGAGATTCTGAAGGAATTTTTACAATAAAAATGAATGCCAAAACCATAGACATCCAAAAACCTAACCCTAGGAGATGAAGCGTCAAAAGTCATGTGGGCCCCATTGGGATAAGTTAGTACATCAACTTCCTGGGGTCGTAACTTTTGCATACGATCTCCATTTGGGGCACACGATATCTTTTTGGAAAGGTATTGAAGAGGAGCTTCATTTAGGAGGAGAGATATAAGCCATTAGATATCATTAAGGTTATTGATCGTGAAAAAACATCGTTTAGGCCCTCAAAATGGCCCTAGAAGTTCAGGAACCAAAAAATTGCTAAACATAGTAAGTTGCCAAAAAACTGTTTTGAGCCAGTTGGACAAGGTGGGTGGCCACTGATATCCTCCTGGATTAATCCTCCCCCCTTAAGAATCAATTTTCTTTGTTGATTTGAATGCCCCCTCATATGAGGAAATTTTTGTTGAATTTGGCCGCAAGTGAGCCACTTGCCTTGGTGCAGAAGTTGCCCTGCTTTGACAACCCGATAAAGTTGGATCCTCTGCTGGCAAGTGCCCTTGACCTATGTGTCCATGATTTGATTAGTGGATTATTGTTCCATGCAGTCAGGGTTGATATTTGTTGGTGTCAACTGTTCTGTTATCTTTGAGGTGTCCAATAATGATGGAAAATAAGGTTGAAGGAGGTCCACATTGAATACTAGGTACAAACCAAGGAATGGGGTAAGGTTGAGCTCAAAATAATTGTCACCCACAGTCTTTGTGATGGTGTAGGGTCCATAGAAGATTGGACAAAGCTTCTGATGAGGCCCTGTAAGGAATTCTTTCTACAAGTGCAACCAAACTTTGTCTCCCACCTGAAATTGGTGTGGCGCCTAGTGTTGATCGTGGCACTACTTGTACTTGGGATTAGAATTTTGTAAAATATCCTTAACCTGTTGGTGGATGTGTTGGATCTGATAAATGAACCAGATGGCTTTGTCAGCTCCAATTGGAGCATGCAATGAGTCTTCCTGGGTGGCCACAAGAGGTAGTGCAACATCCATGGGGCCTAATGGTTGAAATCCCAACCTGACCTAAAAGGGGTTGTGGCTGGTTAAGCTATGTATGGCTTTGTTGTAGCTATGATGAAAATAGGGAAGACTTTGATACCAGGTGTGGGGGTGCTTGGAATTGTACATGCACAGGATGTGCACGATCATTCGATTGATGACCTTGGTTTGTCCATCCATCTGGGGGTGGAAAGAAGTGGACTTGGTGAGCCTAGTGTTCAGCAGTGACCAGAGGCTCAGCCAGAATGTGCTGGGGAACCAACTATCATTATCTGAGATAATGGTTTGTGGGACCCAAAGTGTACCCACACTCATTCAAAGAATAGCTTGGTTGTGGCCTCCTCTATGATGCTCTTCTTTCAGGTGACTAGAATTGCCATCTTGGAAAAGTGATCAATAACCACAAAAACAAAGTCATTTCCCTGCTTGGTGGACAAAAGGCACAACATGTAGTCCATTGATAGGGATTCCAAGGGCCTGTCAGGAGTAGGAAGAGGAGTGTACAGGTCTTTTTTCTTAATGCTAGGTTTGGCAATAACGCAGGCATTGAAGGACCAGATATACTTGTTGACATCCTGTCGAAGTTTCGACCAATAGAAATGTCGTTACAACACTACCACTATATTTTCCACTCCAAAGTGTCCTTCCACCTGATTGTAGTGGGCTTCCCAAATCAGCTTCGCTCACTCGCTTGATGGAACACATAGATGGCCCAGATGACACAACAACCTGTCCTGAACATGGAAATTAGTGACAGTTGTGTTTGCACCCAAAATCTGGTAGGTGTTGGGGAATTTAGGATTTGTGTCATAGAGGTGGGGCCATCTGGGGGTCTCGTGGCCGCAATAATCGAGCACTGTGGTGAGTGTTGCGACTGTATGTTGGCTGAGGCAATCAACAACTCAATTGCTACTTCTTTTTTTATAATTGATATTGAGGTGGAACTGTTGCAAATATTTGGACCACTTCTGATGGCAATCATTTTGCAATTTTTCTTATGTCTACATGAACTAAAACAACTTATGATCAGCGTGGATGATTGCCTCCTTCCCGAGAATGTAATGCCTCCATTGGTGGAAATCTTGCACAATGGAGTAAATTTCTTTGTCGTAAGTAGGGTACTTATGGACGACATCTGATAGTGTCTTACTATGATAGGCCACAGGATGGTCATGCTGAGTGATGACTACGCCCATAGCATAGTCTGAAGCATCTATCTCAATCTCAAAATGTTTTTGCAGGTCAGGTAATGAAGTCACTGGGGTAGAGCATAAGCATTGATTCAGATCATCGAACACTTTCTGTTGGGATAGTCCCCACACATATTTTTCCTTACCACCACTTCTTGTTATTTGGCTGAGGGCCCATGCAATATGGGAGAATCCCAACACGAACCTTCGATAGAAATTGGCAAGGCCTAAGAAGATTTGAAGCTTAGTGAGTGTGGTTGGGGTTGGCTAGTCATGGATGACTTGGATCTTGGCTTGATCAACATGCACACCATGCGCATCAACAATGTCGCCTAGGTATTGGATCCTATCCATGTTGAAGGAGCATTTTTTCAGCATACGTTTAGCTGGTCTCTTCGATCCAGTGAAGGGATATCCTCTTGTCTTCTTCTGAATTCCGTCATGCCAGTAACTTTAACACCAAATGGTAAAATTGCATCGAGGTAGAAACCTTGCTCGTTCTTGAGATTTGCTTGCAGATACTCATGAAAATCATGCGCTCTTATTCCAAAAGAGACCATATTCTTTGACATCTCCCAAGCTTTTGTTATTAATTTCATTCTTCTGTTTATATTCTTTTCCACATAGACTCGGGCTGATGTGAGAAGGCTTGCTGATCCTTTTAACTTTTTCGCAGGTGCAGTGGACCCGACCATTGTCAAAGGAGTAGAAAACAGTGGAAGAGGCATTAGAGTTGCCTCCAAGTTTTTGATTCGCTCCTTTAACATGACATTTTTCATTTCAAGGTCGCTAATAGAGTTGTCTAGAGCATCTCCAATTGCTCGGTGTATCTGGGAAGGGTTCATGTTGCGTAGGTTGATATTTGAATGAGATTTCCCTTTCTTATTCTTTACATCTCTCTTTTCAATAATCAATTTTTTGGATTCGCTGTCAAAAAAAGCGCTCTAAAATGAAAAAGACTCTTCTTCATCCAATGTATCTATGCCAATTATTTCCATCCCAGGATTGTGCGGAGCAATGCTCTCTAGCTGGTCATTGTCAGGGAACATTTTTTCAATGTCAATTTCTAGTTCCATATCTTCGAGGGCGAGATCGTGGATATCAATTTGTCCCCTCGGTCCCTGCTGTTCTTGGACTATTGTTTTCCTTTTTTTCCTTGCGGGAAGTTTGTGACAACTTTCAATTTTTTCAAAGGGAGAGTTCTTATCTCCTCTTCCACCTGAAGAACTATGTGTGACTTTGTTACTTGGGTAGGATGTTGGAGTATTGGTATGAGATGTTGTGGTCTTGGGTGTGGCGGTCAGGGATTGGGCACTTTTTTCACACGAGCCTTTTTGGTTCTACTTGTGCGAATCATTGGCACTACCTCCGAGTTCATTCAGGATAGTTTCAGTGAAATAATTGTTGAAGTGGTTCCTGACCATGAAATCCTCGACTTTCCAAGGAAGAGAGATGAATTGGGTTTTTTTTTCATGGAAAAAATGAAACCAGTAGATGTACTTCCTTACTTTTCCAACAAAAACCATTGTACCAGATATATGGCATGGAAGGAACCAAGGATTTTGTTTAGAATTAAAAATCCTTATAACATTGTAGTTCTCCATTTCTTCTAGTGTGCCCTTCCTATCCAGGAATATTATCAGTTGGCCAGACAACCGAGGAAAATACTTTCCAAATATCAATGCTTTAAAAACTGAAACAAAATCATTAAATACTTTATAAAAATGTTGGCAAGAGTCGTGTCTCCATAATATCTGGCATGAGAATGTTACTGGGTCAAATTCAGAGCTCATCTTCTTACACATAGATAGTCCAGGAAATGGATAGCAATTCTCCATGGCGTATAAGATGACATAAATAAATTCTTTTGCCTTCTGTATTGCAATAACTGGGAAGATATTTCAATGGAAATCAACTTTCCACAATGGAAGATGTCTTGTTACTTGACCGTAAAATATAAAATATACAGAATCATTCGAGAGATTTTGGTTGCACTTTCTTGTGTCGTTATCATCGTAAAAAGCCATGCAATTTGTCAAAAATGATTTTTAAATGCACTAACATGTAATATGGGCATGTCTTGGGGAGAGGGCGTTGGTTCCTATAAGAACTTCGGAAAGAGGTCCAATTAATTACCATGCTTCTTTAAGAACTATCTGCAACTCTCACCCTTGAAAGTAGGTGTTGGTTCGAGAGTTGTTAAAATCTTTCGAAATACTTGATGCGATAGGGAGACTTGGGAATGGTTTCCCATCTAGATAATCCACTGGTTCAGAATATAGTTCTCAGTGCAGCACGTGACCAAGTCCTTAAAGTAAAAAAAATTGGGGACACAATCTGCCACTGCAATTTTAGATGTCGAGATAACTTTCTTCTAGGAAGAAGTGGACGAGTAGTAGTCATAAGCTATGGACCACTGAAAACTCTGGTCCTCGTGCCTGGAAATATTTAGGGTATCTCCATAGAAATGTTGTCGAGTTGAAACCATAAGGTGATGAGAACATTCCTTTGATCCTCATTGTATTTAAAATGGACGTTGCAACATCATAATATAATCTATGGTAAATCTTGGTTCAATGTGTTTTAATGGGAGATTTCCTCGACCTTTTTGCCTTTTAATGCCAATATTTTCAAAGCTAATAAAAGTGTAATCAATTTGCATTGGGAAAATGTGCGAAGATGGCAGGGAAATCGAGAAAGTATGAAAAAGTGGGGAAAACATTGCAGCTATGTAATATACCTGGATCTTGACAAAATCAGGTTCAAGTTAGAAGATAATTTGTTTATATTTACTTAAACAATTTTCATATTGTTTTATTTTATTAGTGTTCTTTGTGGCCCAAATGAAAACTATGTTCAAATTGGAAGGGTGGAGCAACATTTTCATATGCAAGCATACTCTGAAATATGTGAACCTATAATATAGGCACAATACTAAAGAGGGGCATCATGTCAACACCTTTGTAGATGATAGTGGTCCAGCACAATATTCCATTCTTGCTATGATGACACCTTAAAAAAACTAAAATAACCAACATGTTTTTGCGAATTCAAGATTGACAGAAAGAAACTAATTAGATTCCATAATATTCTCCCATTAATGAATTTTAATGGGAGATGTCCTCGAGCTTTCTTCTTATTAATGCCAATATTTTTGAACATCTGTGGTGAGTCGTCACTAGTAAAATCATAATTAATGTGCATTGGGAAGGGGCGAAGGTCGTGGGGATGGAGGGAAGTGAAATATGCTTTGGTACTTTTTTTAACCTAGGAGTATGTGGTGGAATTGTAGATCACCCAAATTTTGGATGCAAGATGTATACTCTGAACACGGGGCATGGGATTTCGATAATTCCTACCTAGGAACCCACGGCCATAAATTGGCTAAGGAAACGAAAGTGGTCGGTCAAACTCATGATGTCAATATATATATGGATATACAATTTGTGAGTTCGCCGCTTGGAAACCCGCTATCATATAAATGCGACTAAGTATAGAAGAGGAAAAAATGAAAGGGATCGAAGAAATTTATGCTTGAAAAAAGAACACTTTGTCTGATAATTGTCAAGCAATAGAAACACATTGACTATGGGGCATGAGAGTTTGGGGCATGAGAGTTCTATAGGGCCTAGATGGGAACCAGAGGGCATAAAACTGGCTAAGTATGGAAATGAACAACAGTCGATTGGACTCGTGATGTGAAGATATAGATGGATATAGAATTTCTGAGTCTGCAACCCTGGGACCCGTGAACATAGACATGTGACTATGTATAGAAGAAAAAAAGGATAATAGAGGGGAAGAAGAAAAGGGAAAAAGCGACAAGTATATAAGAGAAAAACAAAGGGATTAAAGTACTTTATGCGTCATAGAACAACACTTGGTCTTAAGTATGGAAAGGCAGGACAGTCAGACGGAGTTATCATAGGCAGAGTGAGGCTTGCGAGTTTGAGGAGACCGAGGTCGAATTGTAGATAACTGGAGTTTTGGGTGCAAGATGTATATCCGAACACAGGGCATGGGAGTTCAATAATGCATTGGGGGGAACCTGTGGCCATAAAATTGGCTAAGTGTGGAAACAAATTGCAGTCAGTCGGACGCGTGATGTGAAGATATAGACGGATGTATAATTTCTCAATCCACCACCCTGGGAACCCTCGAGCATAAATATGTGACTAAGCATAGAACCAGAAACAAATAATATAGGGAAAGAAGAAAAGGGAAGAATGGGTTAGTATAGAATAGGAAAAATAAAGGGAGTAAATAACTATATTCATTACAAAAGAACACTTATTCTGATAATTACCAAGCTATAGAAACACATCAACTATGGAAAAAATATTTTCAGCCATGGAATATAGTTGGAGCTCAACAAACCTTGGTTCAAGATAAAAGAGATGTTGTTTATATCTATCTCAACAAGAAATAGGAAAAATATATGACTTGGCAAATTTATATGAAAGCATTCAAAAGGATTCATCGTAGGTAGACTGAGGCCTGGGGGTTTGAGTCTAGGGTTGAATTGTAGATCACCAAAGTTTCAGGTGAAAGATGTATACCACAAACACGGGGCATGAGAGTTCGATGGTGCCTCTGCAGGAACTCGTAGCCATAAAATTCACCAATTATGAAATGAACGACAGTCGGTCGGACTCGTGATGTAAAGATATAGATGGACATGGAAAGTGTCACTCCACAATCCTGGGAACCTGTGAGCATAGACATGGGACTAAGTATAGAACCAGAAATGGATAATAGAGGGGAAGAAGAAAAGGGAGAACGAATAAGTATAGAAGAGGAAAGAGAAATGGAGGAAAGAATTGTATGCCTCACATAACAACATTTAGTGTGATAATTATCAAGTGATAGAAACAAATCAACTATGGGAAAAACATATAGCTGGACAAATTGGACAACATATGTAGATCATAGTTTTTTGTAACCATATCTTTTAGTCTCGTGCATACGCATTGTATTTTCTATGGCACATTGATCTCCAGCTTTTTCAGATGTGGCATATAAGGCTCCATCCTTTTGCCCAATTATTGTGTTCTTGTTTCAATGTAGCAATACAAAGAATACAATGGACATGAAAGCAAGATGCTACATAGGAACACATGAAAAAAAAGATGTAGTACAAATTTATTTATTTCAAGATAACAGCACAGAAAATAGAATTGACATGAAGACAAGTTAATGTACAGGAAGATATGGAGTATCCAAGGAGAAAAAAAACAGAGTTGCAAACCAGTGCAACAAATACAAATAAAGTATTTTGTGTACACATGTTTTATGCTTCTTAGTCGGTTGTCAATGGAATACAAGAAGCGACTTCCAATTAAAGATGCCTCATCTATAAAGACAAGTTGTAGTTCATCATACAAGGTATCTGACATTTTTGTGCTAAGTGGAAGAAACTGTGACTTGTTAAAAGGCATAAAAAATAAAGAGTGGATTGTTGTTCTACCTGCATTATATTCATCTTTTCCTATGTATGCAACTATTAGGCCCTTTGGTTTCATAGGATCGAAGGAATTTTTTGAATCATAGATTCGTATAAGCATTTGTAATAGTGCTTTTGTTGTGAATGTATTTCTTGTTCCTGCTCCGCATGTAAGGAACAAGTGCGCATGAGTGTGCATGCTCAAGCATTTTTTAAGCGCAATGTACTTTAGAATTGTTTGTTGTTCTCGATTCAACAGACGTCTCATTCTGTGGTATTCATTAGTTTCAATAAGGAAAGGGTGTTTTGTGACTTGAAAACCAATATTGATACATTTTTCAATGCTTCCTGCTCGAGGACGAGGAAAATCTGCTTGCAAGTCATAGGACTCACAGGGAGTTCTGGTTGTTTTTCAGTTTGTGAATGTCTCATCAAGATTCTCAGGGTTTTCTAGTTCATTAACTGCATTTTCTAGATCACCCTGTGTTGGATTAACATTATAAGTAAATCTAGATTCATTGCTTTGCACTATATTCTCATATGCAACATACACAACTTCCCATGTATGGAAGTTATGTTTTAATGTTTTTTTGTTTTCATCGAACAAAACATATAACAATAGTTTTTCTCTACAATAGTTTTCATAGTCAATATGTTTTTTGTATTTGACAAACCGTATCACAGAGGGTTTTTTTCTTTTTGATATGGGTGCACCATTTTTTTTGTAATGCGATACAAATTTTTCTAAGCAGATATGCTTAATAGGAGATGGACGTTGGAGGTAATAATCAATAATAGAGCAACATAGCACGTCCTGTGAATTATTAGGATTGTGTTCTAGCAAAGACGGTGGTTTAAGCACAAATGTGTGTTTCTCAAGTGGAGATGTGTTTATGAAGACACATTTTATTGAACTACAATTGATGGGTAGGGAAAGTGCAATGTGGACTGCTTGTTGAGCAGACATTTGTTGAAGATTAAGTAATGTATTACCAAGGGTTCATTTGTTTAGCATCAATATGAATTCTTTCATGTTCTTTGTGTATTCTTCTGAATGCACTTGCCATAGATTTGTCAAAATTTGTCATATATGAGGTACAATATGATGCTACAACATATGCATTGAGGACGTACTGCACATCTGTATTCGCATTCCACATAAATGGCATGTCCTTGGAGAAACTGTTGTTCCAGATATGGGGAAGTTTTTTCATTTAAGGAAAACTATTGGTTGTTTAAGCGTACATTGTATGTCTTGTATGTACTCATCTTCTGTTATATTTAGCTCTATCAAGAAGTCATCGAAGCTCATCAACTCATCAAAGTCTATTTATTCTAGAAATGCAAACAAGGATTTAGATTTCTTAATGACAATGTTGTCCTCTAAAATAAGTGGCTCTATGATTCTTGTTGTTCTCATTGGCGGCATGAGGAAGTTGTATCTGCAATGTAAGTTTTTTCGTTTTTTACAACTTTTTGTATGATAATGTCTATGAACTTTGGAAAATTTTGGATCCAAATGATTTGTGTTGCATGTTATGTATTTTTCCATAAACTGCTCGATCTGTGAATTGTTGTCACCTCCATAGACCCTTGCACCCTCTATCCACAACAGTGCATGGTCATGCTCATTCCCCCTATTCTGGAATTCAGTCACAAAAAAATAGGCCGATATTTTTATGAAAAACGTTTCATCATGGCATATCAATTGTCTCAAAGAATTTATTCTATGTCTATAGTAGTGAGTACATGTAACTAGGTCTTTTCTTATGAGGTAGTCAATGTCATTATTTTCCAGTGTATTGGTTTGTTTTTTACATTTCCTGTTCCTATGCAAGTTAGATGCCGCATCCACCAATGGATCCCAACAATGCTCTACACTTGTAAATGTGACGAAAGTTTTTGGTGGTCCCAATTGTTGGATTATTGCAAAAATAGTTTTCTTGTTTTATTGCAAATAGTCAGGAGAGACGCGAATGTTTTTGAAATCTATGTATCCAATATCAGATTTCAGAATTTTTCTAGGTTTACTTTGTACTTGACATCTTTGGCCAACAAATTTCTTCCTTGTAACTAGCCTTTTCTTATTCGCACCCACATGCAAGACAACACTTGCTCTATTATTATGCACATTGTTTTGAAAAACAATTTTTTTATGTGATAGAAGAAGTTGCTACTTGAATGTAGTAGCTCCCATCGAACTATTTTATGGTAAATGAATCGTGATGTAATGTCATTGGGATGTGGATATCCATAGAACAGTGTTGGGAAGTTCATTTCCTCATCAAATTTATCCTTGAATATTCCAAGTGGACATTGCCCCTCAGCAGGTGCAATTTTGACAATCTTGTCTTGCAAGTCATGAATGCATTGTGAATCGGTGAATCCATGTACCAATGTCTCAGTAGTTGTTTCATTCTTTGATTCATCACTTGTATCAAATTCACTAGTAGTTTTGAGAGTCTGTACAGAGCTGCCATCCCCTTCTCCAAGAACATTGTTCCATTTCTCATTTATACAAATGTTTTTTGCTTTGTACAGGGCCCTGGAACACAATTATTTTAATGCTTTCATGACAACATGCACATGCACTTTACTTGTCTGATATGCATTTTTGTATTGCAAGCATCTTTTGAGAGCCACAACAATTGTCATTGTATCGCTAATGAATTGTGTAAAGGCTTATTGCACAACATCTAGTTGGACAGGCACATTAATAATTGATCCTGTTAAGCCCATTTGGGGTCGTTTATAGCCCCAGGGTCTAATTTGTTCAAATGCAATTCGCAGAGACACAAGTCTCTCTTAAATTTCTGTAAGTGAACTTACATTTGGTAGTGGTGTATTACATCTTATTTGGTCAGACATTGCAAACTATGGCAGTTTTCCATTTTCAAGCGACTGTTTGCATGGAAGACAATTTTTTCCACTGAAAAATGTTTTATCATTTGGTGTCAAGCGGAGGTATTCTTCTTCCAAATCAAGTGTAAAATAATTAGTGTTTGTTGCGAAATTCAATTGATTGCAAATTTCACATGCAATGGAAGGAGTGTCTTTGATTTATTTCATATAGGTATGCCTTGTATCTTTATTCCGTAGGAAGTATGCATTGAAAGTGTTTGTTGATTTTCATTAGTAGTAGTACATGGTGTTGGTTCTAGCCCATGAAATGTGATTTTTTCCCCTCAGACAGTGCCATGACCATTGTGGGATATGTGATCGTACCTGTTTTTGTTGTGTTGTGCATGAACAATTTTTTTTAGGTTGTGATATGTCAGTTTCTCTCTAGAAGGAAGCGTAGTAATGTATTTTTTTCTCTCACGTATGACCTTTTTCAAGATTTGATGACTTAGTCTATGTTTCTTGTTCAAGGCCAGGATGACCTCATGGAAACTGGGATGAGTTTCATTCTGATTAAATAACACGCCACGATTATACAGATTTGATGTGGTTTGGCTGGCATTGACACTGGACCCTGAACTGACAATATTTCCTATACTACCAATGTATTTTTTTCTCTCAGGTATGACCTTTTTCAAGTTGTGATAAGTTAGTCTACGTTTTCTGTTTAAGTCCTGTATGGCCTCATCACAACTAGGACGAGTTTCATGTATGACCTTTTTCAAGTTGTGATAAGTTAGTCTACATTTTTTGTTTAAGCCCCGTATGGCCTCATCACAACTATTAAATAGCATGCTATGCATATGTAGATTCAATGTGGTTTGGGTGGCATGGATAGTGGACCCTGAACCAATGGTTTTTCCTATCAAAGGTTGATAATGGATATGTGTCATATCTATTTTCAACGAGATGATGTCAATTGTTTGATCGCAGTTTGAATCAATAGACCAGGAATGGATAGTGTCATCTGGCAGGGCTAACCAGACCTGGATATTTACTCTAAATATGATAGATATACATTGCAAATAGAATCTTCCACCCTATACATTTCCTTTTTCATATGGTAGTGCCATGTTTACAAGGTATTCTTGCAAACTTCCAATTGACGACATATTTTCTAGGAGATATGGAAAAAGGTGTTGATGCAAGCAGCTAAAAGCCTGTTGGTTTCCGCCTATAATTGCATTGCAAAAGGATTTTACAATGTAAATCAGCAACGACTTCACATCGAACTCTGTTGCTACCAAATAGCAAATTGCATTGAACAGACTATCTCCACAACTAGATGCAACAATTGTTCTATTTGTAATCCATGGTAGTGTATATGATGCATAATATGTTTCCATTGCAATTCAATGTATTTTCAAATGAGGGACAAGTAAATATGAGGTCCTTCAAGATTGCATATGGATAATTTTCTATATAGTAGTGGTTCATAATGACCACTGACGGGATTGGCATCATGGAACAAGATGCAGTATGGATTGCTAGATGCAATTTTGTTGAAAAGTAGATATATTGTTTTTCTTGTCAATGACCATATTCCAATTGATATATTGAGCCACTTAGACAACCACCGTATACAAAATGTATCTCCCTAAAGTCCCCTCTCATGTGCAGGCAAAATTGCAGATGCAGACAACCACATCTTTGAAAAATACATAGTGACATCATGTGTTCCATGCAACTGCCAAAGAAAATTAGATGCTGATTCGTATTCATATGACTCCAATTCCTCAAAGTTGCCATTTTTTAAACAACCCAAGAAATAATCTATCAATCCATTGCGCAGGTCGATCGAGGAATAACAAAAATGCAATAGAACATGAAATGCATTGAAAAGGAAATCTCCTACATTATACGAGAATGCATCCAATCTAAAAAGCCCATTACTATGTAATACCTCGTCGATGTTGTCATGTATAATGGACTCTGTATCTATTTCATAGGACTCAACATCTATTACTTGTTTCATCTCTTAAACTGTGATTTTCAAGTTGTTTCTTAGCTATTTTCAATTTATATGAAAACAGAGAAAAGAAAAAAAAAATGAAAAACAAGAAAAAGACAAATAGAAAACTACAAGCGCGGAACTACATACTAATTCCGTTAAGTATCCTTTAACCTTCTTCTTGTCAAATTCAATCCCCCCTAGTCACCAGAGCATATGACAAGTAAACAAACATATAATGAACAATGAACCAAATAGAAGAGACAACGCAAATAAATAACACTATAAATTTGCTAAGCATAAAGACCGAGTATTCAAGGTATATCAGTTTTGAACCTATTCATGGTGTGCACCTACAATATTTTCAGAGGCAGAATATGCTCTGCAAGAAAGAAAGGACAGGACAAAGGAAACTTGTGGACAGATTTTTTGATTCAAAGAATAAAAGCATTCCCTGTCACAAGACCCTAGTAGATGCTTGCCCCCTTATGACAACTCCAAATTCATTTTCTAACCCCTTTGCATTACTATTTTTAAAATATCTATGGCATGATATCTAGGATGTGGAAGATGGCATATGTGATTCAAAGGGAACAAACTAGTAAAAATGCACGAAACACATGGTTTCCAGGAACATAAAATAAGAGGAGAACATCTGGTTTTCTTTTTTATATGTCACCATGGCTGCAACAAAGGTGGGTTCTATATAAAATATTGACATTCAAGAACAAGAAAAATATTATGGTCATAACAGGCACACAGAAATATGTTCTGCAACAGAATTTTGAGGCAGGGACTCCTACTATTGAAAATTCTTTCTTGCAAACTGCAAATAGAAAGCAACAAAAATGAATATCAATGAAATGATGGCTCTAAAACTTACCCATCAACAATGGATGACATAAACACAACTCCAAAACTTGCAAACCGCAACAACATGTCCAACTGCTTACAAAGTTGAAGAACAACAAACCAGTGAACAACCACAAAGAGGTCCAACTGCAACTGTAGGACCTCAACTTTGCAAAGTTGAATCAAACAACAACAAGCAACATCAAACGAACCAACGAACAAGCATCAACCAGTGAACCAATAATGTCGGTGAAGAACAATATTGCCCAAATTCACTGCAGACAACACTGTATCAAAAAATGGAAGGAAAATATATTGTAACACATCTGTAGAATAAACATTTAAGGTTGTGAGGCATGTTAGGTAAACAGTTAAGACTATCAGAACCGTCGAAGGGTGTCACGTTGTGCAAAAATTTAAGAAAGAATGCAGTGTGGAAGGCTTGTTTGTGTACACAACAATGACAAAGACTCTCAAAGTACACGACAATAAAGAAAAATCAAACATAATAATAGTAATAAAAAAATAAAAAATAACAACAACAACAACAACAATAATAATAATAATAATAATAACAATAGTTCGAACACTAGGGACTATGCTAAAAAAATTGATTGAGACAACAAAGTAATATGAAAACTGACTATCCATGCTCAAAACTTTGGATATCCAAACATTTCAATATGAATAGTACGAATTCAAAAATATCGTAGGTGATAAAAACTTTGGATATATCAACATATAAATCATTGGGAATAGCGAAGTTGGCAATAAGACCTCAAATCTATTATCCAACGAGATCATGACATATATGGGTTTTTTTATTATATAAATAATAAAAAATAATGTTTTTATTTCTGTAGTTCGAACAATAGAATTTATGCAATAATTTGTAGTCAAACAAAAAACTAATATAAAGTCAACGAATTGTCAATCGCTATAAAATTTGGATATCTAAACATTTCAGTATGAATAGTACAAATTCAAAAAGTACCGTAGATGATAAAAACTTTGGATATGGCAACATATAATTCATTGGGAATAGTGAAGCTGGCAATAAGACCTCAAATCTATTATCCAATCAGATCATGATATATATGGGTTTTTTTATTATATAAAAATTAATGCTTTTAGTTCAGTAGTTCGAACAATAGAAAGTATGCAAAAATTTGTAGTCAAACGACAAACTAATATCAAGTCATTGAATTATTGATCGCTATAGTCCCTCTATTCCTTCGGCAGGGACTAAGAAACAATAAAGAAAAATCAAACATAATAATAGTAATAAAAAAATAAAAAATAATAACAATAATAACAATAATAATAATAACAATAATAACAATAGTTCGAACACTGGGGACTATGTAAAATAATTGACTGAGACGACAAAGTAATATGAAAAATGACTATCCATGCTCAAAACTTTGGATATCCAAACATTTCAATATGAATAGTACAAATTCAAAAACACCGTAGACGATAAAAACTTTGGATATGCCAATATATAAGTCATTGGGAATAGCAAAGCTGGCAATAAGATCTCAAATATATTATCCGGCGCGATCATGACATATATGGGTTTTTTTATTATATAAATAATAAATAATAAATAATAATGTTTTTAGTTCTATAGTTCAAACAATAGAATTTATGCAAAAATTGTAGTCAAACAAAAAACTAATATAAAATCAACGAATTGTCAATCGCTATAAACTTTGGATATCTAAACATTTCAGTATGAATAGTACAAATTCAAAAAGCACCGTAGATGATCAAAACTTTGGATATGGAAACATATAATTCATTGGGAATAACGAAGCTGGCAATAAGACCTCAAATCTATTATCCAATCAGATCATGACATATATGGGTTTTTTTATTATATAAAAAATAATGTTTTTAGTTATGTAGTTCGAACAATAGAAAGTATGCAAAAATTTGTAGTCAAATGACAAACTAATATCAAGTCAACAAATTATCAATCTCTATAGTCCCTCTACACCTTCAACGGGGACTAATAATGGGATTATATTAACTCCAACTAATGGAATGAGGTGGGAATTAACCTCTATAATACAAATTTTGCATACATTCACGTCTAGGTTATAATTCATGTCATTTCATGATCTGGATTATTTTTGGCACGAAATGAGAGTAGAGATATAACACAGAAATATTCAGAGATATTGCAAGAGAGACAAAAATATAACAGAGATATAGTGGAAATATAACAAGAGTCACAGATATATAGTAATACACGATTTCTATTAATGAAATAAATGTACAGAGACTGTAAAAGTACAGAGTGAAAGACTCGCTAGAATGGTGGTAGCTTATCTCTGAGAAGAGATGCGACGACTAGCATTCACAAGAAGATGATTATTACAATGAGGCTCTAAGGGCCTTTTTAACATAAGTAAAATCCAAAACCCTAACCCCAGAAGATGAAAAGTAAAAGGTTTGTGGGCCCCGATGGGGGTAGTTGATACGTCAACTTCCCAGGGGCATAACTTTTGCATACAATCTCTATTTGGGGTGCTCAATAGCTTGTTGGAAAGATCTATCCGAGAACTACGACTTTTCACAAAAAACATCGTTTAGGGCCTCAAAATGGCCCTAGAAGTTAAAAACTGCTAAAATAGTAAATTACCAAAATTGCTAGAAACATGTTTTGGGCCAGTTGGAGAAGGTGGGTGGCCACCGATATCCACCTGGATCAATCCTCCCTCCTTAGGAAGCAATGGTCTCCATTGCATTGAGTTCCCTGGGGAGAGGGGAAAGCGATTGCTAAATCTGAATCTTGGTGAGTTGCTTGCCTTGTTGGAACCGTCGTGCTGCTTGGTTTGTTGAAGGTCATCATGAACCTGTGGCTGGAAGGTTTGGACCTTTTTAACCAGTCTGGCTACATGAGATGACTGTGTGCAGAAGGAATCTTTGTGCTTTGATGCAACCTTGTTGACCTGCTTCTGGTGGATATAAGGTGCTTGGACTGAGGTTGTAGTGGTTGCAGTATCCTTTTGTTCCCCTTTTGAACATATTGTGGAGAAGATGAATTTTGTAGTATGAGATACTACCTTGCAGCACTGTTTAGGTGCGTCAGTAGTTGGAACTACCTCTAGTATCCTGTAGAGATGACCCCCCAAAGTAATAATGACACTACGGGGTCGAGACTCATAGATATCATGGCGTTTCCACATATATGGTTGGCCCAAGAGAACATCACAGACATCCAGTGGGGCAACATCACATAATACCTCATTCTTGAAGGGTTGGATGTCATATGACAATCGACACTGCTGGCTGACACGAAGATCTCGTCCTTGGCGAAGCCACCCGATGTTGTATGGTTGCGGGTGTGGTGTTGTTGACAATCCCAACTGTTTGATGACCTCTACTAAGATGAGGTTGTTTTGGCTTCCGCTATTAACAATAAAATGCAGCGGGGTCCCCTTCACCCACATCTATGAACGAAAAAGGCACTCCCCCTCTTCTGGATCTATTGGTTCTTCTAGTTGAATTGTTGCGGTCGCGACAATAGCAGTGGGGTCTGCATCGATGATCTGTCTTTTACCAGTATTTTTAGAATCAGATTCTGAATCAGGGTTCGACTCCTTGTCTTTGATCTTGGCCACCAATGACTGTTTTGAGCGACATTCATTGGTGTTGTGCCAGGGGCATTTGTGGAAATCACACCATTTTCCGGTGTCCTTCTTTGTCTTCCCGTGACCCTTCATTTCCTGTGGCTTGGACTGGTTTTTGGGAGACTGTTTATTAGGGCTGTCTTTGTCATACTTTGGTTGTTGTGGATTTGCAGACCCAAACTCTCGTTTTTTCTGGTGCTTAAATTTTTGCTCGATTTTAACAACATATGGATAGGCAACACCGAGTGATGAGATGTCCAAAAACTCCATTTCAGTTTGGATGTATCTGTGTAGAGCCCCACGGTATTTCAGCACCAAATGTCATTAAGAGTCTTTGATGCCTAGCTTGGTGCGCAAGGTATGGAAGGTATTGGTGAACTCTGGAACTTCTTGGCCCCTCTCTTGCCGCAGTGTGGTCCATCTCATGTAATGGTCCTCATAGTTGCCAATAGGGTAATATTGTTCCTTTACCGCATCCACAGAAAAATCCCAAGTGGGATCAGCCCCATATATTCCAGACTCCTCTGTGGAACTCTGCTCCCAGAAATTTTCCCACCAATGTTTGACATGGGGGAGAGCCTTAAGGAGTGTGAAGGTGATCTTTTCCTTGTCGAAAAAATTATGAACAAAGAAATAACCTTCTAGCAGATTTAACCATTTATCTAGGGCATCTGCATCTATTTGACCTTCAAATATAGGAATATCAAAATTAACCTGTACCTTGAAAGGTGAGGTGCCTCCAAAGTGGTCGCTTGATGAAGTTGCGCCTAATGCTATCGGGAGGCGTTGAAGGATGTGGGAAAAATTCTCCATCATTTTGTCCCTCTGTCGCGTGAGAGCTTGCTCAAGCAATAAACTGATAGGATCGTCTGCTCCGTCATTTTTATTTTCTTCCGCCATTGAGGGTTTCTTGGGTGTGTGAGAGAGATTTTACTCAAGAGAGACAAGCTCGAGACCCAACTTTATATACTCATACCTCGTCGGGGACATGCACTGAAAACGATCAAGAGCATTTTGCTCTGATACCACTGATCCAGATTATTTTCGGCACGAAATGAGAGCAGAGATATAACACAGAAATATTCATAGATATTGCAAGAGAGACAACAATATAACAGAGATATAGTGGAAATATAACAAGAGTCACAGATATACAGTAATACACAATTTCTATTAATGAAATAAATGTACAGAGACTGTAAAAGTACGGAGTGAAAGACTCGCTAGAATGGTGGTAGCTTATTTCTAAGAAGAGATGTGATGGCTACTCGCATTCGCAAGAAGATGATTATTACAATGAGGCTCTAAGGGCCTTTTTAACATAAGTAAAATCCAAAACCCTAACCTCGGAAGATGAAAATCCAAAAGGTTTGTGGGCCCCGATGGGGGTAGTTGATACGTCAACTTCCCAGGGGCGTAACTTTTGCATACGATCTCCGTTTGGGGTGCTCAATAGCTCGTTGGAAAGATCTATTCGATAAATACAACTTTTGGGTGAGCAGCATGATCTAGGATCCATGCTGCTCCCCATTTTCTCAAAAAACATCGTTTAGGGCCTCAAAATGGCCCCGGAAGTTAAAAACTGCTAAAAATAGTAAATTACCAAAATTGCCAGAAACATGTTTTGGGCTAGTTGGAGAAGGTGGGTGGCCACCGATATCCACCTGGATCATTTCATAAATTGAAATATTATTTTGGTGTAGCTAGTAATTAATTAAAATTCGTGACTTCCATGGACATTGTTGTACATTTGATGGCTACCAAACTTTTAGTGAATGAAGATTCGAAGAAAAAAAAAATGGCCTATAAAATAATATGGAAGATAAGATTTGATAATCATTGAATGCTCCAACTCACATGTATTCCACATTTCCGCATTATTACAACAGATTAGTATGGGTCTTGTTAGCCCCTAAAATGACACATCATACTTTTATGGAATTTTATGTAAAATGCTAGTCAAATCTAGAATTAGGCCCATCCTCCATACCCATCTTTCCCATTCCATCCTTGCTCCAACATGTCAACTTAATTGGGGTAGGGAGAGCTAATTTATCCTTCCCATCCATGTGTTTACTTTATCCCACATTATTCCATACTCTGATTTCCCCAAATTATGCATTATTGGGACATGGACCCAACGTTTTCCATAAACAAGTGTCAGTCGATGCCTAACAGATAGGTGGAAACCATGATGACATGACATAGAGGAAACATTGGTAGGTGGCATCAAGGAGATGACTTAGCACATAGGTATGATGATGTTGTTGGTTGTGGAACCTGATTATCTTCTTGATTCAAAGGTCTTTTGTTTTCATCTGTGTTTATACCCCATGAAGACTTTACACCCTAGAAGAATGTACACTCCTCCACACGGGGGAGTGCAGGGGGGGGTTACCCCCTTTGCAGGGTCTGGGGGAAAGTGGGCCCCTGAAGGAAAAATTGCCTTGTAAATGTATATTGTATTTTCATTGTAAATATGGATCGTTCATTATAAGGTCGCAGATCTGATGGTAGAAGTTATCTTAGGGGTTTTTTCCCTAGAAGGCAACCCTCTTTTATGAGGGAAATGTATTGCGGCTATGCATCATTGCAAATATTGTATTATGAGAGTGGATATTGTGAGGGAAAGAAGAGGAAGTTACAACAGGTGTGTTGTAGGTTGTATCCCTCCATTTGCTGGATAATAATAAAGGAAGGAACTGGAAATTTCTCTGGTTGACATAGCCGACACTGGGTGAACCATGTATATTTGTGTCTCTATTGTATTGTGTATATTCAATGTTTTATTTTCGTATTTTATTTATTTTATTGCTCCGTGATCCTGTTTTTCTAACATAGGTGGATCGAGGCTTAGAAATAAATAGGTATCAGTGGATGGTTGAGTGATAGGTGGAAACCGTGATGATGTGGAATAAAGGACAAAGTGGTAAGTGGCATCGAGAAGATGGCTTGGCACATGGGTATGCATTCTGCATTATGGTAACATAAACCCAAATCGAGCATCAAATAGGGGTTGGTTGATGGTTGAGTGGTAGTGGAAACCATGATGATGTGGAATAGGGGAAAAAGTGGTAGTTGGCATCAATGAGATGACTTGGAATATGGGTATGGTGGTGTGGATTGTAAGGCCTTCCATACAAACCTCAAAATAAATAAATATCTATTCATCTTCTACTGAAATAAATTCAATTTAGCTCAAGGTTTTCCTTTCATGATTTTATTTATACCAGGAAGTATATCAACAACAACATAATAATCAATAGTGGCATAATAACAACATAATAACTGCATATCAACTAATCAAATGCACAAAATACATACCTCAACCTGTAGATTAGTTGATTTATCCCCTTTTCTGATTGTCCTTGCTTTTTCCAAACTACCCCAAACTGAATATTAACCTCCCAATCAACTAGGAATAGCCTCTCTAGCTCCCTAGCTCCAAGAATCGTTTTAGTTTCCTGGCCCTTGAGCCTAAAATTCCCAGCAACAGAAGTGTCCCAGTGAGAGTTCCCAAAAAAAACAATATGTTCACCAATCTCCTCCTCCTTTCAGAATTTCTTCCTCCTTCTTCTTCCCCCAATTTCACCTCCCAAAAACCAAACAACAAAATACCCCTCTCCAAGTCCTCTCCCCTCTTCTTTATCCTCCTCCCTTGAATCCCTCTCCCTCATTCAATTCCCCAACTTTCTTATCCCCCCATTAGTTCCTCAACAACCTTATCCCTCCCATTAATGAATTCACCTACCAATTTAATGATATTATAATAAAAGACTCAATGAATTTATTTTAATAATTAATTAAATTAAATTTAACAACCATGATAATTAAATAATTAGGTGGGGTTGTTACATACACCCACGCTTCAAGAAAATTCATCCCAAAGTTAGAGTAATTTACAATACAAGGGTAATGACACATGGTTCATACATCCACATTAAATAAATGACATCATCATTTTGAAATCACTTATACATACTAGTGTACATGTGCAAGGAATGCATGCGTAGCTAGCACACATAGGACTTGCACAAGTACTAATGACAATAATTATCACACCTATAGTAATTATTGTGTGCATCCAATCCAATCAACAAGACCATTCATTTCATAAAACATAGTAAACCATTTAAAATGTTCACAAAATCCCTCAATTATAATAATTTAGCACAAACAACATTCATTTAGATAATTGCAGTTCAGTTATGCAATAATAAATATACATATATACATATTTTCTTTTTCAAAAAGAGGAAAACAATAAATTCTACTATAAGGAGAAATGCCCACACACTCTCAACTAATTCTATTAATCCTTCCTCCCTAACTTACTTATATCTTCCATCCCTATCCTTCCTCTGTTGGACTATCTTGGAGCATCAAGTATATTGACCTAACTCCAAATAGAACCCGTAAGCGGAAGTGTCAACTCTCTTGACCAAGCTTCCTCTGTCTTGGTCGTGGCTATGTCTTGTCATCTCATATTGGTCGTGGCTATGTCTTGTCATCTCATAGATCCACTGTGTATTCTTCGTGGCTACAATCAGTTCAGGTCATCAGAGTATAGATCCACACTGTATCCTCGATGGCTATGCCTTTTATCAATACAATTATGGATCCGCAGTGTATTTTATGGCGGCCATACCTTGCAAGTCTTTATCACCCAAGCATAGGTATGCCTACCTTGGGTTTGAAACATGTCATAATATTTGTCGGATGTTTGTGTGCAGCTTTTGTCAAGTTCTCTGTGTCTATACCCTTTCTTGAAAGTCTACAAAGCATTTCAGTTATCAGTTCTCATCTTCTAACTTCATACTTTGGGGGGCAATCTGTTACACATCAAAATTACTCACTTCCATAGTGTCGCAAGTGTCGTCATTATAAGTGTCGCAAGTGTCGCATTTTTCTTACAAGTTTCGCAAGTTTCAAAGAAAGCATACTGCCATGATGCCTATGTCATGCCTATAACGAAATGAGAAGAACACTTGAAACACCTCAAACATCTGATTTGAAAGAAGAGAAATGAGTCAACAGGCTTATGAACCTCTTACCATCTGAAAGCACCCAAAAAAGTGAGTTTTTGGAGGGGAGCGCTCCCCTATACCTCTCTCAGGAGTGTTGGCGCTCCCCTATACACTATCTAGGAGCATTATAGTGTTGCATCAACCCTTTTGCAGGAGCGCTCCTTCCCTCAAGAGTGTTGGCACCCCCCTATACACTACTAGGGAGCATTATAACACTCTGAGTGCCCTTTTGAGGGAGTGCTACCTATTCTGGGCAGCAGTTAATTTGTTGAGAAGAATGGGGAAAGGATTTTTTTATTTTTAGAAGGCACTTGGATTCGAATGCTCAATCAAGCCATGATCTTAGGGAAGATCCCTAACTGGAGGAGGAAAATCCTCCACTCACCCCAAAGATATATCAAGTTGTTGAGCCTCTCCAAGGCTATATAAGAAAGCTTTCTCATGGTTAAAGGGGACTGAAAAGAGAGAATCACACCAAACTTATGATCTTATAAGTGGTGCTGGAACATAGATGATTTGGAAGCAAGAGACCTATGACATCATATGGAGCAATCGATGAAGCTATCATCATTCGGATCATGTATCTTTTGAGCAAGGGGTAGACAAGGAGGACTTGACGAAACTGCTGCAATCCATCTACGACTGTAAGTAATGTTTTGTCCTCATTAATATAATTTGCTTAGCCTGTTTCTTTCTAATTCGTGTTCAATCTCACATGAATTTGTCTCTTTAGTAGATATACCTATTTCGGACTAATCTTGATAGATTAGGAAGTGGTTTTACTTTGTTTGTCTACAGGGCTTATCGAAGAGCAAAAGATTGGAGCTCAATTCGGAGTGTCCAGGGACAAACACCGGTAAAAGGTACTTATTTTATCCTTCCTCCTCACACACTAGTCCACCTAGATCTAAAAGGAATTCAGTGACCATGATAAGAACTTTCTTTCTTAGAGTTAAAAGTCTAGCTCTTTGAGGAGATCTACCTGTCCGCAGGGAGATTTTCCTTCAACAGAAACTGGCGACTTCGCTGGGGAGTCGAATCAAAACTTTTGGTTTTGATTTTTCCTCATAGACCTTGTTTTGATCTTTGTTTTATTAGGCCTTGTTAACCCCTTTATATCTAATTTCACTTGCTGATTGACTCTTTACCCCATCACATTCAGCTTGACTGTCAAAATTTGACTGAAATTTTGGGTTTTTGGACATTTTTATGAGTTTTTTGAGCTTGGCGCCCCTGTGCCCATGTTAGTAGAGTGCCAGCACTCCCTAAAGGTGTTGGACAAAGTGTTATAATTCCCTGGTGTCCCTTACACCAGAGCGCCAACCCCTTTTTGCAAAAAATCCTTTCAAACATTGCATTTTTTGGAGGACTAAACCCTGTTTTTTCACTTGCTAAGCTGCTTTGGGATTCAATGCTTCTTCTTTTGACCTTTGACATGCTTCCTCCTGAGAAGTAAACACCTTTTTGTTCATATTTTATGCCCTTCTTCCTTATTTTTTATTTTTTGCTGTTGAGAGTTCGAAATCAATCCCCTGCTTTCTTCTCTCCTATCCGACTGAACAAGAACTCTAGTGAAGGACATTAGAAGTCTGTGCCTCTTCTCATTTGGTTCTTTGAGGTCATCTTGTCCAATATCTTTCTCCTCCCTTTTGCGTTTTTTGGTTTTCTTTCTCTTGTTTGATTGCAAAAGGGTGTGTTGCTTATTATTGTTCGAATCTCCTTGATCTGAAAGGGGTAGTTGGCAGGACAAGTTTTTCATTGAATTGATCATCATTCACATGCAAACGAAAAAAGTACATTTTAATGATTAGTTTGAATTTCTGGAATGTTGTAGCATCATATTGGATCTGATTAAGAACACAATTGATTGAAGGCATTCCTTATCAAGTGTTTGATAGTGAAAATGACTCTTTCTCTTTCCCTTAAATAGGCATTCATTGAAAAGAAACGATTGCTTATCATCTTTTATGCATTTTTTTTTTTTTGGAATTGAGTCGTCATTCCATCAGTTTCACTTTCACACACCCTCTGAGAAAACAACAGACACTAAAATCAACGCTTAACTAAAATTTATCAGAATTTTTACATCTTTGTTAGCAAACCTACATTAGTTTAAGGTGTAGGGCTTTGGAATAGGTTGTAAGGATAACTTTCCAAAGCTATCAAACAAACTTAGTATCTTGCGGTAGGGAGAGTCAAATCCAATTGTCGTATTGGCTTGCTAGGATCCCCCTCTCACACGGGGGTTACACACGAGGTCGCATTCGGGTGAGTTACGGAGATTATCCCTCCGTGGTTCAATTGTTTGTAGTGGTCGGATCGTATATTGAGGGTCACTGGAAGGTATACCCACGATTATGTGTGGGAGCCTTTCAAGTTGATTTTGGACTTGTTATCCTAACCATACTCTCTGACTGGACTATCGATTGTACCCACCCAGGGGCTGACTACGAGTTGGTGACCTTAATAGCCACAATCTTTAGGGTCTCACACAAGGTGACGGTGAAGGGAAGTCTCACTGTACTTGGAACAGACATTGTTCAAACTCACTCGGGCTCCTTGGAGGGTAAATCCACAATTACTGCATGGAAGCTTGCAGCAAGGCGTAAGTCCGTTAAGCAGGTTGCCAACATAACTGATCCACCCACTCTATCCCGCCCCTTCCTATTTTGATCTCACGACATTGGATTTCATCACCAACTAGTGGTTTCATCGTGGGAAGGTTTTGTTTGATTGATTGCTTCTCAGATTCATAGCGTGTGTTGTTTGTTTTACTTAGTGGACCTTAGGTCGAGTTGTTAATGGCGTCGAATCCTAAGAGTACCAATGGGGGAACCCCTTCTTCTGGGGAACCTTATACCTTTCCCTCATTTGGAAACTTTGGTCATCCATATGTTTCCACACTGAGTTTTCCAGGACTCACCATCGGATTACCAGTTTGGTTGTTCCCCACTTCGGTGATCCTGAATCCTCCCAATGTTTCAGTTGCACCTAATACTTTGGATGTCAATACACCACCCATACATCAACCTCATGTCAAATTTTTGCCTTCTTCGTCCATCAAGTCTCCTTCCATTTCTCCTTCTTCGCCTAGTGAAAGCTCTAAAGCAAGTAGCCAGGTTGATCAGAAGAAGAAGAAATGGAAAGAGAAGATGAAGAAGAGCTCGAAAAGGACCAAGGCCCCAACAACATCAGATGTTGGCTCTAAGAAACCAGTTACTGTTAATAGTACTGGGAGTGTTGATGAGGTCAACAAGATTAAAATGAAGAATCCAAAACCCAAATTCCCCTGCAGCCTTTGTAAGGGTGACCACTTTCTAAGGGATTGCCCCGGTCTTACCTAGGTCTTAGAAATGTGGTCCTCCACGTCATCGGCCTCTGTCGGCCATGTCGATGATACCCCATCAACTAGTGATGTTCAGGTTGGTAAGAAGAAGCAAACTGTCAAGTTCCCTTGCATGTTATGTAAAGGTAATCATTACTCTCACCTTTGTCCTCGTATGGACGTGGCTTCTTCTCTTTTGGAAAAACTTCAACCTCAAAAAGGTTATCGTAAGCTTTCCTCCGACCCATCGTTGGTTGATGGATTGGTCAATCCGGTTCCATCCTTGGTTAGTCCGGTTTATCAGGTGGTCAATCTAGCTTCCTCCTCGATTGAACCACAAACCCAAGTAGTTGATCCAGTTCTGTCATCGATCAACCCCGCTCTTCATCAAAAGAGTGAAACCAAAGTGGTTGATCTGTTTTCATCCTTGGTCAATCCCACTCTCTCGTTAGAGAGTGACACCAAAGCGGTCGATCCGTTTCCACCCGTCGACCCCATTCTTCCCTTGGAGAATGAAACTCAAGTGGTCGATTTGGTTCTGCCATCGGTCGATCCCACTGCTCCTTTGACAAGTGCCAAAGTGACTGATCCATTCCCTTCCTCGGTCAGTCCCACCCTTCATCTGAAGAGTGTCAAAGTGGTTGATCTGATTCCATCATCGTTCAATCCCACTCTTTCTTTGGAGAGTGCATGCGTGGTTGATCCGATCCAATCATGGGTCGATCCTACTCTCCCTTTAGAGAGTAAACCCGATACTGCCCATGTTTTTCTCATTGATACAGACTCTACCATGCTGGGGGGCATCCCTCATTCTCCTGAGAAACCCCCTCCAAGTAATGAGGCCATCCTTTTTTATTGGGGTGCGCTAACTAGACCTCGTCTTCCCTCTCACATTCCTTTCCAAATCATAGTACAGGTTTGTGGTCGAGATGTTCCTCAAACGCTGATAGATGAAGGTGTGTCCATTGGTATTTTGTCCTCTATTGCTTGGCACGCTTTGGGTTGTCCTCTACTTGTGCCGGTTACCCATAATTTGTTAGCTTTTAACAGAAGAACTAGTCAACCTTTAGGGACCATCCCTCAGTTTCCCGTAACTTTGGGAGGGAAAACTGTCTCTATTGATGTCATGGTAGTCCAATACCCCTTGGATTTTTCTTTACTCCTTGGGCGGGATTATGTATATGCCATGAAAGCTATTGTATCCACTCTTTTCTGTGTGATATCTTTCCCTCACAATGGAAGAATTGTGACTATTGATCAACTTTCATTCATCGGCCCTGACTGGGTTACCTCCCTAAGTGGTTCTTATATGCAGATTTCAATTATGTGGCGTTTTCTCCCATGATTTCAACTTTTTATGCTTTGGATTCGGTAGTTGACATGGTGATCTCTTTGATAGGGTTATTGGAGCCTGATCTCCCTACCCCTGTCATGACCCTCGACATGTGTTCCTTCTCGAGTGATTATCTTCCATCCAACAAAGATCTCCTGGAGGACATGACCATGTTTTATCCATTGACATGGTACCCTTTCAGAGAATTATCCTCTTGGAAGCCATGATCCAGACGAAATCACGAGCATAGTTTTTCTTCTCTGTGGCAAGCTCGTTAAAAAATGAAACAGAGGTCCTGAGCATAGTTCTTTTCCTGTGTCAATCTCGTTAAAAAATGAAATAGTCACCTCTCTTGAACCTTCTTTTCATCCACCCTTCTCCTTTGGTGAATGAATCGAATCTTGGAGGTCATGTATCCCTCCTTTGATGATCTTCCTAGAGTTAAGCCACTAGATTTCATGCTGGGGGCATACCGAGCTTAGTCTTTGTTCTTTCTCATGCTCATAAATACATGAGAATGCATCCAGGTAGACTTTTATCTCTTTTTCGAACCTGTATGGATACACGAAAAAGGAACCCCCTGGAGTCTCCTTTAATCTCTTTTCAGACTCTCTAAACATGAAAAGATTGCCGAGTGATCTTGCTTCCTTTTCCACTCGTTAAATGGTTTGAAAGGGCGTCCTTCAAGTGATAATTTATCTCTTTTTCGACCTCGCGAGACTAACATTACGAAAAAGTACAACACTGGAGTCATCTTTAAGTTCTTTTCAGACTCTCTAAAGATGAAAATATTGCCGAGCACCTTGTTCTCTTCACGCTCGTTAAAGTATTTGAAGAAAATGTCTGTTGAGCGATAGTTTATCTCTTTTTCGGTCTCGTCAGACTACTTTACGAAAAAGGAACTGAGAGAGTTCTCTTTTAAGTGTTTTTCCAGACTCTATAATCATGAAAAACCTTCGAGTTTTCTTTCTTTGGACTCGCTAAACAAAACATCGACAGGCCCATATGGGATCTAACCCTTACTTCTTCCAGTTCATTAAACAAAGGAAGAGGAACTTACCGAAGGTAAGTTATATCAAGCATGTGTTACCCTCCTCGAGCTCATTAAATTAAAAAGAGGTACTCGTCTATCTGGATGGGGGAAAAATTGAAGGAAGCAAGCCAAGAAATTTTTTGAGAACATTACCAAGTAACTCTTAGAGTCACCCTTGAACATGAAACTTTGTCTTTGCGCACATATTAATCTATTGAACCTCTGCACTGATCCAATCCTTTGAGTTTCTTTCACTCCTCTGAGTCACTTGACGTAAGTCACAGCATCCACTGCATCATCAAGTTTTGGTCCATGTCATGTTTCTGCTGTCGTGCCTCGGTGTTCAAGGGAAGTATCTGCCTCGAGAGTCAACCATCAAAAATATCTTGTCTCAATACCCATGTCAGTCCATGTTCATTTGATCTACCAATTACATCTCTATGTAGTTTTTGTGTCATTGATGGGGGATACATCAAGGCCCTCCTTCGACGAGCCTATTCCTATCAACTTCAACACATTATCCAGAAACTAGAGTTAGAAACCAGTTAGTACTTTGGGACCTGCATGCCTCAATGGCAGGCCTCCACACATTCGACAATGGGTTTACATCATTGACCTCTGATCGGATGATTCCGCAGATGTTCGACTTCATCTCATCCATTCAAATTCGTTGGAATGTACAAGAGTACCTTGGGAATCATTGACATTAATGGTGATTTCCCTCGCACTTGTTAACGTCTTACATCATTGAGCGGTAATCAAGTGGTTTCTGCCATGTTCAACATCAGGACATCTATTCGCATGGTTAGATTCGTACTACATCGGGATCGGTAAGAAGACCCTAGGTTGAGCCATCACTCTGATATGTACTTTGCCCAAGTTGCGAAGGAGTTTCTCTTGAACAGTGGCACATATACTGTCACATAGATCCACTTTGTATTGGTCGTGGCTATGTCTTGTCATCTCGTAGATCCACTGTGTATTCTTCATGGCTACGATCGGTTCAGGCCATCAGAGTATAGATCCACACTGTATCCTCAGTGGCTATACCTTTTATCAATACAATTATGGATCCATAGTGTATTTTATGGAAGCCATACCTTGCAAGTCTTTATCACCCAAGCATAGGTATGCATGCCTTGGGTTTGAAACATGTCATAATATTTGTTGGATGTTTGTGTGCAGCTTTTGTCAGGTTCTCTGTGTCTATACCCTTGCTTAAAAGTCTACAAAGCATTTCAGTTATCATTTCTCATCTTCTAACTTTATACTTTGGGGGGAAATCTGTTACACATCGAAATTACTCACTTCCATAGTGTCGCAAGTGTCGTCATTATAAGTGTCGCAAGTGTCGCATTTTGCTTACAAGTGTCGCAAGTGTCAAAGAAAGAATACTGCCACGATTCCTATGTCGTGCCTATAACGACATGAGAAGGACACTTGAAACACCTCAAACATCTGATTTGGAAGAAGAGAAATGAGTCAACAGGCTTATGAACCTCTTACCATCTGAAAGCACCCAAAAGACTGATATTGTGGAGGGGAGCGCTCCACTATACCTCTCTCAGGAGTGTTGGCGCTCCCCTATACACTATCTGGGAGCGTTATAGTGCTGCATCAGCCCTTTTACAGGAGCGCTCCTTCCCTCAAGAGTGTTGGTGCCCCCCTATACACTACTAGGGAGCGTTATAACGCTCTGAGCGCCTTTTTGAGGGAGCGCTACCTATTCTGGGCAGCAGTTGATTTGTTGAGAAGAATGGGGAAAGGATCTTTTCATTTTTACAAGGAAGTTGGATTCAAATGCTCAATCAAGCCATGATCTTAGGGAAGATCCCTAATTGGAGGAGGAAAATCCTCAACTCACCCCAAAGATATCTCAAGTTGTTGAGCCTCTCTAAGGCTATATAAGCAAGCTTTCTCATGGTGAAAGGGGATTGAAAAGAGAGAATCACACCAAACTTATGATCTTATAAGTGGTGCTAGAATAGAGATGATTTGGAAGCAAGAGACCTATGACATCATAAGGAGAAATCGGTGAAGCTATCATCATTCAGATCGTGGATCTTTTGAGAAAGGGGTAGACAATGAGGACTTGACGAAACTGCTGCAATCCATCTATGACTGTAAGTAATGTTTTGTCCTCATTAATATAATTTGCTTGGCTTGTTTCTTTCTAATTCGTGTTCAATATCACATGAATTTGTCTCTTTAGTAGATAGACCTATTTCGGACTAATCTTGATAGAGTAGGAAGTGGTCGTACTTTTTTTGTCTACAGGGCTTATCGAAGAGCAAAAGATTGGAGCTCAATTCGGAGCGTGCAGGGAAAAACACTAGTAAAAGGTACTTCTTTTCTCCTTCCTCCTCACACACTAGTCCACCTAGATCTAAAAGGAAGTCAGTGACCATGATAAGCACTTTCTGTCTTAGAGTTAAGAGTCTAGCTCTTTGAGGAGATCTACCTGTCCGTAGGGAGATTTTCCTTCTACAATGACATCAACCTTTTATCATGATTAGTCTTTGGTTATTTCATAGCCTATTGACCTACAGATTCGTCTATAACACAAAACCATACATATCCATGGATTATCATCATGTAAATTCATTTAATCATAATCCCAATCCGGTATCCACGTACCCAACTTTAAATGTCAAAAAATTTCAAGTTAGAAATAGATTGCATAATATCCATCATAATTCAAATAACGTTAAACATTCATAGAATTTTTATTCACACATGTTCATATGTCTTAAAAGTTCAAGTGTATCATTAATAGTTTCATAGTGAATAGAAAATAAATATGATTAGGCCTTAAGTAATTCTAGTTGTCTAAGTCAAAAGGTGGAATTGCATACACCCAACCTCCGAGAAACATATTCCCAAGGTGGTCAAAAAAGGGAGGGATAATCTCATCGTAAGGTCTCTACATCCTCCCAAGTAGTAGATACTAGGCTATACTTGTCCTACTGGACCTTAACTTGGTCTTCTAGACAGTTCTTGAGCTGTCAGACCGTACGGTCCAATATGCATAACGGTTCTACTGTGAGGGTTCCCGCGTTCGATACCTGCAATTCCTTCCAATTAAGTTTATGATATTTGTCAGAAACATAATGACGTACAACAGATACATGAAAAACATTATGAGTTTTATGCAAGTGGGGTGGAAGTACGAGACAATAGGAAACAGGTCCAATTCTCTCTTGGATTTTGAATGGTCCTATAAATCGAGGCGACAATTGTGTACCCTTCCCGAATCGAATGGTACTCTTATTAGGCATGATATGAATGAAAACTTGATCTCCCACTTTATAACTTTGGTCAATCATATGTGCATCATCATAAATATTTTGTCTATCATGTGCTTACTTTAGTCATTGCCTAATCTGAATCACATGTTCCTCCATCTCCTAAATCAATTCTGACCCAACTGTCACTTGGTCCTCTAACCTTTCCCAACACAATGGTGTCTGGCATGGCCTTCCATACAAAGCTTCATAGGGTGGCATTCCAATGGAGCTATGAAAACTGTTATTGTAGGTGAACTCTACCAAAGGTAGGTGCTTCTCCTAATGGGTTTGATTATCCATAACATACATCCTAAGCATGTATTCCACAACCTGATTTACTCTCTTAGTTTTCCCATCTGTTTCAGGATGATATGTTGTTCTTAATTTCAACCGAGTTCCCAACACTGACTGTAAACTTGTCCAAAACCTATATGTGAATCAATATTCCCTATCTGAAATGATCTTCTTAGGTAACCCATGCAGATGGATGACCTCACTTATAAACACATGTTCCACATTAGTGACATCATAAATGTCTTTAACCAGAATAAAATGAGCACTCTTGGTCAACTTATCAACTATCACAAGAATGGCATTGTGTCTGTGCGATGTGAGTGGAAATCCCACAATAGAATCCATATAAATGACTTCCCACTTGGACATAGGAACATCATGCAATTGTAGGAGACCTACTGGGTGGTGGTGGTTAGCCTTCACTTGTTGACACTAGGTACTTGGTGACAAAATGGACTACACCATGCTTCATTCCTACCCAGAAGAAAAGCTTCTTCATGTCTGGGTACATTTTCTTCACACCTAGATGTGAAAAATAAAGTGCTATATGGGCTTCCTTGAGTATGATTCTTCGAATATCCCCACCTTCTGGGATGTAAATCCTTCCCTGATATCTTAATAATCCATCTACTTCTAGGATATATACTTCATAGTTTGGATCTAATTTCCTTCTACTCTAGAGGTTTGAAGTAACCTTTAAATACCAACTATCTCCAAGAAGTTGCCCCATCACACACTCCCTCAGATTAGCTTTTAAGGGTACCAAGGAGAAGACATGTGGTCTCCTGCTCAAGGCATCCATGAACACATTCTCCTTTCCCTTGATATACGAAATTCCAAAATCATACTCACTCCATTGTGTCTTCCAGACATTGAGATCCCTTTGAGTGAAGAGATGCTTTAAGCTTTCATGGTTTTTTTTGAGCTCAAATCTTCGCCCCACTAGATAATGCCTCCAAATCTTTAGAGCTAGCATTACAATTGCCACCTCTAAATCATGAGTAGCGTAAATCTCTTCATGTTTCTTCAACTTTATTTATGCATATGCTATCACTCTCCCATCCTGCATTAGCATGGCCCCCAATCCTTGCTTCGAGGCATCTGTGTAGACTGTGAAGTTTTTTCCCATATCCAACACTCATAGAATTTGTGCACTAGTTAGTAACCTCTTAAGCTCGATGAATGTAGTCTCACATTCCTTTGTCCATTCATACCTGACCCCCTTGTGCTGCAAGGTGGTGATGAGTTTCACTATCTTAGAGAACCCTTCCACAAACCTCCAATAATAACCAACTAGCCCCATGAAACTTCTAACCTCATGAGTATTTTTCGGCACTGTCCATTCCATAACGACCTTTACCTTTTCTAGATCCACAGATATTCCTTCACTAGAAATGATATGACCCAAATAGTGAATTTCTTTCTAGAAGAAATAACACTTCGACAACTTGCCATATAGTTTTTTCTCTCTAAGGCGTGACAACACCAATCACAAGTGTTCCTCATGTTCTCTTTCGTTCTTGGAATAGATGAGGATATCATCTAGAAATACCTGTACAAAGTGGTCTAAATACTTTCGGAATACACCATTCATGAGGCTCATGAATACTACTAGCACATTGGTCAAACCAAAAGGTACTACAACGAATTCGTAATTCCCAAACCGAGTTCGAAAGGAATTTTTAGGAATATCACCTTCCTTAATCCTTAACTAGTGATAATCTGATCGCAGATCAATTTTTGAGAACATTGTTTCTCCTTTCATCTGATCAAAGAGATCATCTATCTATGGCATTGGGTACCTATTTTTCATTGTAGCATGGTTCAAGTCCTTGTAATCTATACATAGTCGTAAGGAACCATCCTTCTTCTTGACAAAAATTACTGGTGCACCCCAAGGTGAGACACTAGGCCTTATTATCCCGAAGTCAAGTAGTTCCTTCAACTGCATATGAAGCTCACAAATTTCTGATGCCATCATCCTATACGGTGTCTTGGAAATTGGCTCCACACCAGGTTTAATCTCAATGGTAAATCAAGCTCCCTCTCAGGAGGTAACCCTGGAAACTCTTTCGAAAAAACATCCTTAAACTATGACAATACTGGATACTAATCCAAAGAGGGTCCTTTCCCTTCATTCATTGCTTCCACTACATACAATCGACAAACTTGCCTCATGCAATGTTTAACCTTCATGGTCAAGATAAATCATAGAGACACTTTCCTCCATACATCGTGGATCTCTACTGACCTTCCTTCATCTTCAACACAAATCACCCTTTTCGCGAAACAATCTACCAAAGATCGATGGGCTTCTAACCAATCCATTCCAATGATTAGGTCATATGTCCCTAGAGTGGTGACGTACACCTTCAACCTAGTAATACACACTCCCAGGTCTACTAGAAAATTATCGACGCTAGGTCCTATCACTTGTTTTTCTCCCAAATCCATCTCGACTTGTTTAAAGTCATCGTGCTTGTAGGATGCCAAGCCACACTTTTCTAATGCACAAGGTGAAATGAAACTATCTGTAGCACCATAATGAAATAAAATTTTAACAATGACATGATTTAGCGTACATGATGACTCCACCACAGTGGATTGATGCTCTTCCTGGCAGTTACTAATCATTGCATAAATTTGGTGGCCACTAATTTCTCTTCCCAGCGGGGCCTTTCTTTCTCTATGCACAAATCCTGCTTGTGACTCTAGAAAATCACACTGGTAATGGGGTCCTCCACACCCCCAACAAGTAACATGAGATGGAACCTACACACTACCCTGTGACTGCCTCTTAAATGAATTCCTTCCCCTGGAACCCTTGCCCCAACTTGCTGCTCCTTGAAAAGTTCATGGACTTGCCTGCATCGTTGGTGATGAGTGGGATGTTGCACTCACTACCATTGAAATACCTGATGTAACTACTCTAGGAGTGACTCTATTTCCATAAGGAGGTGGCCTAGAGATTCCTACCCTGGAGAAGGTACTAGGGGCCTTCCCCACAAATCCAAGATGTTGTGGAAATTCTGAGCTCATACCTTTGTTTAAGCTCATATGTTCCTCCACGTAACGTGCATTTTCAACTGCTTCAGCTACTGATGATGGTTTGCACATCCGTACCATGGCCCTTATCTTAGGGTTCAACCTATACAAAAAACATTTTGCTTGTCATTGATCGTTGTCCATGTACAAGACATATTTTATTAACTCCATGAACCCTATCTCATACTCTTCCACGATCTTGTTTCCCTGAACTACAGCATGGCATGCTCCTACCTGTTGTTCTTCATAGTATGCAAACAAATATTTGATTTGAAACCTTTCCTCAAAAATATCCCATGAGACGGTGTCTAGGGTAAGGTGAAACTGCCTCTCTAGGTTAACCCACCAGTTCAAGGCACTATCCCTCAAGTGAAAGATTGGTATCTTAACCTTTGATGTGGAAGCATAGTCTCTTAAGGTGAAACATTGTGTCATTCCTTCCAACCATGCCTCTGCACATTTACTTGAATGACCCCAAGCAAACTTTGGGAGTTTAATTTTATGTATCTCTCTGGCGATGTCTCCTAGTGGAGGCCCTCCCTTTGAGTCCCTCGACGCTTCAGGGTTACCCACTCCCAACGGTGGGGGTTCCACTTCGACATCTGTTGTATGGAGTCCCTTTAATGTCTCATTAATAGCCTTTAAGGAGCACAAAATGAGATCTAATTCAGCCGATGATTGTGGCAGCACCAAAATTGGAGGTCCTTGCGATGATGCCCCTCAACCTCGATTTCCATGAGTCCTAACCATCTTGAATAATTGAATCTGAATCAAACCAAATGCTTATCAGGGAAGAGTATAAGGAATTCCACATTCTCTCAGACTTATAATTGCAACATAGGGTTAGGCATAAGTTTTTTTTTATTATTATTTGTCTGTAAACAGACATTACTCTCTTTAGGGTAAGTGGCTAAAGGTCGGGGTCGAAAGCCTCTAAGATTGGTAACTTGTTCAGGTAATTTGCTAACTTCCTTGCCTTTCCAACTATACTAGCACTGTGAGGTACCCGCCAATTACTATTACTTACCTCCCTAAGTCCTTTGAGATTTGAAAACTAAATACAGTGTTTTAAACACAATTTAATTAATTATTAAAACCCCAAAACCTAGATTAACATGTTAACCTAAGTTCCACTAGATTAATTATTAAAATATTAATCTATTATAATATTAGGATTTTAATATAATTCTTTAATTATAAATCAATATATATTATACATATATTTATAATAATTAAGTCCAATAATAAATAAATAAATTATATTATTAAAACAATTAATAAAAAATTTATATTAGTTAAAATAATTAAAAATTATATATATATATATATATATATATATATAAACAATTGATTTACTTTAATTAATTAAATATTTTTTTTAATATATGATAAAAATATTTCCTTGGTATCGTGGGACCTCGCATGAGGCCCACGTCCCCCCTGCACTCTTCTCAAACCCTACCCTTCACACATCACTCATCATTCTGCCCCACCTCTTCCTCTGCACAATCGAGGGTTCAAGGGCTAGCCTAGGCTCCATGAACAACCGCCCAAAGGCACAACTATGGCCTCCATGCCAACCTATCCCTTTCTTGGTTGAGCACCAACCTATCTCTTCCTCTTGGATCATCATTTGAAAATAGACTCTCTGGTGGAATCCCTGAGTCCATCGATGACCTGCCTCACGGTGTTGAATCTCTGGGACAATAACGTCATGGGTTTGACTCCCTGTTTCTTCAGGAGTAATGGCAAGTTGATGGCCCTTGACGTCTCATCCGATAAGCTCACGGGTCTCTTTCCGTCGGATCTCTGCATGGGTGGGAAGCTTCAGAGCCTCATTTTGTTCAACAATTTATTCTTTGGCTCCCTTTCCAACAACCCTGGGTTCCTACAAATATCTCCCACAACTTCGGACGTGTTGTGCATTTTTTGTATTGTGGGCTCCTCTCATGGAACTTGGTGTGAGTGTTTTCGATGCCTCAACTCAGTGGCTTGAGTGCTTGGTCTCGACCGAGGATCTAACCCATGTGTTGGTGGGCTCAGACCCTTGTGGGATCCTCCCTTTAGCTTGGTGCTTGGTGCACAGACCATGGATGCATCGTCCATGATGTTGGCTCATTATGGGCTCTTCTCCTCATGGATTCTCCTTAGCGGCTTGGCGCTTGGGCACTCAAAATATGATGCATTTCTCAATAAGTGTCACTTGGTGTGCTAGCTTGTATAAGTGTTATGGACCTGTCGGCTCTTGAGTTGTGTTGACGCGTTGTGCACATCATATTCTCCTTGTGGAATCCTCTAGTGCTCGGTCTTGGGTGCTAACCTGCACTAAGTTTGGTACTCGATCTTGTGTTATAACCTGTGCTAACCTACGCTAAGTTTAGTGCTCGGTATTGTGTGCTAACATGTGCTAAGTTTGTGCTTGTTGACATGGATTTTGTGTTGTGCTGACGCGTTTTGCACATCATATTCTCCTTGTGGAATCCTTTGGTGCTCGGTCTTTGTGCTAACCTGGGCTAAGTTTGGTGCTCGGTCTTGTGTGCTAACTTGTGCTAACTTGTGCTAAGTTTAGTTCTCGATCTTGTGTGCTAAACTTTGCTAACATGCACTAATTTTTTTCTTGTTGACTTGGGGAGTGTGCTTGTGATTAGCTATTGGTGTCAGCCAAAAAAGTTGAGGAATGCAGGCATGAAAGATTTAAGGATTGTATTTGCACGATCTGTCTTGCTTGGCTATGTATTTATTTATTTATTATTATAGTCAAAATGACATTGTGGCATGTGCAAAATTTTTATATGGTAATCTCAGTAGTATTGATTTCACCATCTTGGGAGATGATTTACAAAAGGTATTATTTATCTCTGACAACAAATATAAAACAAAGATCGTTTGAGCATGTGTAGTTATCTGTAAGATGGTGGGTTATGGTTGCAATCTGATGAACCCCAGACGATGTATAAAGCATTGAATAGCATTGGTTTTGGTTTATAAATTCTTTTAGTGAACTGTGAAAGTATTACCTTATGCAAAACATTGTTTAATTTGCCCATAGGGAGTAATCTAAAGTTGATTCATGCATGAAAGATTTGAGGACTGTATTTGTATATATTATTGCATTTTTTTTTGTATAAAATTGATCATACTCATATATATATATTAAGAGGTTTCTAGGATGTAACCCTTATAATTATTTCCTCTAGTTCTTTTGCAAGTGAGGGTGAGTGTGTTTACAGGTACAGGGGTTGGAACAATTGAATAAGGAACATGTGGGCATGGGACTACAAGAGGTGTGGCAGGGTCTTTTCCCTACTGGGCTCACCCTCTTCTCTAATACTTTCACCCTCTTCTCTCATACTTTTATGGGTAGTTTCCTTAGGGTTCTAGGGTCATTTATGGGTTATTTTTGGTTTATTTAAGGGTTGTAATTAAAGGGTTTCTAGGCTATAGGTGAGGGGTTTGGGAACATATTGTACTATTATGTTGGTGGTCAAGCCCAGGTTTCAGTTTTGAAGCCGAGCTCTGATACCATTTGTAAGGCCTTCCATACAAAGCCTCAAAATAAATAAATATCTATTCATCTTCTACTTAAATAAATTCAATTTAGTTCAAGGTTTTCCTTTCATGATTTTCTTTATACCAGGACGTATATCAACAACAACATAATAATCAACATCATCATAACAATCGCAGATCAACTATTCAAATGCACAAAATACGTACCTTAGATTAATTGATTTATCCCCTTTTCTGATTGTCCTTACTTTGTCCAAACTACCCCAAACTGAATATTAACCTCCCATCCAACTAGGAATAGCCTCTCTAGCTCCCTAGCTCCAGGAATCCTTGCGGTTTCCTGGCCCCTAAGCCCAAAATTCCCAACAACAACAGTGTCCCAGTGAGAGTTCCCAAAAAAAACAATATGTTCACCAATCTCCTCCTCCTTTTTCTTCCTCCTTCTTCCCCCAATTTCACTGCCCAAAAAACAAACAACAAAAGACCCCTATCCAAGTCCTCTCCCCTCTTCCTTATCCTCCTCCCTCGAATCCCTCTCCCTCATTCAATTCCCCAACTGCCTTATCCCCACATTAGTTCCTCAACAACCTTATCCCTCCCATTAATTACTTCACCTACCAATTTAATAATATTATAATAAACGACTCAATGAATTTATTTTAATAATTAATTAAATTTAATTTAACAACCATGATAATTAAATAATTAAGTAGGGTTGTTACATGGACCCAAACTTGGCATAGACAAGTGTCAATTGATCATTGAGTGGCAAGTGGAAAACATGATGATGTGGCACACAGAACAAAGTGGTAGGTGGCATCAAGGAGATGACATGGTACATGGGTAGAGAGAGAGAAGGGGGGAGATGTATCTATATCATAGAAACAATTCCAAGAAACATATTTTAAGTGTATCTAGCTTAGTAATGAACATTTTTTAGGAAGGCATGTGAAAGGGGTATTGTAGAGTAATAGCAATGAGAGAATTTTTTTATTTATGCACAGGGGGAGGGGAAGACCAAGCAACAAGTATATCCACACTACAACCAATCAACCATTATGTTGGTAGAAGGCACCACTCCCTTGTGGCTTCCCCCATTGGCATAAGGATCATGGTATATTGGAGCTTATATGTTGTTGTGGGCTACATCTCTCAACCAATGTGTGATTAATTTTTTGTATAAAGATGAATGACAGTGTAGAACTAAAATTAATGTGGGCATGGATGAGAGAGAAGGTGCACGGAGACCCTAAGGAACACACAATAAAATGGAAACATGTGCACATTTTTAAATTGAAAAGAGTATGTTCGGGCAATGTGTATGGCATTGAGTTTTACACACCAAATGTAACAAACATTGTCAAATGGACATAGCTCAGATGACTATTGTAGCCCCCACTTTCATAGGCATTACTTGGTCCACAAAGCACCGAATTAAGAAAATAAGAGCTTATTGGAAATATCTCAGGATGAAGAATTGTGTGAAAGAATCCTCTTAAAGAAGAAAATCATGTTTGTTGTGCATTTCTGGCATGAATGATGTGCATCGCCACACATTGGATTTCACAAGCATAAAGAAAAGGTAGACAATGATGGCATACAATCTGCCTTGCTAGAGAATGAATGATGATTAGTCATGTTAAGCCATGTTTTGTTGGAATAAGCTAGATTTCTCTTAATGCCATAACTTGCAAAGATGGTGATTGAAGTTGACTTAAATGAATCTTGGAGTTGTTTACAAAGCCTATAGATCTGTCATGGTTGAATGATAAGCTATGACTTTGTCATAGATTATTAACGTTGAAGTTTTCCGATGTGAATTTTATCGTAATGGTATTAATCATCTTTGACACAATAAAAAATTGTCAATCCATTTGTCTTCTATGTAGAGGACGAAGGAGAGAAGGGAAGTCACAATTCTTGGAGATTTGGTCTGTAGGCTTAGAGTGCTTTGATCTTGGGAAATTAGAGGATTATATGATGTCATAGTGCCTTCCATCTTATTTTATTATGTAGATCAAGGTATTTGTATAAGTGATGCAACTATAGGTCTTTTGTTTACCATCTTGACTCTAACATTTTGTGGATTTTAGCTATCTCACAAGTGAGTTAGGAAAATGCAATAGTGTGGCTCTTAATGTCTCTTATTGTATTGTGCAACACATGATGTATATGTGATCATAGTTAATAGACCATTGTGTTACGAAGCTTTTGCCAATACTATTGTAATTGGTTATGTTTACTTACACAGTTAATGAATTGTTTGTCTTGTGCATGAAATTTCATTGAGCTAAAGTACTTTAATCCAATATGGATATGAAGTCCAATTGATTTTAATTAGTGTGACTTATTTCTTGAATACCTTATTAAGTTCTTCATCCTTTTATTTTCAAACCTTGCCTTTACATAAAACTCCATAACCCAAGAGAGCAGGCATCGGTTTGGTTGAATTCAACATCCATTCCTGAAACCTATTATAACATTTTTCTTGATATATGATTTATCATTTGTTTAGAGATCCCAATTTGTAAATCAAAATAAGTATTTAGGAAATCCCCGTATGGCTGGAAATGCACCATGTGTGTAGAGTGAAAGAGGTGAAGTCAAGGTGATAATGGGAGTTAACTCTAAGGTTAGACAACCTATCTTAGTTAATGTGTTGGACTTTGCATTATGAAAGTGAAATGTAGAGTTGGAGGATAACAATGGGAATCATTGTTATGGACAAATTCTAATTCCTATAAATCACTAGTCTATCACAAAAAATTTGAAAACATATATGTTGAAGAACATCCATGTCATAAGAAGATCCATGTCATATATAGGCTAGTGGGTAGAAAAAACATTTCTACACAATGTCTCCAAAAACAAATATTCAAATAGAATACAATGTCTCCAAAAACAAATATTCAAATAGAACTTTCTATCAAGGAACTTCGTTGCAGATTGAAATAAAGATAGTTTACGCGGAATGGCAAGAGTTGAAGGTTCTTTCATGGCGTTGAAGTGTGTTCTATTTTATCGGATGTGAACTCTAAATATTATAAATTTTTCTAAAAAAAATTGATAATGTTTTATAATACAAAGATGAGATTCAACGTTAAATATATCGCTTGCGTTAAATTGAATACAACGTGTTCAATACAAAATGCGTAACGTTGTGTTTGACAACGTTGTGTTCAATACAAAATGCGTAACATTGCGGAATGACATGAGTTGAAGGTTCTATTTTATCGGATGTGAACTCTAAATATTATAAACTTTTCTTAAAAAAAGTAGATAATGTTTTATAATACAAAGATGAGATTCATAGTCTTAGGCTTTCCCTGCGTTGAATTGAATACAACGTGTTCTATACAAAATGCGTAACGTTGTGTTTGACAAAAATTCGCAAGCGTGGTCTGTAATGGTTCAAAGCGCGTGGTGACTTAATTTATTAGACTTTTCTTCACGCGTACGTACCCAATACGCGGAAAATAGGGAATGCTTGAGGAAAATACCTAAACATTCGGTTCAATGATCATTTGTACAACAATAAACCTAAACATTCGGTTGATCATTTGTTCAATGATCAATGAAAATACCTAAACATTCGGTTCAATGATCAATGAAAATACCTAAACATTCGGTTGATCATTTGTACAACAATAAACCACTTCAAGAATGTGATCCTGGAGAATCTTTTTGATGGTGTGCATGCGTAACTTGATATGTCTATTGCATTAATGTTGAACTAGATCTTTGATGACTTGAATGGGACTCTGGTTATCGCACTAGAGTGTGGTCGAATGCTGCCTTTAGAATCAAAACTCTAAAAGGATATGTTGAAGCCGAAGGGATTCTTGACTTGCACTAACTACAACTCGATACTCTACTTTTATTGAAGAAAGATCAAGAGCACATTGCTTCTTACAATTCCAAGTGATAGGTTTGGAACCAAGACTGAAAACGTAACTTATAATAGACTTCCAATCATTAGGGTTTCCAACCCAATCACAAATAATGAAACCAACCAACAAAGGAGTCCCCCTGAACTACAATGTATCACAAACTAAAATATACCCTAGATATATTGAAGTATCATCTTTGTTGCTTTCTAATGGCTCTCATGGGGTGCTTGTATATATTTAGAAACATGACCAACAACAAAATAAATATTAGGATAGGTATGAGTCAAATGCAAAAGGATACAAACTAACTGACAATACAAAATGACATCTACTTTGGGTGTAGAATAGGTGGAAACAAATTTGATTCTGGACTAGAAGTAAGATGGGGTTGGTTTACAATATTCCATGTGAAAGTGATGGAGAATGTAAAATGCATATTTAGACTAGGAAAGGGAAATTCATTCCTTGGTTTACAAGACTTGGAGGCCAAGAAAATAATGCAAATGTCCTAAGTTTTTCATTTCAAAATTATTCTTGTTGATTTTTTTTGGTAGTAGTGGGAGGTATTCAACTCCGAGACAAATTTTCTTATAGATGAAGATGCCAAGAAGTCAAAGAAGATCTCAGAAGAGAATCCAGCCTCACAAAAAATAATAAAGAAGAATTATAATGCTCCAGAAGTGAAGTTGGCTCCAGAAGAAAAAGACAAAAAAAAAATATTTTCCAGAAAGTCAAGTCGGCCCTGCTTGAAAAGTCACTCGACAGTTTAGTATAAATAAATGTGATGCCTTCCTCATTTGACACACTCTCACATTGATACATAACATAAGTTTGAAGGAGAGATGCAGTAGCAGCTACAACTACAGAAGAAGGAAGGGAGTAGGTGGATGGTTTATCTCTTAGTGGTGTGTTGGTGGAGGAAAGACAATCTAGCACTCTGGCTAAGGTGTGTTGCAACATTATTACTGGGTTATCTTTTGTGGGGATAAGTATTCTTCTTTGTTGGTTTTCTAGAGTATATAGAGTTGGTTCTTGGCAATGATATTCTCTATAAGAAAATTTTGATGGGTTTTCTTCCCTTGTGTAGAAGGGTTTCCTAGGATAAACTACTACTTTATATTGCAGTATATGCTTAGCTTGGGGGAAGGCACGCGTAGGTGCCGATGGTTGGGTGGAAATGGTGTAGCATCGCCTATGGAAAAAGGAGCATGCAAAATAAGATCAAATTGCTATGGTAAATCTAATGTTAATAAAAATAATGAAAATTCAACATGGTTTTGGAGCAGGTTTCCTTCAAAACAGTCTAATCACTAGAAGGAAGATCATGAGCTTTACCACATTGTTGCGATTTGTTGTTGCAAGACTTAAACCTTGTCAAGCTTGTTGAGAAACCTTGTCAAGCTCATTGAGAAACCTATTGGAGGACGTTGTAGTTGAAGTTCCAATTGTAGATGCAGTGTCAGTTGCAGTGCCAGTTGCTTCATGCCATTTGTAGTTGCAGTGTCAATTGCAGTTCCAGCGCCAAGTGTTTTTCTAGTTGCCAATTGAAGAAACCTTGAGACAAGATAGATGGTGCTACAATTTCTGAGGTACACACTTGTATGTGTTTAAAATTGTATCGTTATCATGAGGGTGTTTGCAAGAGAAGGGATCTTTTGTCCAAGAGACAATACGTAGATCCAAAGGATCTCAGATCTAGTACATTCAGAGAAGCAACACACCCTCCCTAGAATTGAAGACTCTAGGTTTGATTTTTTTTATATGCCTCTAGATGTTATGACATTATTGTGATCTTATGTTGCATTCTGACTATTGAAGTTATGATCATTATGAGATGCACATGTTTGCAAACTAAATTGATCTCCTCTAGGAGATATTCTTGGTTGATGACTTTGTTCCGGGTAGTTTATCTTGTTAAATACCATGGAGGTTTCCATGGAGATGTTGTTTTTGTTGTTATTTCTTGTTCTGGGCAGGTTACCATGGAGGCAGGTCACTAGTGATAGCTCTGAGAGGGAGTTGAAGTGATGATTGCAGAAGACAAAATATTAGATAGTCTTTAGTTTGAGACATAAAGCAGTCTGACCAGACAAGGAGTTTGTATAGATTGATAGTTCGACCAGTTCAGGCCTTTATGCATGATTCCATCAGTCCGAGTGAGTTATCGCATATGAGACTTTCTGATTTTCATTATAGATCTCTTCCATCTCTGGGGAAGATGGTGATAGGTCTTCCAATGCTCCATGTAGAGCATGATGGCATTTGTAGAGGTTGTGCTCTTGGCAAGAATGCCAAGGGATATTTTTCGGGTAGTGAAAACAGATTCAAGGGGATCTTGGACTTGGTGCATTCATATTTTTGTGGGCCTATGACATTTTCTTCTTTGAGTGGATACCTATACTATGCAATCTTTTGACTTGGATTTTTTAAGAAAATGACTCCCGAGAAGGCTTTGACTGGAGTGAAGCCTGAGGTTGGACACTTCATGATATTTGGGTATCATGTTTACATTCACATACCCAAGGAGAAAAGGATGAAGTTAGACCCTTCAGACAGGAAGGGTACATTTTTTGGGTACAGTGAATATTTGAAGGCATATCAGATCTACATCCCAGGACATAGATAGATTGAGGTGAGCAGGGATGTTTCCTTTGAGGAGGAGGTATCCTTCAGGATATCTAGAGGATATCACATGGATATTATTAGTAAGAGGTATAAGGATATGGTCTCTTCTCTGCGTCACTCGTTAGTAGTTCATAGGGAGAGTTTTGAGCCCACAGAGACAGTTGAGCATGTTGATCTAGTTGATCCTGTGGATCATGTTGATGTTCCCAGAGATATTGCAGTAGGCCGAAAGAGGCATGCATGGGCTTGTCATACTTTGCAAGAGGAAGAGGGACATGCAACTCCCCGTGGTACTTTAAGAGAAAGTAGGAGACCTCATAGATTATCTATCTATGTTGCAACGATGAAGCACATCATTGATTCCGAGCCTTCCTATTATGAGGAGGCATCTAGTTACCAAGTATGGAGAGATTCCATGATGGAGGAGTATCAGTCCATCATGAATAATGATGTGTGGGAAATTGTTCTGAGACTTGAGGGGAATTCTATGGTGACTTCCAAGTGGATCCATAAGATCAAACATGTAGCTGACAAGAGAATCGAGAAGCACAAAGCGAGATTTTTGGATAGAGGATTCTCTCATTTAGAGGGAATAGACTATGAGGATACATTTTCTCCTATTTATCGGTACAACTCCATTCATACGATCATTTCCCTTACTTCAAACATGGGTTGGAGACTACATCAGATGGATGTGAACAAATCGTTACTCAACAGATAGATTGAGGAAGAGGTGTGCATCGAGTTGCTAGATGGTTTTGTGATTCATGGGAAGGATTCCCATGTGTGTAGCTTGAAGAAGGCCCCGTATGGACTCAAGCAGGAACCTTAAGCTTCGTATATGAGGATTGATGGATACCTTATGGGTTTGGGTTTCAACAAGAGTGTTGTTGATGCCAACCTGTACTATGATATTGTTGATGGTGAATCCATGATTTTGATCTTGTGCGTTGATGATTTATTTCTCACCAGAGCAGAGAGCCTCATTGCTTGGTGAAAATATGAGTTAGCCTTTGAGTTTGAAATGAAATATCTTTTCATGATGCACTATTTCTTGGGACTAGAGGTGTGGAAGAGAATTGCTGAGATCTTCCTAAGTTAGGGGAAGTATATATTTGAGATTCTAAGGAGATTTGGGATGTTGGACTGTAAGTTCATGGCCACATTGATGGTGTCCAATCTGAAGAAGTTGAGTGGGTATTCTTTCGATTTAGACTTGATTGATCCAACTATGTATAGACAACTGATTGGATCATTGATGTATCTGCTTAACACCAAACCATATATTTGTTATGTAGTGAGTGCACTTAGCCAATTCATGAGCCAACCGACATAGTTACATTGGGTAGCTATGAAGCATGTGTTGAGATACTTGCGAGGCACAGTTGGATATGTCCTGAGATATGCTTCCAGTATTAAAATGAGATTGTAGGGATATGTTGATTATGATTGGGTAGGGAGTGCAGTTGACAGGAAGAGCACCTCCGGTTGTTTCTTCAGTTTGGGGTCTTCCATGGTTTCCTCGTGTAGCAGGAAACAAACTTATGTGGCCTTGAGTATCACATAAGCCGAGTATATTGCAGTATGTATGGTAGTACATGAAGTAGTGTGGATTCAAAAGCACCTTGCAGGATTGTTTGGGAAGATGTTCTATCCCACCATGATTCATTGTGATAACCAAATCTATGTGAAGCTCTCAGAGTGTTGATGATTGCAACTTCGTGAGAAATTCTCCAAGTCGTACTCCTCGATCGGATGAGCTGGGTTGACATGTGATGATAAACTTTGTGAGACTTTATCTAGGTCATACTCATTGATGGAATGATCCAGTTGGCTATTGGTGGCCACCCACCCATTCCAACTAGCTCCTCTTGTTCATTTTTAGATCAACACGTTCTTTTGTACTTCTTTGTAATTGTGGGTTCTACACTTCTAGGAATATTTGAAGCCCTACACATCTTCTAGGTGGATATTGGTAGCCTCTCACCTAATCCAACTGGATTATTTTGTATGTTTTCATGTCAACACATCCTGTTGTACTTCTAGGGCCGTGTTAGAGGCCTAAACAATGTTTTTTTTGGATCACCATAGTCAAACTATAGAGAGAGTCATATTTTGATGAAAAAATGTGTATTTCTCTAAAATACCTTTCCAATGGGCTATCACGCGCCTAAAATGAAGGTCGTATGCAAAGGCTATGACCCCGGGAAGTTGAGGTACCAACTTACCCATAGGGGCCCACATGACTTTTGACGTTTCACCTCCTAGGATTAGGTTTTTGGATGTATAGGGTTTTGGAATTCATGAGTAATATCAAAAATGCCTCCAGAGCCTCATTATAATTCATTCTACTCAGACAGATGTGCATAGTAGCCACATCTCTTCTCAGAGATAGCTACCACCATTCCAGCAAGTGTTTCAGTTATGCAGTTTTACAGTTTCAACCTATTTCATTATTCAATATAAGATATTGTTCACTAGATATCTGTGTTATTCTTCATATCTCTGTGTTTATTGTATTCAATCTGTTAATCAATTTGTTCTACTCCTAAATTTGGATCAATGGTATCAGAGCGATCTGCTCTTCATTTATTTTTCTTTATGCATGACCCCGACAAGATCTGGGTACAAGAAGTTGGGGCTCGAACCAATCGAGCCATTTCAATATTGGTCATGTCAAGCCCGAAAAAAACCCATGGAGGACAAAAAGAAAGATGATGGAGAAGGATATCCTACTAAAATGTTGCTCGAGGAAGCCCTCGCGCAACAAAGGAATGAAATGATGGACAACTTCGTGCAGATCCTTCGATGACTGCCCATAAGAGAAGCATCTTCATCAAGCAACCATGCAACCCCCTTCAAGGTACAAGAAAATTTTGACATTCCATTATTTGAAGGAATGATAGATGTAGATATTGTAGATAAACGGTTGAATCTGCTCAAAGGGTATTTTTCAGTCCACAATTTTTTCGATAGGAAAAATATCACTTTTGCACTCCTCAAGGCCATTCCCCATGTTAAAGATTGGTGGGATAATTACTCTAAGTAAAGGTTCGTAGAGGAATATGAAATGTTTGTGGTGGCCCCTACATGGGATTCCTTCTAGGACGCCATTAAAGAGCAGTACTACCTTGTTGGAAGCTACGAGGACCAATACACTATATGGACCACCCAACGTCAAGAAAGGGACCAGTTAGTACCATATTTCACCAATATTTGTCATACCTTGCGAACCAAGTTGGGTATCAAAGACTCTAAGTATCATATGGTGCTCAAATACCATGGTTGTTTGCATAGATACATTCAAACATAAATGGAGTTTCTAGACAGTGCCTCATTGGGCATGGCTTATAGATACGTTGTCAAGATCGAACATAAATTTAAGCAGAAAAGGCGAGAGTTTGGATCTACAAACCCATCATAGTCAAAGCAGGGAAAAGATGGCCCCAACCCACACAACAAGGGACCAAGTCAAGATGGATGCCCTCAAGAAAACTAGTTCAAGCTACAACATATGAAGGGAAATGAGAAGATAAAGAAGGACATGGGGAAATGGTGTGAGTACCATAAAATCCCTTCGCACAACACCAAATAATTCCACTCCAAGAAGTCACTCACGGCCGAACTGAAAGCTTCCGAGTCGGAGGCTGATTTTGATTCCGAAGCAAATCCTGAAGGAGGGAAGAAGATTACCGATGTTGAACCCATTGTCACTGTCGCTACCACCAAAGTCCGGCCAAGTGAACCAGAAAAACCAGAGGAAGGGGAACGCCTCTTTCACTTGCAGATGTGGGTAAAGGGGACTCTGCTTCATTTCATTATCGATAGCGATACTCATAAGAACCTGATTTCAGCAGAGGTTGTGAAGTGGCTAGACTTGCCAATGACACCACACCTACAACCCTACACCATTGGTTGGCTTCTCCAAGGACGAGATCTTCATGTCAGCCAACAGTATCTTCTGCCCTATGACATCAAGCCTTTCAAAGATGAGGTACTGTGTTATATTTATCCCCTTGAAGTTTGTGATTTTTTTTTAGGACAACCATATTTGTGGAAGCTTCATGGTGTGTATGATTCTAGACCCCACAGTGTTATTATTACTTTGGGTAGACAATTGTACAGGATAGCAAAAGTAGCATCACCTACTATTATTTCTTTAATCTCTTCTAAGAAATGCAGTAAGGTCATCTCACAGACTGGGAAGTTCATCTTCTTTGTGATCCATCCTCACATTGAGTAGAATTTCACCACCACATCCGTGGCCTCTACACAGAGCCTCTCTTTGCATCAGAAGCAAGTGGACGAGATCGTGGAAGAATACAAAGAAATTTTCTCCTCGCCTACAATACCGACACACTTCCAAGTCAATAATCCAATTGATCTAACCCTCAGTGCACCTCTACCTAATGGACCAGTCTATTATCGCTTGTTATTGGAAAATGATGAAATCAGGTGTCATATCCAAGAGATTCTTCAAAAGGGGCACATCAGACCCAAATCTTCCCCTTGCGGAAGCCCAATTGTAGTAGTGTATAAGAAGGATGGGACTTGATGACTCTGCATCGATTACAAATCCTTAAACAAAATCATAGTCAGGAACCGATACCCCGTTTCTAGGATTGATGACCTTCTTGACCAACTCAAGGGGGAAAAGTTATTCAACAATATTGACCTAAAGTCTGGCTACCACCATGTTCCCATCGAACCAACTGATGTATGGAAGACAACCTTCAAATATAAAGAAGGTCTCTTTGAATGGCTAGTGATTCCCTTTGGATTAACAAATGCACCAACCACTTTCATGAGGTTGATGGATGATGTATTGAAACCCTTCACCAAATCCTTTGTGGTGGTATATTTGGATGACATCCTCATCTTCAACAGAACATGGGAGGAGCACATGTGGCATATTCAACAAGTTTTGAGCACTCTGTGGCAGCACAAGCTATATGCCAACTTGGAAAAATGATCTTTTGGCATGAACATGGTCCAATACTTGGGCTACATTGTTGATGAGAATGGGGTACATGTTGATCCAGCTAAGATCCAAGTCATCGATGACTAGCCAGCCCTGACCACACTGACCGAGCTTCGAAGCTTCTTGGGACTAGCCAACTTCTACCAACGGTTCGTGTTGGGATTCTCCCATATTGCATGGGCCCTCATCCAGGTGACGAAGGGTGGTGGCAGGTCCAAGTTCGTGTGGGGAAAGGAACAACAATGAGCATTCAATGATATGAAGCATCACTTGTTCCTAGCTTCAGTACTTTCCTTGCCCAATCTGCAACAACCGTTCGAAATTGAGACTGATGCATCTGAATATGTTGTGGGAACAATTCTCACTCATCACGGTCATCCAGTGGCATGCCATAGTGATACACTCTCAGATACTATCCGGAAATACCCCACCTATGACAAGGAAATGTATTCCATTATACAATCATGTCGTCAATGGAAACATTACATTCTGGATAAGGAGACGATCATACACACTAATGACAAGCCTCTGTAGTTCATATAGATGCAAGGGAAATTATAGAATGACCACCATCAGAAGTGGTCTACTTACCTGCAACAGTTCCATATCAATATCAAGTATAAGACAAGTATCTCAAATCATGTCGTTGACTACCTCAGTCAACCTCCTATGGCTTCACTCACCACTATTCCCCATTCTTGTGGACATGAAGCATCTGAGTGGCCCCAACTTTATCAACAAGATCTGGACTTCGCCACCACCTATAAGCTCTTGGGTACAGGCGTGACTGTTACCAATTTTCACATTTAGGATGAACTCTTATGCAAATTGGGCCATCTCTGTGTTCCTACAAGAAAGCGTGCAAGGATGATTTAGGAATCCCACTACAATCGGATGACAAGATATTTTGGCATGGAGAAAAATGTGGTCATTCTTCAAAAACATTTTTGTTGGCCAAAAATTCGACATGACATCAGTAAGTATATCAGATCTTCCATTGCCTATGACATTGCCAAGACAACCATCAAGAATAAAGGCTTATACACCCCTCTTCCTACTCTCGAGAAGCCTTGGGAATCCATCTCAATGGATTACATGTCAGTCCTTCCATCCACCAAGCAAGGGAATGACTGTGTATTTGTGGTCATGGATCGGTTTTTGAAGATGGCCATCCTCACATCCTGCAAGAAGAATATCACAGCAACAGATACTGCCAATCTATTCTTCAAACAAGTGTGGGTCCACTTTGGGATACCACATACCATCATCTCCGATCGAGACAACAAGTTCCTCAACAAATTTTGGTCGAGTCTCTAGTCACTATTGGACACCAAGATCACAAAATCCACTGCTTTCCACCCCCAAACAGATGACCAAACAAAGTTCTTCAATCGAATGATTGTGCACATCCTGTGCATGTACAATTCTAAGCGTCCACGTACATGGGACGAGATTCTCCCCTATGTTCAACAAAATTACAACAAGACTCTTCATAGCTCCACCGACCATATCCCATTTTAGGTGGGTCTGGGATTCCAACCCTTAGGACCCATTGATGTTTCACTTCCTCTTAACACCACACAGACAAACTCTTCCCATGATCAGTCTGTGATCGACAAAGCCACCAGATTCACTGAGCTGATTCAGCACATCCACCAACAGGTCCAAGAGATTTTGCAGAAATCCAATGCCAAGTACAAGCAGCGCCATGATCAACACAGGGTACCACACTAGTTTCAAGTTGGCGAAAAAGTTTGGTTACATTTTCATAAGGAGTGTCTCACTGGGTGCACAAAGCCATTGCTAGTGGAAATAATACAGGGAAGGAAACTATGTGAAAATCATTGTGCACTGGGTTGTGGTGGTTGTCGTTGTTTGAAGAAGAGAAGGATTATTTCAAGAACTATGATGTTTTCCAACATATCAGGAAATCATCAAGACAATATGAACTACCTCTCTTTTCGATCACAACGCTAGAGGCATTAAAAAAATGGGTGGTTGACTTGTGTGTGCCAATCAATCCCCCCACATATCAAACAAGTGTACAATATGTCATCACTGTGACAAAATATTTGACCCAATGGTCATAAGTTGTGTCAGTTAAGGATTGTACTATGGAGACTATCGCGCGATTCATTTTTTATAATATTATCACTAGTTTTGGCTACCCGAAGATACTAATGAGCAAGGTGCACACTTCTTGAATGGAAAAATCCATGCGCTGACTCAAAAATTCAAGATATATCATCGAGAGAGTACACTATATCATCCATAGGTCGAAGATACTATAGACACATTCAAAAAAATACTCAAGCATGTGCTAACCAAGGTATGCAATGTGAAAAACAATGATTGGCACTGAATGGTTCCAACAGTATTGTGGGGATATAGGATGAATTTCAAAATATTGACCAGACATGTTCCATTCAGGTTAGTATATGGGAAGGAAGTAGTGATGTCGTTATATTTTTTGGTACCGAGACTTAGGTTTGTAGTTGTGACAAAAATTTTAGATGACCAATCATTACAATGATGATTGAACAAGTTGTTGTAATTGGAAGAGGACCAATTCATTGTAGGACATAGATAGATGGTTGATAAACAATGAAATAAGGCCTATCATGATCACAACATTTGGCACAATATTATACAACCGAGATCATTGGTATTACTCTACAACAACAAGTTCCTAAAGAACCTTGGTAAGATTTGGATGTGTTGGTTAGTACCCTTTAGGATTGTGTACATTGGCAAGGCTAGAGCAACGAAATTGGTGATGCTTGACAATCGTCCATTAAAGGGATTGATAAAAGGTAGTAGGTTAAAGGCGTACTATGGCCCATAGAGGTCGGAGGCACCATGAAATCATGAAGTTTTACTGTTAGGGTAGAGCATGCATCAAGTTAAACCACCTTTTGACCAATGTATGCAACAAATAAATGTGTATTAAGATGGTTGTAACAAACTTTTACAACAACAAAAAGGTTGCAATCAAATTAGCTCAAATTAGTGTTAGTAAATTTAGTACATAGCTTGAGAGATTGAGAATACAGAGTTTGTTGATCATTTTCACCACAAGAGAGTTTTAAAGATTAGTGCCTTAGGGATATGGGGTCTTTACAACAACAAACACAACTAGTCTTGGAACTTGATCTAGATGAGACCAAGAGGTAGGAATCAATATCTAAGGGTCTAGCACATTAGGGCCATAGAGATTGAATCTTGAGGAGGACAATTTCTAGCATGCAAGCAATTTTGGGCTCTAGAAACCTTTTCTCCTTTCTTAAACATGAAATTTTAAATTTGCATCTTCAAATACACTTATGGAAGAATGACATAGCATGCATCTCCCAAGTTGCCATGTGAAATCCATGAAGTCGATAGCATGCTTTTTTTAGGTCCTTGAAGTGTCAGAGTTCACAGGGACATGGTAGGTGGACCTGGTAGGACGTGCATTGCTAAACCTTTAATTTGTCTTAAAGAATTACGTTGGTTGCATTAAATTCCTAGTGTAGGTTCTGATGGTCATCCTCTTAGCTCTTTAAGAGCCGCCCTATCCATTGCACCGTTGGGTAATGTAACATAGGGAATTTCATGATACATGGGTCGTCACATGGGATTGGAATAATCCTAGTACTAAATACTATTTTCTGAACATGGTGTTCCTTAAAACATGACTCGTGAAAAGAACCTTAGGTTATCCTTATTAAGTTAAAAGGATGAATTTTGTATAGGTTTACAACTAATTTAATGTGGGAGGAACCCTTGCTATACAACAAGAATAGTATAAAAATTGATATGATAATATATCGTTATGGATAGTGTTTATTCCTCCTAGTTTAGAAATAAATTAATATGGAAAAACATTTATGTACTACAAGAATAGTATAAGAATGATATGAGAAGATATCATTATGGTTAAAGTATTATTTCTCGTGTGGATAGTTTGTTTTTTAACAAAGTTTTTATGTTGAAATAAAAGAAATGAGTTGGGTAATGAATGGTTGAAAGCATTGATCGGATATATATTGTCATTGACAATAAGACTAAAGTTTTTCTCCTTCCAATTTATTTTTTAGCTAATTATGGAGTTCATTACAATAAATTCCATGCATAAAGTGGGAAATGAGTGTAAAATGCATCCATTATCATTCATTACATAATTCTTGTTCATTATTACCATTGTTTTTTTGGTGCTAGCTAAGGATCCACTATGACTATATTTACCCTTGTGAATACTAGGTAGATTTGGGTATATATTTCTCCTTGGGTTACATGGATAAGGATAGAGACTTATATGGAAAATAGTTACGAACATTATTCCTTGAGTGTGAGGCTTGGAGATTGTCTCGAGACTCCATTATAGTAGTTGGAGTTCTTGGAGACACAATTTCTAAGACTTACTAGTTTTCCTTTGTTGTATCCCTAGAAGGGAAGTGGGATAGCCTTAGTGATTGCAATGAAGAGAAGGGGGTGCAATTTATTGGGTTATGAAGGATGATGCAGAATGAGAAGTTGTAGGTTGGAACTGTTCTTAGAGTTGGTACCTTGTCCGACCCATTATTTTTTTGAATGTTAGAGTATATTTGGATTATGTATCGGTTTTCCTTGTGGAGGCCTAGCCATATCTCAGGGGTGACCTCCTATTGAGGGTGCTATAGAAAATTTTTATATGGTTGGAAGAAATGTCTAAGGTCTGTATTTAGTTGGTGATTTCATAAAAATATAAGTTTTAATTATATTTTGTGATTTTTAAGTTGAATAATATGTACTTGATGCGCTTAATTATTCTATTCTTGTACAAATTATATTTCTCAATGTTATTGTGTTGTAAGCATAAATTATGCATGGAAATTATATGTTGTTAG
>ML779511.1:397705-478111 GCA_009831015.1 Picea engelmannii | reverse complement strand
TATATAAAGGATCCTTTTTTCAACGTTTCACTCCTAGAGTTCTTATCTACAAAAATAAATCACTTGTAGAGTTGTTAGGACTTCAGGGTTTAGATAAAACAATATAAAATACAAATGAGAGAGTAAAAAATCAATAAAAATGGGTAAAAACCACATTTCACTATTTCATTTGTCATTTCACCCAAACCTCACTTTTTACCTCAATTTTCAACTGCGGATTGCAGAGGGCATGGCTGATCATTCGACGAATCGTCTCCACAGGAAAGGTAATCTTCATTTCCTTCAACTTTCCATGGATTAAAATTTGTTTTTCATTGGTTAAAAATAGACTTTTGGGTTAATGTTTTGGGGGTACCCATGCGCGAAGGTCGTTGCAGGCACCCTATATCGAGCCCTGTGATGATATAGGATCACCATAGGTGCCTTTATATCCATCCTGTGACGATGTCACACTGTGAAAATGCCCAGTGCTTCAACGTGCGCAACCCCAAAAGTTTTTAAAGATGAATTTGCCAATAAAAATTCTCCAGGGAAGAACATTATGATGCTAATCTCCTTTTATTGTTCCTTGGCAAGTCTTCCACGGTCAAAATGTTGGAATGGAATGAAAGAGAGCATGAGGAGGAAGACTATGTAACGTCCCTGACCTCCCATGGCCGGGCCACGCTACATGAGGGAACACTTTCATTCTCTCACTACGGAACATACTGTAACATACCCAGTATTCAACTGAGCTATGCCACATACATTTTCTCTTCAAACTGCATGCAATTATAACATATACATACAACACTCTTACAGAAGCTTTACATATAAATGTAAACAAACAATTACATTCTATAAATATACGATTTCATACTGAAATAACAGTAAACACAGACATGCAGCATATACACGGAATACCCATAATCATACAGACAATTATAATCACATATATGATAAACCGTAACATAAGAACATAAATAACAATGTAGCATGTAAATTTGTCACACGATTTGTACTTATCTTGGAAACATTGTCAATAACTATGTGCAGATCGTCCACAAACCTCCCAGGCTTAGACTACACTATTCATTACTCTCAATAGTGAGTCACCCCCGAGCTGGGACTAAACTCCACCCAAGTAAAGGGATTCCTAACTAGGCTAAAGGCTCATAGACAACAGAAAAGACTCTGTCTCAGGTGCCCACTCAACTAACAGCCTACAACCTCTCATTCCCCACATGCCTATCCCACCCAAGGAAGTGTGCCCCTTCTCTACTCAATAGTCCTTTGGCTGCCCCACTTCCATTCCAGGGCTTCAGTAACAGGCCGAATAGGAAGTCTCAGAGCACTGTAGTTGTAGTTTAGCACCTTCATGAAATCAATTCCCAACAATTCTCTCACTCAGAGAATTGCTCACGGACCTCACAACCCGCCTCTTCAAATTCCCATGGACCTGACAACCTACCGCTTCAATTTTCCATGGGCTTGAAAACCCTCTTCTTCAATCCCGCTCCCAAGCTAACCAGGTACACCAACAACAAATGGTTATGGAAACAGGCTCAAATACAGTGAAATGAATGTCTGAAGGATAACTATCTTCATGAGTGAAATGGTCATGGAATCATTGATTGGATGACTGAATGATGGAAGGAATCACAGGAGAGATGATCGCAAGAATGATGGAGAAAAAGTGTGAAAATGAACTAAGTCCCCACAATATGTATGCATGTCCCCAACTTGACACTTGTCATGTTGGAAGCTACTTTGGTGCACTTGTCCCCAACTTTAGAAATTAGGATAAAATAATTATCCATACTTTATGTTTTAAGAAATATTAATATAATATTCCTTTTTGGCTTAAGCTCTCTAGCTTAGCCATTTTCCTTAACTTTTGGCCCTCCCTTTCCCTAAATGGTGGAGTTCAGTCCCCCATCTCTTTTATCATGGTCAGTCTACACACAACGATGTATTTATATTAATCATGAGACATATACAAAATAGGTACACTGACCTTTAACATCTAGGTGATCTAGCCTAATTCCAAAACATAAGAATCCCAACTTATAATAACTGGCTCACCAGCCTATAACACATATCATATACACAAGGCTCGCTGAACTCCATACTACATGCACTTAGTTACTGGACGTGGTATCTGAGAATGTGCACACTACATCATTTTACTACGCAGTACATGCGCGCACTATGCCATGAAAGGTGCATTACAAAATGATGTCAAAACATCTCACCAGCTTAAGTACACTTACATTACATTTACAATTGGGTTCGACCGAGGGATATTACAATCCCCTCCCCTTATTTATGCACTGTCCTCAGTGCATCATATACCCATATACAACAAAATTTTCAAAAATCCTCAAAAATATGCGGGTATTATGTCCGCATTGCATCCTCATGCTCCCAAGTAGCATCCTCATGACCGTACCAGGTCCATTAGACCTTTACAAGCCCTATGGCTCAATTCCAGTTCTACTTGATTTTTTGGTTCAGAATGCACACCGGATGCACTTGAAAAGCACCTTATTGTTCCACCTGAATCACATTCCAATCAATAACATGATTAGCATCATGTATATATTTCTTTAGAAATGATACATGGAATACATTATGAACAGACATATATCCATGCAATGCAATCATATAAGCAACTGGACTAATCCTCTCTAGGATTTCAAATGTCCCACAAAATTTGGCTACCAACTTGGCGCAGCTTCCCAACTTCAGGGAACTCTTGTTAGCTTTCACCTTCAGGAAAACATGATCACCCACTTTGAACTCTTTGTGGGTTCTGTTCTTATCAGCATAATGTTTCTACCTGTCTTGGGCAGCTTTAAATTCTGCTTAATTTTTATCATTTGGTCCTCCATGTCCTTGAGAAACTCTGGCCCAACTACTATCCTATCAGTTGGATTATCCCAACTCACTGGGGTATTGCACTTTCTGTCATAAAGTGATTCAAATGGGCTCATATTCAATGATGCCTGATACCCATTGTTGTAAGAGAATTCTACCAAGTGCAGGTTGTCCTCCCATTTCGATGGTTTGTCCATCACATACATTCTCAGTATGTCTTTTATCACTCTGTTCACCCTCCCTGTCTGTCCATCAGAATCAGGATGATAAGTTGTACTAAAGTTTAGATTCATTCTGAATCCTTTGAACAATCCTTTCCAAAAATTCAAGGTGAATTTTGGGTCTCTGTCGAATACAATTGTTTTAGGAATTCTGTGCAATAATGCCACTTCCTTTATGAAAATATCAACAACATTTTCTTCCTTGTGAGTAGTTTTCAGTGGAATAAAATGGGCATATTTTGTAAGCTTGTCCACCACCACCATGATCGAATCATGCAACTTGCCTATTCTGGGAAATCCCATAATAAAATCCATTGTCACCACTTCCCACTTCCATTCAAGAATGGGAAAAGGTTGCAGCAACCCTACTGGGTGCCTATGCTCAACTTTAACTTAATGGCATTCCATACATATAGTGATGTATTCAGCAAACTCTCTCTTCATACCTGGCCAAAAGTAATGGCTCTTGACCGCTGCCACGGTTTTCTGATATCCAGGGTGCCCTGCATAAGGGACATTATGCATTTCATGCAAAATCATATGTTTCAAGTCCTGGACATTTGGAACAAAAATTTTGTTCTTGTGCAACAGTATTCCATGTATTCCCAAATTATAATTATCCACCTTTTGTGGCATCTTATCTTGTTGTATCTTTGTTACCAATTCTCTGTATTGCAGATCCGCATTTGCAGCCTCCAGAATTTTGCTTTTAATATCAGTCTGATACATGATAATGGTTGTAGCATGTAGTTCATGCACCCTCCTTTTGAGTGCATCGACCACTTTATTCTCTGTCCCCTTGATATGCTTTATCTCAAAGTCATATCGCTTAGAAATTCTAACCATCTTCTTTTCCTAGCATTTAGATTTGGCTGATCAAATAAATATTTCAGACCATTGTGGTCTGTTCTTAGCTCAAATCTCTTCCCCATGAAGTAGTGTCTCCATTTCCTCAAGGCATGCACTATGGCTGCCAACACCAAATCATGAGTGGCATAGTTTCTTTCATGCTCATTCAATTTCCTTGATTCATAACATATAACAAACCCATTTTGAGTGATGACTCCACCAAGTCCTTCATTACATGCGTCTATGCATACAAAGAAATCTTCATTTGGGTCTGCAATCCTTAGTATTGGAGCACTTGTCAATAATTGTTTCAAGTGTTGGAAACTCTTTTCGCAATCCAGTGTTCACTGAAACTTCACACCCTTTCTTTGCAAGGAAGTGATTGGGTGTGCAATCTTTGAGAATCCTTCAATAAATCTTCTGTAGTAGCCTACAAGACCCATGAATGATATCACCTCTGTCACATTCTTTGGCGCTGACCATTCTCTAATGGCTTCTATCTTTTCAGGATCCACTACTATCCCATCCTTTGAAATGATATGCCCCAAATAATGAATTTGTTTCTAATAAAATAAACACTTGCTCAATTTGGCATACAATTGATGCTCCCTTCATGCTTGCAACACCATCCTCAAATGATGTCCATACTCTTCCTTTGACTTAGAATATATAAGAATTTCATCCAAAAAGACAATGACAAACTTGTCTAAATATTCTCGGAAAACACCATTCATTAAGCACATGAAAACAACTGGTGCATTTGACAACCCAAATGGAACCACTGTGAACTCATAATGACCATACCTTGTCCTTAAGGTGGTCTTGTTGATATATTCCTCTTTAATCCTTACCTGATGGTATCCTGATATGAGATCTAACTTGGAAAATATCTTTGCATCCTTCAATTGATCAAAGAGATCATCAATCCTTGGCAGAGGATACTTGTTCTTAACAGACACTTTATTCAACTGTCTGAAGTCAATGCACAATCTTAATGTTCCATCTTTATTTTTCACAAACAAGACTGAGGTACCCCAAGGTGACACACTTGGGCGTATATACCACTTCTTCAGAAGTTCTTCAAGATGCATTTGCAACTCCTTCAATTCTGGTGTACTCATTCTGTAAGGATTCTTTGACATTGGAGCTTCTCCAGGCATTATATTTATAGAGAAATCAATGTCTCTGTTTGGGGGTAGTCCTGGTACTTCCTTGAAAACATCTTCAAATTATTCTAGGACTGCATAATCTTTCAAATTTGGCACTTATTCTTTAGGTGTCTCTTCCATATGAGCTGCAAATATTTGACACCCTTTTCTGTAACATTTCTTCAACTGCAATGCTGAAATTTCTCCGATGGTTACTGCCCTGGGAATTCCCTACACTTTCCTTAGTTTCCCTTCCTCATCCAATCAAGTAAATGATTTTTTGTGACAGTCTAAGAGAGTATGATGTTGGTCCAACCAATCCATCCCAATTAGATAGTCATATGAACCTAAAGACAAGATGTGCAAATCTGCCTTGGTGTTCAGTCCATTCATGTCCATGAGGCATGACTTAACCATCTCATTAACTTTTCTTCTGGTTCCTGTAGCCAGCTACACCAACCAAGATTTCCCATGCTTTATTATTGGCAAATGAAAACTTTCCACCATATTAGGATCTATGTAACTATGACTAGCTCCTGAATAAATTAAAACAACAATGGTTTGGTTATTGATCATACCTTCCACTTCAATCATGTGGGACTGATACCCTGCTTGCTTATTGTCCATAGCTGCATAGATCCTTGGCACATTTTTTCCCATGTCCTCCACTGTTTCATCTTGCTGTAGATTGTGAACAACCCTTCCTTTTTCACTTCTGTGAGGACAATCTCTGAACATATGATCTCCTTTACAACCCCAACATTGAATAGGTGGCTTCCTTGGCCTTTGACTCCCTGTGTCAATCGTTATGGGTTCTTTAGGCATTTGTTGTCCCTTTGGATTATTTCTGAAGAATGGTGGCTTAGCTCCCTTCTTCCTCTGATCCATATTGAATTTATTTTTTTCTTCCCAAGCCTTTTGGAAAGCTGGCCTTGCTTTCTACTAATCATATAGGCATTTAGCTCGCCTTATGGTCTCTTCCAATGTCTTGGGTTCATCATACTGTATTTTTTCACTGATAAATGATGGCAATCCACTCAAATACCTTTGAATTTTCACTGTCTCATCCTTGATGAAAGAGACATACTTCAGTGATTCTAGAAATTTTCTCTCATATTCATATATGGTCATACTTCCAAGCTTGAGTTCAAAAAACTCTTTCATTTTCTTGTCATAGTATCTCTTAGTCAAGTATTTCTTCTCAAAATAATTCTTGAATTCCCTCCAAGTAAAAAATTTTTCTTTAATGTGTTGCACCTACACAAGATGATCCCACCACATGGAGGCCTTTCCCTTGAGTTGATAGATAGCAATTCTACCTTCTACATGAGAATAATAATTATGCAATTGAAAATACTTTCTCATGCCCAGCAACCATGTTTCTACATCTTCATCCTTCTTGTGCTCACCATCAAATGTAGGAGGTTTGATTTTTTTCATTTCTCCTCGTAGCTCATCCACCTCAGACCTCTTATGCCTTATTACAGGTGATGGACTTGAGTTTCTACCTCCTCTCTTATTGGAATGCCTTGGGGAGTGATGGTGGTGTATTCTAACACTTCTTGCCTTTATTTTCTCATCTGAAGGCTTGTGACTTCTAGATTTTCTTAAGCCACTCTCCTTGTCCAATTTCTTTTCTATTATATTCAAGCCCTCCAATAAATTCATGTTGAAGTCATCCCGCTGCTCCTTGGATCTCATAAGCCTTTCATTATCAGCCTTATGGCTTTGGACATCCTTCTGCAAATTTTTAATGGTCTCTTCCATATTCATGTTTTCATTCCTTTCTTCTCCATGTCCATTGGAGTTTGTTCCTTCAATGCCCAAATGGAAATCCATCCCTCTGCTCTCATCTTGCTGACTATAATTCCCTGTGCCTCTTCCATTCCTATGGACTCTGCACTGATATGATCTGATCTAGTTGTTATTAATTCTGCAAAATGTGCAGCCGTCAAAACTTATCATGCTAACTAATTCAACAATTCATGAAAAATATGAACCATTTTGGTTCAATCTACACATCATAATTATCTCTTTTGATTTCTTGGTGTTATCACCATGACAATTTTTAGATAAGACCCAAGTCTTGAGATACATCGGGGTGAAAGGTAGTTTTCCGAAACCACTTTTTCCAAAGTCCCGATGTCACGTGCTTCAATATGTCAAAACCACCACTCATAGGACATGCGATGGCTACTCAGATCACCCTGTTTCACTCGTTCGGTACTTCACAGTCGTATGATGTCAAGTGAACGCCTCCATATAACAAACTCAAAAGCTAATCATTTTAAATGGATTAACCGCGCATGAAAAACCAATGTATGTGTACATAAGTCTGTCTGTGATTCATGATTGGGACTCTATAAATACCAATTCTCAAGTATGGAGGCATCATCTTATCCATAAATGGAGAAATCTTCAAATTTGTTCGACCTTCTGATCTCTATAAAAACATTTCGGTGTCCACGAAATTGAGGTACATGGACAAAGCTACATCCAGTGAGATTGGTTCTTCTAGAAACATGGTAGTTTTACCTATGGGTAAGGAGGGTAAGGTAATTGAGTAGATAATAGCGACTAAATTTCACACAGAACCTACCACAGACTCGAAAATGGAAGTCAAGTTGAATCCTATTATGAGGGATCTAGTCATCAACAGGGGCTGTTAAGAAGAAACAAAGCAAGCGACAACAGAAAGAAACCATAGCTGAAACGGCTGAAAGTGTTGGAGAGGATCAACCGGTCTGGTTAGATACTTTAAAGGAGGAGACCACTAAGATGAAATGAGTCCTCGAATAAAAGAACATTTCAACAATTTTTGGTCAAATGGTAGCAGAGGTAAGGGCTCCAGAGATGATAGGCCTGTTCTTAAATGATCCCTTTACCATAGGATAACTGTTATTTTAAATCATTCCCTTTTTGTAACTTTGGGATTAAAATGATTATATAAATGCAGAAGAAGATTTTGGACTGTTTATTACAAGATTCTAACTGGTGGTGATATGAGTCTTGTTTTCTTTCATAGTATGCTTTTCTTATAAGCTTATATTTGACTTCCATCTCTCTGAATCGGAGGAATATAAAACTTAGAATTCATTTCTGAGATGCTCTCGGCTTAGAAACCTAGACTATATTTATTTCTTCTCAAACCAACTCTGAATTCATTTTAAATAATGCTTCGATGCAGTTGTGTGTTTCTTTTTCCTCTAATACCATGCAAACTTTCTATTAAAATCAGACTCATCGCCTTCCAAACAACTTCGTGCGCACAAAAATTCAACCTGTACACCCATATTTATCATGCACAATAACACCACAAGGTAAATCGTGCTTCTATGCACCTATGTCCAGTATTCATTATTTCCTCGTTGCACCAATAACTTGCGCGCACTACTTTTGCATTATGTGCCAATATCCACTGTGCACAGTTTTGGTATTGTGCACTGATATCCAACATGGATTTTTCCCTATGCATTGCACCATGCTGAAGTTCAATATGCCCCCATCACGCACAATAATCTATGTGCAATATTGCTACACTATCGCGAGATAACTTATACTCATATTGTGCGTGCACCAACCAAACTCCTCTGTGTTTTGCAATGTTGTGCACACCACATGCACATTAATATGTGTGTGCTCACCGCGCAATGCTAAATTCAACACGTGCATCCGTAAACAATATTCTTACGCAAGGTGCCACAATTTACCACGCACACCTACATGCCAACATTTTCTGTACGGTGCCAAAATTTTCCATGGACGCTTTGTGACTTGAAGTTTGGTCACTTCGAAATTAATCTTTTGTGAATATTCACTTCAACTGAACCTTTCCGGCCCATCCATGCTCAGTGTTGGAACTGAAGCTATGATACCATATTGTAACGTTCCCGACCACCCATGGCTGGGCCACACTACACGAGGGAACACTTCCATTCTCTCACTGTGGAACATATTGTAACATACCTAGTATTCAACTGAGCTATGCCACATAAATTTTCTCTTCAAACTGCATGCAATTATAACATATACATACAACACTCTTGCGGAAGCTTTAAATATAAATGTAAACAAACAATTACATTTTGTAAATATATGATTTCATACTGAAATAACAGTAAACACAGACATGCAGCATATACAGGGAAATACTCATAAACATATAGACATTTATAATCACACATATGATAAACTGTAACATAAGCACATAAATAACAATGTAGCATGTAAATTTGTCACACAATTGGTACTTATCTTGGAAATATTGTCACCAACTGTGTGCAGACCATCCACAAACCTCCTAGGCTTAGACTACACTATTCATCACTCTCAATAGTGAGTCACCTCGGAGCTGGGACTAAACTCCACCCGGGTAAAGGGATTCCTAACCAGGCTAAAGGCTCATAGAAAACAAGAAAGACTCGGTATCAGGTTCTCACTCAACTAACAGCCTACAATCTCTCATTCCCCACATGCCTGTCCCACCCAAGGAAGTGTGCCCCTTCTCTGCTCAACAGTCCTTCGGCTACCCCACTTCCCTTCTAGGGCTTCAACAACAAGCCAGACAGGAAGTCTCAGAGCACTGCAGTTGCATTTTAGCACCTTTAGGAAATCAATTCCCAACAATTCTCTTGCTCAGAGAATTTCTCACGGGCCTGACAACCTGCCTCTTGAATTTCCTATGGGACTGACAACCCGCTTCTTCAATCCTGCTCCCAAGCTAACCATGTACACCAACAGGAAATGGTTATGGAAACAGGCTCAAATACAATGAAATGAATGTCTGAAGGATAACTGACTGCATGAGTGAAATGGTCATGGAATCATTGACTGGATGACTGAATGATGGAAGGGATCTTGGGAGAGATGATCGTAAGAATGATGGAGAAAAAGTATGAAAATGAACTAAGTTCCCACTATATGTATGCATGTCCCCAACTTGACACTTGTCATGTTGGAAGCTACGTTGGTCCACTTGTCCCCAACTTTAGAACTTAGGATAAAATAATTATCCATACTTTATGTTTTAAGAAATATTAATATAATATTCTTTTTTGGCTTAAGCTCTCTAGCTTAGCCCTTTCCCTTGATTTTTGGCCCTCCCTTTCCCTAATTGCTGGAGTCCAGTCCCCCATCTCTTTTATCGTGGTCGGTCTGCGTGCAGCGATGTATTTTATATTAAGCATGAGACATATACAAAATAGGCGCTCTGTCCTAATTCCAAAACATAAGCATCCCAGCTTATAATAACTGGCTCACCAGCCTATAACACATATCATATACACAAGGCTCACTGACCTCCATACTACGCGCACTTTAGTTACTGCGTGCGGTATCAAGGAATGTGCACACTACATCATTTTACTGCACAGTACATGCGCACTATGCCATGAAAGGTGCATTACAAAATGATGTCAAAACAACTCACTAGCTTAAGTACACTTACATTAAATTTACAATTGGGTTCTACCGAGGAATATTACAGATTACTTTGTCAAGAATGACCCGGGAACGGTGATGGCCCTCTCGCAGTGTGGGTTGTTGAAATTCTTTAAGATCCATGGTATGAGGGCTCAGCTGAGACTGATTGAGTACCTAGTTCACATGTGTGATGTAAACGAGCATGCGTTTCATGTGGGTGCTCACACTCTTACCATAGATATCAAGGATATCTACTTCTTGACAGGGTTGTCTTACCGTGGATCTCGAGTAACACTTACAGGTAGCAAAGGTGGTGGTGAGACTATGAACCACTACATCAGTGAACATTGTGTGTCAGGTACCCAGAAACATAGCGATAAAGTCACTATTAGAGATGTCCAAGAATTTCCTCTATGGACCATCCTCTATACCATCACACGCATGGCAGGGAGTACAGCTCCCCATATGGATCTTTGGAGCTATTTATGGTATGCGCTGGAGTGTATGGAGCCTCGAGTCTTCAACTAGTGTGAAGGGGTTATTAAAAGTATGAAAAAACAACTGACCAAGTGTAGGAGTGGCAGGTTGAAACAGTTCGAATACGGTTCTATTTTTTTATCCTTCTTCCTAGAGAGGGTCCCAGTTTTGCGCGTACATGTAGAGTGGGGTATAACTGCCCCACAGGATCTAAGAATGAAGAGGTTGGTCGACCTCATGGCACGACATGCAGTCGGTCCCATCGTTAGATATAATGATGTTTTCTTCGACTAGTTGAGAACTCAAATGCTCATGGTCGATGATTATGCATATGCCGGGGTAGACTTCCATGGAGATCCAGACCTAGCTCTTCACAAGGGTTCCCAATGGAGGGACCTACATAAGAAGGGAAATTTTCTTATATCATGTTTTTGATATTTTTAAAGATATAAAATGTGTTTTTATGTTGTTTACCCGATGACTAATCAAATGCTCTTTGATGGTGCAGATGTGGGACCATATCGTCCTCCAGGTTCATCGCCTATCGAGAGGCGAGGGGAGAGAGGTGTCGTAGCAGGAGTAGTTTTTGATGAATTTGAGACCATAGAAAAAAATCTAGAAGGACTCATGATGAACATCCCAGATGCCTCTATAGATGATATCCCGAGGCATTACCAGTGCCACACAGTGGGCGTGTCTGCTTCCATCAGTTGACTGCTTCATAGAGTAGCACGAGCAGTCACATTTTATAGTGAGCTGCTCATTGATTCTCTATTGTATATGAAGCCATGTGCTTCACATTTTTGATATTTGGTCTTCAGAAAAAAACACTTTTTTATAAACTTTTATCATTATATATATATGAGGCTTATACTGGCTTACTTGTTTGTATGTACAAAGTGTGATTGGATTTTATAAATGTCTCAAATATTTGTCTAACACATAAGTATCCAATGCATATGTTAATATATTTAGACATCTAGGAATGTGTTGATATTCGATGTAATCAAAATGACGTTCCAAGAGGCGAATTCGTAGATATACCCTTAACAACGTAGGACTTCGAATGGAGTAAACATTACTTAATTGTAGGACCACTAACTGTGAATCCAGTCATACAACAAGATGGTGGATTCCAAGTGAAACAACATCGGTCAATAATTCGATGACTGCACTGTATTCCACGATATTGTTAGTCGCACGACCAAGGAAAACACCATGTACACTAATCAATTCATCTATAGGTGCATAAATTGCCCAAAAGTAGCAGATGCTAAGTTTTGAGTACTGCAACTAGCACCATCAACGAATCCAAGGTAGGGTAGTGAAGACACTAACATTTGAAAACCAATCACAATGCAAGGTAAGCAGCTAAAGGTCGAAACCAAACAATGAAAAAGCATAAAAGAGTATTATACACTAAAATACAAGAACTCATGCAAAAATGAATTAAGCATAGTACTTCTTTAAGTAAATCCCATTTCTGGGTTCACTCAAAGGAACTCGATCATAATCCACCGACTCATAAGATCCCTTCTTCAACACTCGTTTGACAATATAAGGACCCCACCACATGGGATCGAATTTATCGGCCCCTATCAAATCACAATCTTGCTCGTAAAGAAGAACTAGATCACCTTCAGAAAAAACGCGTGGCTTGACATGCTTTTCATATTGAGATTTGACACGTTTCTTCTGATTTTCAATAAATAAGGTGACATCGCGACGGGTTTCGTCTAGTTGCATCAAATGCAAAATATGTTCCTCTTTAGCAGAGGTGTTTGGGAGAAGTTCAATGGATAGTTTCAAACATGGTATCTCACATTTAATCGAAAAAATAACTTCGATACCATAAACTAACTGGAAAGGTGTAAATCCTGTGGTAGACTTGACGGATGTCTGATATGCCCATAATGTTGAGAAAAACATTGTGTGCCAATTTGAATTATGAATTCCTATCATCAATCAAAGCATGGTAGTGAGAACTTTGTTGATTTCTTCAACTTGGCCATTGGCCTGTTGATCAGAATCTGGACCAGGGGTCAAAAATTTGCTCAATTTTCAAAGTGCTCAGAATGCGACGAAAACGGTGCCATTGCGTCCGTCTCATTCTCCTGATTCCGGTGGTATATTTATTTTTGCAAACAGAGTCCGTATGGAGAAGTTATCGCGATCTGTTCGCCGGGCCAAACAGGGAAAAATTTGATGTTGACTGGGCAGGCCATACTGCTGACTTGGCAAAGGCCGTACATCTGACTGGACATCCATACATGCTGACGTGGCATTGATGGTACGGTGCACATGTGGCAGGTGAAGTGGCAATCTGTGATTGGTTGTCAATGAGCGAGTTATTTCGTGACATGTGGCATCTCATTTTGGCGAATAATAGGGTGCCACGTGGCCCAATCAAGGGCTGCCACGTGGAACCCGTTTTATTGGTTGGTTTATCATTTGGTATAAAATTTATGTGGAGGCCGCGGGGTTCGACCCCCGGACCTCCCCTCTGGTCAAAGCTTTAACAACGGTCAAGCCACCAACGCACCACGCGTTAATTGTTTAATGGCATATGGCAACATTTACATATGAATTAAATTATGGATTCGGTGGGGGGTCGGGCCGGGGCTAGCCCCGACCCCCGGTTCCATTCGATATACATATGACCAACCATATTAAAAATCGCGCACGCAGGAGTTTCATTTCATATGGACCCCGGTCATATATCATAGCATGTGACCTTACCGTAAAGTTTGGGCGCGTATTGGTTTGAATGCAACCCACAGTGCTATGGTTACACATGTGACCATTGGATACCACATGCGCGTGGTTTGGGGGATCCAATCGTATAACCCCCGGTTCTATTGGGTTGTATATGACCAAGATTCACATTTAAAACAACGCGCGCGGGGGTGCTTTCAAATAACCTTTGGTTCTACCGTTGATACATGTGACCGATACACTTTGCTAATGGTTGGCGCGTTTTAAGGGCGGAGTCCGCCTCTTTTGGCGCCTTTGCTATTTTTAGTGAGACTAACTCCCGCTATTCCTAATTTAGTGGAGTTTTTTGGGGAAAAGAGGAGGGAGTTAGGTATTGGCATATCTTTGGCTAGGGGAAACCATTCTGGACAAAATTTGGATGGATTTTGGGTCTCTTCGACCTTATGGAGCCAATGGAGTAGGTCTTAGAGCCATCTAAGGTCATTTGCAGGTGATTTTGCTTCGTGGAAGTTCCAGGGCCACCAGGGCCATTTCAGTGCTTGAGCTGTTTGAGGGCTATATTCATCCATTTTGGGTGATTCAAAAGCCTATGTCTGCTATTTTCGACCTTTTGAGTCTAATGGAAGAGGTTTCAGAACCAATTGAGGTCATTTTCACCTTGAAATTCTCCATGCAAGATTAATGGGACACCAGGGCCAATTGGGGAAAGTACCGTATAAGGTACATTTTCACTGTTTAGTGTTTGGGAAAGAGCATGTTCAGCTAATTCCTATCTTTCGATTCTATAATTACAGTCAGATCTGTCTTTAGAGACACTCATATTCTTGTATTAGCCTTTGTATCATTTTTAATACAAGAGGAAAAGCCTAGTTTGGGAGGTTTGGTCCAGCAGATGTAGCCCAAAGGGGGTGAACTGCTTTATCATCTTGATATTGTTGTGAGTTTGCTGTGTTATTTTCTTCCCTTTACATTGCTGTGTATTGGTTTATAGCACATAATTAATCTTTTAAAATAACATTTCCTCACACATATACATTGACAAGAAAAAGCAAGAACTTAACACATAAACCAGTTTGCACATTTTAACACATGAAGCAAGGTCCTGTTAAGGTTTATTTTATGAGATAGAGGGTGCTTGCATAGCATAACAAGTCAACCTTCTATTTTCAGATCACCTGTGGATAATAGGAGGTTGAGTTATCATGGCAAAGACCCAACTTTTCAATAAGCTTAGACATCATAAAATTTCAAAAATGACTACCATGATCAGTAATGATGGCTTGAGGGACACCAAACCTAGTAATAATATGATTGAATATGAACAATGTTGTAGTTTTCCCGGTGTTATCAAATGTAGGCATCGCCTTGGCCTACTTAGTGAAATAATCCATAGCTACAATAATGTATCCATGCCCCCAGGTTGAGTGAGGGTTACATGTCATGAAGTCAATGCCCCATTTGGTGAATGGACCCATGGAAACTATGGGATGTAAGGGAGAAGGATGAGATCGGATCTTATGATTATAATTTTCACAAGCATGGAATTTCTAGACAGCAGTAATGAAATCCTTAAACAACAAAGGCCAAAAATAACCAGCTCGTAAGATCTTTTGGGTAGTGGCATACCCAGACATATGACCGCCACATGCTTCAGAGTGACAATCATTCAAAGCTTTATCAACTTCCTCATAGGTGAGAGATCGTCGAAAAATGGAATCAATATCGTGGCGGTAAAGGGTATCACCAACGATGATGTATTGACAGGCTTGATACCATATACGATGACGATCTGTACTAGAAAGATCAGGCGAGAAAGTTTGAGTCTGGAGATAGATGATAATATCTCCGTACCATACGTCATCAGAACTGATAAAAAATAGGGATTCATTAGGTAAGGAATCCTCTTCCACATTTTCTATCTCAGTAGAGGGAAGGTCACAGATCAATTCGACAAAAACCAAAGATTTCTTTGACTTAGCACGTTCAAATTCCAAGTCAAACTCCTGGAGAATTACTATCCATTTGGAGTACTTTCCCCCCAACAATTGTCGAGTAAGGATATGTTGCATGGGGTTGCAGTCATAAATGACTGTGGTTATGCGTAGTAGGATGTAGTGACGAAAACGTTGAACAGATTGAACAGTTGCCAAGGCCAGTTTCTCCACATGTAGGTATTTGGTTTTGGTAGTCATGAGACTTTGACTCAAATAATATATCACTTACTCATCATTTGAGTCATCCTTTTGGACTAAGACCATAACAATGGTGGACTCCGAAGCATCTAAGTATAGGAAATAATCCTGGCTATAGTCAGGGGGAAACAACAGTGGTGTACGGGTTAAGGCTAGTTTCAAAGATTCAAAGGCTTTGTTCGCAGTATCGTCCCATACAAAGTCATAACCTTTATTGAGGAGTCGAGTGAATCCTTTCATCAGTTCAACGCAATTGGGGATGAATCGACGTAAGAAGTTTTCCTTCCCTTGCAAACTATGGAGCTGGCGTAGTGTGGAAGGAGTAGGTAGATTGAGAATAGCCTCAACCTTCAAGGGGTCTACCCAAATCCCATGTATAGGCACATTGAAACCCAGAAGTCGGTCAGATTCCACACAAAAAACACATTTGTGTGGATTCATACGTATGTGATAATAACGACAGCGTAGGAAAATGGCCCACAAATGTGTCGGGTGATCTTGACGATGCATGGAATGGGACGGTAGATCGTCAATATAGGGTTGTACAATGTGCTTAATATCATGAAAAGTGTAGGACATAGCACATTGAAAGGTTGCACCAACATTTTTTAGACCAAAGGGTAATTTCCATTAGGCGAAGGTTCCTCAAGGGAAAATAAAAGTAGTTTGTGTTGATCTGCTGATAAAATATTAATTTGATTATAGCCGTAGAAACCATCCATCAAGGAAAAGATTGCACTCCCTGAAAAATTGTCAATGATCTAGTCAATGAAAGGGGTAGGGTAATTGTCTTCAGGACAAGATTTATTTATATCCCTATAATCTATGCAAACACAGATCATACCTTGTTTCTTATTTACTGGAACAAGATTGGATACCCAATCGGTCAAAGCCACATGATAGACAAAGTTGGATTTAAGAAGTTTTTCTACTTCAAGCTTGATAGAAGCAACTTTACGTGGATGGACTGGGTGAAGTCTCTGTCGAATGGGTTTAGCATTTGGGTATGTATTAATCTCATACACAACGATATCAGGATCAATCCCTGGCATTTATTCATAACTCCAGGAAAAAATGCCACAAAATTATTGAAAAGGGGCTTTATAGGTGTAAACCTCATCAGTAGAACATGAGGCACCGATATCAACATTTTCCACGACTCTGGGTTTAATCGATATGTCAACAGGAATGGTAGGTGAAATGTTACTCAAGTTCCCTTCTTACAAGACATTGTGTGTTGACTCTGGAATGAAAGAGATAACACCAACGATTGACGGAGTTGAAATCCGTTGGTATCTCTCTATGGTATCATGTTCTAGGAAGAGAATGGAGCGATGATGCACATCGTCCCATGGAGTATCTTCCATAGACATGACTGAAATGATCATCTCATCAGTAGGAAAGATCATGTGAAATGGATCAGGAGATGCATCACACAGAGAAGGAGGAGAGGGGTTTGTCGATTGAATAGCGTGATAAGCGGATTCGACTGGACTTAAAGGCATGCAGTCATCGTAACTGAGATAATCACCAGAGTTAGGTACTATCCATGGGTCATATGACTCTGGGATTTCATGAACGATGGTTGATATCATGTTAATTGAGGAAACAAAAGGAGGGGGAATATCGGGTGGTGGGATTGGAAATGTACCCATCAATGTTGAGTCTTTCGAAAGACCCACTCTGACATTCTCATAACCAGGAGGTTTCTTCGAGATAAAGGGAATGTTTCTAGTACAGGAATAAAAATTAAAGAAGGTCAGTTGGTCGAAAGTAATGACCTTTCCTTGGTGCGGCAAACGTAACAAATGGAAAAGGGTAGACACAACTGCATGCATGGAATCAATCTAGCTACGGCCTAGTAGAAGGTTATAATAAAGAGGTGCATCAAAGACCTCAACCTCGACATTGATTGACTTAGCTTCCAACACAATAGACAACGAGGGAAGAACACCGTAAGGTATAAAACCTGTACCATTGAAGGCCTTAAGTGTATTGTGTGACTCGGTAAGGGTAGGAGAGCCAATAGCTTTCCAACAAGTAACGAACATAACACAAGTCAAGGCTCCTTCATCAATAATGGTTCTACAGATATTCTGGTTTTCAACAACAACTTGGATTTGAAATGCTAACTGAGGAGGGAGCCTTGGAATGTGATCTTCCAAGTAAAAGATTATCAAATTGGTATCCATAGGATTAATTCTACCAATGGCCTTTAACAGTGCCTTCTGTTGAGTAGGACAACTTTGAAGGGCTTCGAGAGCTGACATCGCGGAGAGTGCTTGTGCAAGGTCTTCTACAATACTGTAGTTTTGGGCAGCACGCGTATGAGGATTAAATGCAAACTTTTGAACAATGCCCTTGGGAGGAGGAAAAAGAACTCTATCAAGACCCAGTCATTCAATATGAAGAGGACCGTTTGGAGGTGAAGTTGGGGGAGAAGGTTGCACCAATGAAGGCGATATATCATCAACTTTCTCTTTCGACAAAGAGTAATCTTTGGCTCAAGCTGTGACTGCAACTTTGTTCTTTTTAGACTCACCAGTACACATAAGGATGTAATATGATGTAGAAGTAGAGGGTTGGTCATGAATGATCATTTGGGCCTGCTGCTGAGAAGGGAAAGGTTGTGACAAAACGACAGGTGTAGGAGGCTTCCTGGTCCCTTGGAGGAACTTAGTAACCTCAGCACGTCGTGGACAATATTTCATGTAATGATCGTCACCGCAAATAAGGCAAGGGTAACAAGGTTTACATTTATATTTCTCATCAAAAGGTTTCATTTTGGACCTCTCATATTGTGGATTATTGTTTTTTTCCTCCTTATTCTTACCCTTCCCTTTCTTTTTATTTTGGTTTTTCCCGGTAGGTGTGGATTGAACCGAATTAACTTGAACAATCTTACCAGAGGAAGGAGTAAGAGCAGGAGTATTTTGTACATTAGAATTATTAGATTTAGGATTGGTGTGAATGGCTTGTGGAGACTAAGTCTCAGCATGGAAGGTGTCAATCACACCATCAACAACATGAGAAGCTATTGGATGTGTCGGGGTAGGATTCATTGAAGGAAAAGGAGCATAAGGGATAAGTCATAGAGTGTGCCCATTTGCGAATAAACAATATCTAGATACTGAGCATGACTAATTGCATGTTCTTCAATGACAACACCACCCATGGAAACATCACAAGCTATAGGCCAAATGAGTGATTTGGTAAACCACTCTGCCAATAATTGATCAGGAAGGGGAACTTGGATTAACTATATTCTCCTCCTCCACTCATGGATGTGATCAGAAATATGGGTGGAAGAATATTGTTTAAAAGAAATCAAAATTTCAATTCATGTCTCGTAATGAATAGACAACTGGTAATGTGTTAGAAAATCCATGGCTAGGGTATTAAAGTCATTAAAGAATCCTCGCGGTAAATCGATGTACCATTTTCTTGCTGAACCCGTGAGAGTTCATTGTAAAATTCGTAATCTGATGGATTCATCCATCAATGAGTTGGACGAACACCAAATATGGAAAGTCATAACATGATTATTTGGGTCTTCTCTTGCTCGACCGTAAAATTTAGGAATGTCGGACAGTAGTTTGGCTGGTATGACAGGCCAATAAGGAGAATGCAAAATAGGACCATTCAAAATCCTAGACAAATCTGGTAAATCACCTCTCTTGGTGAATTTCACCTCTATCTATTTTGTCACCTCATCACAATGCCCAAGAGGTATGAACCCTCTTCCCATGCATATATTTTTTCCATTCCTAAGTTTGCACAGTGCAAAGATGTGTTTTTGCACGTAGGCTGGGGGTCATTTTTATACCACTTGCAGGTCCACGATGATGGAATATCCATGCAATTTTACCTTGGTTTCGATGGGAAGACAACGCACATGGGGTCTCCTACCTTTGGGGTCTCAGAAGAGTCCATTGTTGCAGCCACAAAGCTTCCAAGAATGGGAGATAGATGGTTCAAAAAACACCAGTTGTTGTGCTCAAGTTATAACAGGGTTTTTAAGCCCGAATTCCAGAACATTTCAGGAGAAAAAGGATATTCTAAGGAATGGATAAAGGAGGATTTGATCAACCCTCTCATCATCATCACTAGGTTGATCACATGCAAAGGTAGATATTTCAATTTCAAAGCCTGTCATTTCAGATTGCTATCTCATTTTCAGTTTAACAAACTTTTGAATTTTCCCTTCTACTTTCTAAAGATCTTGGAGAAGATGTCCTCTCAAGTGAGGAATAATGTAACTAACCCCCACAATAGTCTCTTTCACCATGGCTTAATCAAACTCCTTCTTTTATTTGAATTAGAGAAACATGGGAAAACTTGGGATGCATTCAACTAACAATTTGCAAACCCTCACTTGATAATTAAGACCAACAAAAAGACATCATATCTAAGGACGATCTCTCCATCCAAGCCCCGCTCTCCAAGGACTCCAAATCCCATTGCACAAACCATTTCCTTACCATAACAATACAAGAATCTTGTTGAAACCCCTGCATCCTCATCAGGTAAAAAGACCAAGAGTAAAGATCAAAGGAAGCCTATTGCTAACCCCCCGATGCCTTCAATCTCTCTTGATCCCACACCTAAAAATCTCCAAGAAGTGATTCAACAAGACTTTCCTATAGTTCCCACAAATAGGAGAGGATCCAATCGATTTGGTAAAGGACCCTTTCGAAAGAGTACCCAGAGCACAAGAAAAAAACCTTATGCAAAACCCCTACCTGCTTTGGACCCTATCCAAGTGTCCTCCAATTTTGAGATCCCTCACAAGAGACTTAGGGAAGTTTATGTGGGTGGATTAGAGCCACAAAGAAAGACAAAATCATAACCTACCTCTCCTTATTGACCCCCTATTACCCCTACTTCACCCATGCCTACCCTAGATCCTAAGAATGATAGATTGTCCACATCTTTCAAAGGATCTAAGCCTTCCTCCGAAATAAATGATTCTTCCCCAGCCATTGAGAAGCTACAAAAAAAGAATTCTCAGCTTCTCCAACAGTTGGAAGAAAGGAAGACAATAGACACACACCTTCATCATGATAATGCAGTCCTCCAAGCAAAGGTAAACTCCCTTCAACGGTTGGTTGATGAGATGACCAAATCCAACCGCAACCTCAGAGCACAACTGAAGCAACACAAGAAGCATAAGGCAAAGTCTTCACAGCAAGAAGGAAAAGCTTCTAAAGTTGATCCTCCTCAGCAAGCTTAGTCATGAGGGATAATTTATTTTTGTTTGTAGTGGGACCGAAAAAATCATAAGTGTGGGGGTAATGTCAGGCCCGAGATATGATCAATTTTATGACATTAATTAGATACATTTGCCAAATGTATATATGTGTTTTCATGTTTTGGAGAAGTTTTTGAAAGGATTTTGTGCCGAAACGCTATGATCCACACCAGGTATGCATAATTCGCATTTTATGATGATCTTGAGTATAATTTATTATGATTTTATGTTTCCAGGAAAATAATTCGCATTTTTTGGTGTCACAAGGAAAAATCGCAACATGTTTTTGCTTCTGGCACTCAGTCCGGTATTCCATCTGACACTCCGTCCGACACTCTGTCCTGCACAAAAACAATGGGTGATTTGGTGGTTATGGTATTGGTGGCCAGTGATGGGAGAATCAAAGACATGGGTTTTTCTCGTTCTCATGCCCTCCAGCTATTGAACTCTTGACAACTCGATTTGGGTTGTTATGTTGAGCGATTATTGGCTCACTCCATTTCGGCAGTTAGGGCATCATTAATGTAATTTACTAGTTTTAGAAGAGGTTCGACCCTCTAGTGGTCGATCTCTCAGTTTGTAAAGATTATAAATACCACCTCAATGGTCATACAAAAAGAGAGAAGTCGTGTGTTAGAGACAAAAACAATTTTAGCTCTGCTTTTCCATTTTCGTTTTGTCAGACTATGTAAACCTGTGTTTTTAAGTTTTAATGGTGAAATCACTTTGTTGAGTTCATGGTGTGCATTTGAGGAGTGACCACGACTTGATGGGGGGCCCACCAATAGTTTGGGTAATTGTTCTATGAGTTTGTTTATGAATTACGTAGCATAGATGCCTTTTCATTTTATTTCATGTACATGAATTGTTAGTTTATTTCTTTGTTATATAACTTGTTGTTATAGTTTAATTGTTTTAGTTTCCTTTTTGCAAGTTAGTATGAAGGATCTTGTCAATATGCATTGACTTTGTAGTTAATAGAAACAAGTTTGCAAACTTGGACACTAACCCCATGTGCTATTAGATAGTAAATTATACTTTCCTTATGCTTTTAAAATTAAGTTCAAAATAGAATTTAAAATAGAGTTTTATAACACAATTTTAATTCATGTTTTCTTTAACAAGGCTTTGATGGATGGATAGTATTAGTTCTAGTTTTTATTTTTAGATTGCTTATTCAATTACTATTTAGTTTTTTTCTTAATTATTTTTTAATTAATTTGCTCATTAGTTTACTTGTCATATGCTAGAATAATGTTTAAATCATGTTTATAATCATTTCTCTTTTTGCAATTTGAATTGTTGAAATAGGTCTAGCTTAGTTTACTTCATGTAATTTCTTTCTTAGATCTAGGTTGCAATTTCAATTTGTAGTTAATGATTGAATTTAGTTATGAGTTTGCTTACGTAGTATAGAATGCAATTGAATTTCACAATCTCTTTATAATTGTTGATGATTAATGCATGAGTAATAATCACATGGATATGCAGGGTAATTGATGTTGTTTCCGTAATGGTTAAGTTCTCATTGGATTGCCTAATTCACACCTTTAACTTTTCTATTGAAGTCAACATCGAGTTTATCCCTCTTGAATTATCTTTCATTGTTAAGTGCCATTGTGATATTATAAGACACCAGAGACATTCACACAACCATCAACACTATATTTGAGTTTTCATAGGTTAAAAGATAGCTTCTTGCTTTCATAGATCAAAAGATAGGTTTCTTTCTTTTGTAGGATAGATAGTCTTTTTCTTTGATAGATTAAAGAGTAGTTTGCATATCATAGATTAAAAATTAGTTGTTAATTCTTCTTTCTTTCAATTAAGTAGATTTATTTTGTAAATTAGAAATGGTTGTATTAAGAATAGAGTTCACTTGCCTCTTAGCTTAGTTAGTTTCTTATTGAGTATTTTTTATTAGTTTACTTGTTGTAGAAGTTATCCTAGGTTAGTTAGTTGTTGCTTTCTTTAATAGGTTAATTGCTTACCTGTCTATTATTTCTTTGATAGGATAGTTGCTTGTTTATTTACTTGCTTTCATAGGATAGTTGTTTATTGAATTCAAGTAGACTAGTTAAAGTAGTTTTCTATTGATATTTGTTTATTTTTATGCTTAAATAGTTTTCTTTTGCATATTGTCATGATTCAATTAGTTTTCTTAGTAGGGTTTTCCTTTTCCTTCCTAGAACTATCCATCGATCCTTGGTTCAAAAGTACTTAGGTTACATAGTTTAAAGTTTCTTAGTAGGGTTTGCTTATTAGATAGATTTTCTTGAATAGATTAGCCCTTAGTTAGACTATACTACTACCAATCCTTCTACCTTGGCATATATTTTTCTACAACTCTAAGTTTACTTACCCCAAGTTGACAATTTAATTGAGGGTTTTTAGTGCGTTTTTAGTGCATATATAACACCCATCAGGTTCTAAATGATTCACTTGGAAACATTGGATCATCTACTCTATGCCCTGCGTTAGGTTGAATAGGTACTCCAATATTCTCAACAACAATTTATCCCGATGAATTCATCTGGAGCAAATGTACGTCTTGTCTAATACTCAATAACAGATTTGGGGGAACTCAGAATGCCTCTAAGGAATCTGAAACAATTTGAAACCCTTCTAAAGAATGTGTACTTCCAACTTTGAAAGCTACTTCGTTATTGACTACTCCCTCAGGAGAGCCCTCTGGTGAGTTAAGAAGCAAAGGGAGTGTTGGTTCTCGACCAAGTTTTGAGGAAGCCTTGGTCATGTTTTAACCACTTTTGGACTTCGATAGGCTGGTCAAAGATGGAGCGCCCGGGCAGAGCTGAGAACGTGGATATCACTTATTTTGTGGGCTATGTGGACCCGACAAGGGGTTCCTTAGGGGTTTTGTAATGGGTTATGGGATGTCAGCCTATGGGTTCTCACATGTTTAGGCCTTTTTGTAAGGGATTGTAAAAGTATAAGTAAGAATGTATTGTAGAAGAGTAGGGGGTGGTGGAAGTGGCTAAGTGCAAGTAGTTATGAGTTGCTTTGTGCAACAAAATGTGTATGTAAGGCTCTGTGCTCGATAGAGAAGTTGGATATGTGCCTTGACCTAATTTTAGGAAGGAGGATCTAGTGCTCAATGCCCAGATCTCATGTCTGGTGTGAAGCTTGGCTCTGTGGCTTAGTGCATAGGAGAAACTGAATGTAAGAGATTGAAGAATACAAAAGAAGATAAAGAAGTTGGTGGATGTAGTCCCACACTGGGTTGAACCATGTATATATTGTGTCTTTGGTTTCTTTGTGTTGTGTTTTTATGTTATGAATATCGTCATTGCTTTTCTTATTATGTATGTTAGATAGATCTATTGATGCTTAGTGCCTTATTTGTGTTAAGGATGAATGAAAATTAGATCTAACTCAGTGCTATGTGTTAAATGATTAAAGTGATTAATATTTATTGTTACTGCATTGATCTATCTTTGGTTAAGTTATGCAATGTTAAAGAAGCTAATAAACTAACACATATCACCTTCTAAGTGTTGCTATAATACTCTGCGAAGTGTTATTATCACAGATCTGTGTCCTGACTTGGTTATAGACACCTAAGTTCTGTAACCCCCCCTACTTATACCTTGGGTGAGACTTCTCCTGCTTCGTAGGTGTTGCCGAAAGGGTCGGTAGTTAGGTTTTTGTTGGTGTGTTGTTGAAGCGTTGAACCCTGGGTCTACCCTTGTGCTAACAAATGGTTCCGTTGTCGATACCTGAAACTGTGATTGTTGGGAACTGAAGTAAAGAAAAGAGAAGATCTGTGCATAGATATGTTGTTGAAGTGCGTAGTAATCTACTTGAATTGCAAAGCTCTGGGCTAAGAAATAAATCTGATCTGAAGAAAAGAGGTAATATCTTAAAAGAGGTAAAGCTTTGTGCTTTGATAAGAGTAAGATAAGTGAAAAGTTTTGTTCCGAAAGCATGAATTTAAGTATGTTTAATAGATTTTGTCCTAGTTTGAAAGCTAGGGTGCAGTTGGAAGAAAGAGTTGATATAATTAAAGCTAATAGAAATGAAGAAAGACATGTTATTCCTATGCATAGAAATAAATTTTGGACTAATAAGTGGATGCAGGAACCTAGAAAGAATTTTTTTGAATTGTAGGTCCAGCACTGTGATCCTAGTGCGCAGTATAGGAGAGGTTGGGGAACATACAAGAGAAAGAGAGGATTGACACTATGTTATAACTGCAGAATACTGGGACATCTTGCTAAGGAATTCCATGGTACAGGTCTTATTTGTCTTTGTTGTAAAATTGTTGGCCATTGCTAAAGTTGAAAGAATGAAAATGAGACAAGAAAACTATGAAGAAAGAGACTAAGAGCATGTTAGAGAATTATAAAGAGAAATAATCAGAGAAATCTCAGACTATGTTATCACAGTTGAAAGAAATAATGAATGATCACAAAGATGTCAGTTTACCAGAGATCCTGAAAGTAAAACAATGCATAAGTGCAAGAATAGGAGACTTTGACATAGACTGTGTCTTGGATGAAGAAACACAAGTGAATATTATGAAAAAAGACACTTGGGAAGCTTTGGGAAAGCCTAATGTGGTACTTTCATTGGGAAGGATAGGCTTGTTTAAGGGAAAGATGATAACTTTATGTGGAAGAGTTACTAATATACCTGTTATCATTCATGGAACATTGAATGAAGAAGAATTTGAAGTCATTAAGTTTGTTGAGAACAATGCCCCTTTTCCACTTTTACTAGGTAAGAATTGGATTAAGAAAGATCAGATCAGAAGGAAAGCAGAGGAAGAAGCTACATAAAATAAAAAGAAAGAACTAAGGGATTTCATAGCTATAAAAATAAACCGACTAATAGAAGAACGAGAAGATAAGTCGAAGCAACAGAAGGCAAGAGAATTAGCTATCGAGGTTGAAAGAATGCAAGAAGCCTTGAAGGACCTATCCATGCAAAAAACAAGAATACCCACCCAGGAATTAATAAGAGAAGGGATATTAACTTTGACCCCTTTGAGAGAACATTAGTAGTGCGAAGTCACTACACTAAGAGAAGATAAGAATAAGAATGGAAAGAGGAATCCAAAAACAGTTAGAGAGACTCAGATCACAGGAAAGAAGGCAAGGAAGTTCAGTAAAAAGAAATCCAAGTTAGAAAAGCTACAGGAAACTACAAAGAACAGATGGAAGACTTCACAGACTGGAACCTCGTAGGAGGCAGGTTCATAGGATTTGAACCTCATCAGAACAACATGACTGCATAGAATGGGACTTCGCCTTGACGAAGCTATATGACTATTGGAGGCACCCCGCCCATTATAACAACACTCCAGAATGGCTAGGAAACACATTTATAGGTGGATGGACCGCCTTTGGGACATTGAGACCGTGCCATAACTGACAGATTCGCATTGATGGAAGCATTCCTTCCCATTGGAAGAATCTGTTATGGTGCCTCACTTATTTAACTCGTTGGACGCTGTGCCGACACCACTTTTTTCCACTCGTGATTAACTAATCCAATAAGAGAATTTATTGTGTGTTGAGTTGTGCTATCAGAAGATAGACCTCACCATATGTTCGCCTACCCCGACCTGTATGTTTAAAAGTGAGAATATAAGGTGAACCTAGTGCATTAGAGAAGTTTTTTGAGGAGGTCCTCAAGAAGATAATGGCCGAAAGATAGTTATCTAAAGGTGTCTAGGCATCGTTGACCAGGGGACTGCAAGCTTCCCCTTCGAATGGATGACGTTCTAGCCATGTCAACCCTACAACTGAGTAGTGAAGTAAGCATCCAGGCGATCTAGCTAATGCGAAGCAGATCCCATCGATCTTACCAAAGTACATTCCACCGTTGGCTGGCACGGTTAACCATGACAACATTCCACATGATTATAAGTACACTTTGTTCACCGCATATATTCTGAAGGGAATACGCGTAGTCGGGAGTCAGTTGGGATAGATCCCATTACTGAAGAACAACGATTTAAATCTAAGCAACAGAAATAACTATTCTATGCTCGCACCCCACCGATACTTGACGAAGACAATTGGGAAGAAGCCTCACCTTGTCTCCCAGCCATGGATTAAGGAGCTGACGCAGTACACTATGCTAAATGTGATGAAAATTCCCCATTTTGGCCACCATCAGGAGGTTAATGCTTGCGTTAAACTCCTCTTTTTGTGATACCATGAAGGATACCTATGGCTCGACCGATGGATTACTGTGGATATGATGTTGATCCACTTGATTACAGGATTAAGCATGCAGAGACCTAACCCTCAACAATTTTATCCAAAGAAGGCCTCAAATCGCTCCCTGGCACATCACATAAAGGAAGCTTATGGCGAAGTTGTAAAAGGAAAGAGAGGCTACAAGGTAGCCTCTATACAGGATGGTGTAGTGTGCCTCTCTTTCCAACTCATAGCTGGCAAGCTCGTAAGGAAGAACCGCCCCACACAGGTCATCGGGTTTGTGGTGGAATCCATAGGAAAATGAGTGGAGGGAATGCAGATGAATTGGGCGAGTTACCTCATTAATGAACTTGAGAAAGAGTTACCTTGTCAATGATCTGGGATACAAATTCCACTTCATCTCGATGATCGTTTTGGTCGCATTTTTCACTTGGAAAATGCCTGAAGGAGCCAACTTTTCAGAGATAGAACCATCAGAGCCATTGGCTGCTAGGTTTTCCACCTTATGGTACACCAATGATATGTCAAGGCAGTGGCAGTCCAACATTGTGTTCCACTCATATTATCAACAACTAAAGGTTGTCATTAAAGAATTTCCGTGCATTATATCGTGCACCTTGCACCAATACAGACTGATAGCCAAGCTCCGTGTAGATCCACAGTTCATCTATATCACTACGCATAGAGATTAGAGCAAGGAAGAGTTAAAATCGTACTATAATCTAACATATGAAGACATGGAGATAATCACAAAGGAGTGGTCAGAGGAGTTCCTTGTATCTATTGCTGATGCAGAAATATTTGACACCGACACCATAGGAAGCTCCATGGTCACCTGGGTCGAGAACGTCAAACAATACAGTGGGACAAAGAAGAAGAAAAAGAAGGAAGAAGTCCAGAATATAGAGACTGATGAGGAGGATGCCTCTGAATAAAAGGGATATGGCTCACTAGGAGGAGGGGACGAAGAAAATGGACAAGGAGGAGGGGATGAAGGAGAAAATCAAGGAGAAGGTGAAGCTACACCATCGAAACATCCCCCTACTGAAACTGTAACACTACAAAAGAGGAAGGTTTCTCCACAGAAACCTTCAGCAAGAAAGAAGATGCGTGCTAGTAAGCCCCAGTCAGAGGCCACACTCATGGAAGATGACATCAGTTTGGTCCGCAAAGCCATGGAGGATGCTTCCAAAGATATATTGCAGAGATATGGAGTGAAGCAAGACGAATCATATGGTAGGATCGAAAAGGAATTAAATGAAGTACAACAAGCCATTCGTTTAGTCTGCACAATACCTACTGCGTCACAGATTGTGGAATTGGGGGATGAACCAACCCATTTGAAAAGAGTGGAAGATGCAACAGAGGCTCGACTTCAGAAATTCCAAGAAGAGAAGGAGAAGGATATAGAAGCCCTAAAACAAGAGAAAGAGGAAGTCTTAGAGCAATTACGAGTAGTGCGGTACTGTGTAACCACCTATGAAAATGAGAAAGAAGAGTTTCAGGTGATGATCCAAGAGGAAAAATCCCATCTACAGAGAGAAAAGGAGAAATTTCTCACAGAACAGGCTATTGTCAAAGAAGCAGTGAATAAATCATGTCGCTCTGTGTCAAGCTTGGAACAGGAGGAACAGGAGTTGGAGATCCAAGCAGTATCGAGCACCCTGTCGGAGGTGCATGACCAAAGGGAGGAAGCCGCTAAGAACTCAATAGTAGGGATCATATCCCTCACCTTAGAATGAAAACAACTAAGCAATAGAAGTGCGCAGACATATGAACGCCTCACAGAAGATCTTGAGCTAAGGAAATTGGAAGCACAGTTACAGGAGGTGCAGTAGCAGTGTTTCTCTATGCAGGCACAGATTAAGCTACTCACCGCAGTTGAAAGAATGAAGGCATATCAAGAGAAGCATGAGTTGCAGTCGCAGATTACTACCATCCAGAAAAGGGTAATGGAAGTTGTGCAGAAGCTACAACCTGTGCAGGATGAAGCCTGCAAGGTGTTCGAAGAAATTGAGGGAAAAATCTCATAACTGGACCAAGTGGTTGCAATAGTGGAACAGTGCCTCGAAGGGCTTGTTAGAGAGCAGACGATCCAGGAGCTCGTTGAGTAGGAGGCTCAGGTGAATCAACAAGTCAAGGTAGCTAGAGTGAAGCTCGAGGCCTTCAAAGCAACATTTCACTGACCTGAGTGAGTCTGGATGAGTCACAAGTGAGTGTTGGGGGCCTGTTATCCCTCAACCAAGTTTTGAGGAAACCTTGGTCAGGTTTTGACCAGATTTGGACTTCGATAGTCTATTCGAATATGGAGCACCTAGGTGGAGCTGAGATCGCAGATCTCACTTATTTTGTGGGCTATGTGGACCCAGCAAGGGGTTCCTTAGGGTTTTTGTAATGGTTTATGGGATGTCGGCCCATGGGTTCTCCCATGTTTAGGCCTTTTTGTAAGGGATTGTAAATGTATAAGTATGAATGTATTGTAGAAGAGTAGGGGGTGGTGGAAGTGGCTAAGTGCAAGTAGTTCTTAGTTTCTTTGTGCAAAATAATGTGTATGTAAGGCTCTGTGCTTGATAGATAAGTTGGCTTTGTGCCTTGACCTAATTTTGGGAAGGAGGACCTGGTGCTTAGTGCACAGATCTCCTATTTGGTGCGAAGCTTGGTTCTGTGGCTTAGTGCATAGGACAAATTGAATGTAATATATTGAAGAATAATAAATAAGATGAACTAGTTTGTGGACGTAGCCCCACACTAGGGTGAACCATGTATATCTTGTGTCTTTGGTTGCTTTGTGTTGTGTTGTTTATGTTATGAATATGCTCAGTGCTTTTCTTATTATGTATGTTAGATAGATCTGTTGATGTTTAGTGATTTATTTGTGTTAAGGATGAATAAATGTTAGATCTAACTCAATGATATGTGCTAAATGATTAAAGTTCTTAATATTTATTGTTATTCAACCGATCTATCTTTGGGTAAGTTCGACGACGTTAAAGAAGCTAATAAACTAACAAATATCACCTTCTAAGTGTTGCTAGAATACTCTGTGAAGTGTTATTATCACATATTTGTGTCCCAGCTTGGTTACAGACACCTAATTCTTGTAATCCTCCTTGTTTCTACCTCAGGTGAGACTTTTCCTACTTCGCAGTTGTTGCCGAAAGGGCCAGTACTTAGTGCTTTGTGGGTGCGTTGTTGAAGCATTGAACCCTAGGTCTGCCCCTGTGCCAACAGGGAGATAACCTTCCAAATCTTTTGGGGGTAGTCCTTGCATCCTATGTGAATGACGAAGGCTGATGTTGGCTGAACCAAGAAAAGAAGGAAAAAAATCTATGGCCAACTAGAGAAACAAACAACACTCACTCATAAAATATAGAAATTAAGACAAGCAAACAAACCTTCTTATTTTGAAGTCACTAGTTGGTGATGAAATCCAACGTCGTGAAATCAAGACAATAAGGGGTTGGGATAAAGTGGGTGAAAAATTTACGTTGACGACCTGCTTAACGGACTTACACCCTGGTGCAAGATCCCACACATAATCGTGGGTATACCCTCCAAGGAGCTCGATTGAGTTTGGACAACATTGATTCTAGGTACCATGAAGAATTGCCCCTCCACAGTCACCTCATGTAAAGACCCTAAAGAGATAGGCTACTAAGGTTACTAACTACAACAATGATGCCTGGGGAAACAGTCGACGGTCCGATCCACGTGCAAAGGCAGGTTATCTAGCTCGAAATCAACTTGAAAGGATCCCACACATAATCGTGGGTATACCTTCAAGTGACCCCCAATAATACACACAATCTCTACACTAAGACCAACAAAGTAGGGTGAGTAACTCTGTCAGTCCTAATGCGACCTCGTGATTGATCCTCGTGTTAGAAGGGCTTCCCAGGACAAAATGTAGCAATCGGATTTGAACTCTCCCTATCACAAGATACTATTGTGTGTTTTGATGCTTTGGAGAGTGTGCCTTACAACCTATTCCAAAGCGCTATCCTAGCTAATGTTGGTGAAAATAATCCCTAGAAAATAAAATTTGTTATTAATTTTTAATTTACGCTGTATTTTAGAGGCTGTTGTTTACTCAAAAGGGAGATGAAAATGAAACTAATGATGTTGTGACCTTGACCCAATAAAATGAAAAAAGAGATGAATGTACAATCTTTCAATTCAATGAACTCTAATTACAGTAGGGAGAAGATATTATTTTGAATTACAAAAGGATACGAATTGTAATTTCTTAATTTTCAATGAACACAATTCCAAATAATCACGAACTACAAAATTTCCCAACTATTCTACTTTAACAAATATTTTGAATGTAAAAAATTTCTTATGAAAGATTACCAAAAAGAATAAATGAATCCAGTTCTTCCTTTCCTAAATCAAATCAGGGATGCAATGATGAAAGGAAAACATAATCCAAGAAAATCAAGACATTCTCAACACAATTCCCAAATCAAACTTATAATGTAGACAAAAATGAGAAAGATGAGAGAGACTTTTGTCAAACGTAAAAAAAAGTGTTTCTCAATCAACAACCAATATGGAAAGTAAAATCAATCCAAAAGCTCAAATGAATCAAAGATCCTTTGTCAAACAAGCACTCGGATCAAAGATCCAGAGATTATATCCTTGTGATAAAGATCAAAAGAAAAAACTTGCAAAATTACAAAAAAAAGACTTTCAATCCCTAAAAACCAATCACAAGAAATATTTAAACTCATGAATCAATCAAACACTGGCATTACAATTCAACCCCAAGAAACTAAGGCAAAACTGGGTGAAAAACTACAAATTGACTCACTCCAACAAATTCTACATGAATTGTCACATCCTGGTTGTAGGACACATTGCGACGAGCTAAGGTTGTCACAGGCTACCAATAGCACACACTGCGACATCGCCGCACTGGATTGGACAAGCAGGGTGCGACATCTGAGGATCATCCCAGGCGGCCAATGTGGTACAATGCTTTGGTCTCTGTAAATGGGGGAAAATTTGGAGAAAGACAAAAAATCTAAATGAACCTTCAGACCCGGGGAGTCCAAATGGATCACCCACAGACTCAGAGAATGAATTTAATCAGAAGAAGGCAGGATAAAAGAAAATGGGAAGAAAAAAATAAAAATGAATTCGTATCTCCAGTATGGTCGCCAATTTTGTTATAGGATTAACTGATAAATGTGGACATAAATAGATCTCCCTAAATCCACCCGGATCTAGAACAAAACCGAACAAAATATGGTGCTTTCCCTAAGCTCTAACTATTGATTTTACTAGTTAACAAGAGATAGACAACATACCGTTTAAATGTCGTTTCCTCTTTCCCTTTCCATCTTATCTCCACTCCAATGCTCTTTTGATATTGAATCCGCAAGGGAACACAAGGCAACCAAACTGAAAGCAATACAATGAACTCAACAAGAACCTATGTATGTGATCAAGGAATCATACAATAAAACAAGTCTAGTTTTATGGGAAAGAAACATATCATTGTATCATATTAAAATGAAATTGGAGATTACAACCAAAGATTTGATGTCGCAAGGTCCCCTTTTGATGGACCTTTTTCTCCAACACACACACTTGCTCCAACTTTGAATGAAGAAGATCCACAATGACTTGATGAACATAAATGAGGCTCTCAAGCATGATCTGAAGTAGAATTGTCCATCCAATTCTTAGCCTATTCAACCTTAGTCTTTTCCATGAGAGATACCTCTTTATATAGTGTGAAAGAGAGATGGGTGAGGAGATTAGGATGATCCCACCAAATCAGAGAAGCGAGAAAGATCCAAACTGTTCAGATGCCACTTCATCTTGTAGAAGATCCTCTTCTAGAATATTCGTGAAACTTGATCTTTTCTTAGCTTTTGGCATCACCGCATCCTAGGTATAGTGCAGCCTGCAAAGACGTCACAATCCAACCCTAGAGCAGGAGGCGACGATCATAAATCATTGCACCCTATGTATGATGCAATCTAGGATGACCTTTCTTAATAGGGTTTTTGAGAAGAGAGAGCCAATCACTTTCCTCATGGAGAAAGACTCTTATGGATCATTGTGGTGACCAAAATAATGTGTAACACCAATATTTTTTATTTTTCTCTAATAATTATGCAGTGACCCCCTTTATATTTTTTGATAGGCTACTTCTCTAGCCAACAAATTATTGGTTACATATTTTGGCAACAAATGAGGTGTCCTAGTAGCTCCAAATATCCTAAAATAGTTGTCGTATTTCTTCATGTACCAATCTCCTATCCCCTGTAAAGATTTGATAGCCCTTGAGGATATTTGGTGTGGATGAAACCCAAAAATGGCCTTGTGTAAAGGATCTAGAAAGTAATCATAGATATCATACATGTGTTCTTTACATTTCACCTCCCATAGCTCAGAACAATACACATGAATTTTCGGATAGCTTGGATTCCAAGACCAATTGAAAGAAGGGAACTTGTGCACTACAAAAATTGCATATATGAGGTAATTTGTCATGTAAAAGCAATGATTTTTCATACCTTGGGACTCCTGAGTTTGATTCGTGATACTGAAGGATAAGATGTTGTCCCAGTTGAATTTTTTCCCAATCTTGGCCACTGTGTATGCCATCATAAACCATTCCATCCTTAAATGGGTGTGTGTCTCCTCGTCGTATAACTTGTAGATCATTTCATTTAGAATTATATATGGGTCCTTTAGGTATTGTATGGGAATATACCTTTCTTCCTTTTTCACTGGCCACTCTTCATCTACAAACCAATCCTCCATCAAAGTTTCAAAATCCTTATAATTGATTCCAAATTTATATAGAAACAATTCATCTAGAGACACTATGGGTTCTAGGGTTTTGTACTGAATCCTGATATCTTCAGAATTGAGAAATTCAATCATGATGCCATAATTGTTGACTATCATTTTTTTCTCTTTCCAGAGGTGAGTGAAACACCAGCTTGCAACATCATTGTAGGAAAAAATCGTTGGGTGAGTTGCTACATTATGGATGCCACTTTTCCTAATATTTATGTATTTTTCAATGTCTTCATCATCAAACGATTTTTTTTTGTTTTGGAACATGTCATATATGTCATAGTATCTTGCATAATGCTCCCTCCCATCGTGGTTATTCATATCGGTAATAATAAAAGAATCTGATCCTTGAACTGGGAAGGCCCGACAGTTTCTTGGTTCTTTACTTTTATGGTATGCATCCAAGAAATTTTCTTCATTTGTGTACATTGTCACACCATACAAAGTTACTCCATATTCTACTTTGCTACAGATAACAACAATTTCAAACTTTATAAAATGCATACCTGATATCATGAGATTTATAGTTCTTTTTGATTAATTGGGTTGGTTTTCATTGATGCCAACCCTTGACACAAGTCTGGTAGAAAATTATGGTAGCTCCAACAATATGATTAAGGGAACTCAGTTTGATTGATGTATAATGGTATGAAGTTTAATATATTTGCAAGTAAGACTATTCTATATGGATATTACATGTCATGTCATTTTCGATGATATGTGGAATGTCACATAACTCCTCACGGTTAGAGATTTATGGCCTGGTGAAGTGGAGAACCCTCATGAGTTATCTAGAAGGTCAAAGAAGTCAAATTAATTCTAGAAGATCCTAGAAGAAGTTGACTACTCAAGTGGGTGAAACTAGGAGTTAGTCATGGGTTAAGTTGTTGCAATAAGAAAATAATTAAAAATAATTTAGTTGCAACTAGAAGTGGATAGTTTAATATTTGTAGCAAAGTGAGCTAGAAGTGGACAAGTGGTTAGAAGTGGGTTACCCTAAAAGAAGAAAAGTGGGTTTAGTTGGTTAGAAGGTAACCCCTTGAGGACACTACATGGAAGTATAAATAAGAGATAAAGGCTCTCCCATTAGCACCTATTGAATATCATTGAATATCTATTTTGTGAAAGGCTTTTTGGGCAAGTATTATTCATAGAGAAAAGTGTGGTAGAAAACGTGTGGCAAGAAAAGTGTGGCAGAAAAAGTGCGGTAGAAAAATTGTGGCAGGAAAAGTGCGGCAAAAAAATCATGGCAGCAAAATGCTGCAAGAAGAAAAAATGTATAGTTTTCATATTTGTAGTGTTGAATTTATGAATCTGGTTGAGGGTTTGCCTAGTAAATCTGTTGGATTCCCTCTTGGAAGTTTAGGGCTTCCTGTAGAGTTGATCTGAGGCAGATCTACTAAATTTTAGTATAGGTTCATGTTTGAGGGATTTTGGTTGAGTTATGTTGCTGAAGTTATTGGTGTTAGAATAATATGATGGATGTGTGCATTTAACCATAGACAATATCACTATTTTCACCCAACCATAGGTCGAAGCCACCCCTGAGAACCTTAACCTTGACAGAGAAACATTTTTTAAGTAAACCCTAGGATAGATAGCCAAACAAGATAGCGCACCTATCTCTCCAAGGATAATGCACCAAACAAGATCTGATCAGAGAGTCCAAACCATAACCAAGAGATAGTACAAGACAAAACCAAAATCTTCTAGCTGCAGCAGCTACAACGACAACTCTCCTCCAAACTTGCACACAAAATGGCCAGCTGCAGTGCGCATAAGTGTTTCTTCTGCAATTATGAGAATGCCTACCATAATGAAGACTAGCCTCTTGTATTTATACTAAATCTGGCAAATTGCTTGGGCTGACATCTCATTCTGGATGCCTATTTACTTAGTATATAATATTTCCTTTAGCCGACTTCTTCTCTTGGAGGCTAATAACCTAATATAAGTTATCCTCTTGAGTTGACTTGTCTTCTAGGGTTATTATCCAATTAATTAGGGTTTCTTCTTGATTCCCAGAATATTCTATTCTCGTCAAGTTTGCACGTGGAGGTAAATACCTCCCGCAGCTACCATAATATCAACACTCTCTCGGAGGTATTGAAGGTAATGGTCTTGAGAACAAACATACCATTCACCCAGTAGCATCAAGATAGTCATATAGACTATCTCATGACTAGATCATGAGCACCATCATCACTATCAGTGCCATCATCTGCATCATCTCTTGAAACCATACTCCATCTGAGTAATCAGACATGATGTTGGATAAGTCACTCACTCCATAGAGTGACACAAGAACCATTCTTCTAATCTGGACATATCTCCTGGAAGAATAAATGTCCTGGACCATTTTTTGTCTGGGAAATCTCTATCCATTGATCATCCATCTAGTTGATTAAACATTTTCCAACACTACTGATAGTCTTCAAGGAAATCAAAACAATGTCATTCAATAGAACACAACTATGTCTATCCATATTAGTACACAAATACTATCTAGTGGTACACTACCACACCAAGTAGCACACAGATACTTGATCAATGACATATAGTCACAATCAGTGGAACACATCCACCACAGTAGTATATATCTATTGTCCAGAGACATACAGACTCCATAACAATCATATCATCTGATATCAACCTGCACAAAAAACATTGTTATTATATAAACTGAGTCATCTGGGCCGTTCTTCCACTCACATCTTTGAGATATGGAAGAGCATATGCCCTCATAAGGTAAGACATCAATGATGATCTATCTAGACTATTATTCTCAAGCAAGGAAGAATAATTGTCCCAATTTTTGAGCCTAGACCATTCCCTATCCGGGCGATTCCTTCGGCACTAAAAAAGGTGCAACCTGGAGAGAATGAATCTGCCCTAAGGAATGCCTGTCCCTGATTTCTGAACCTGGACCATTCACTTATCTGGGTCATTCCTTCGGCACTAAACAAAGTGCAGCCTGGAGAGAATGAATCTTCCCTAGGGAATGACTGTCCAGACCATTTCCAAAGGAAATGATTGTCCTGCACCAACCTCCCATTCTTCGAAACTGCTCACAACTATGAGCTTCAAAAGAATGATTGTCTAGTGAGGTGGACGAGTCTTCTTGACCACTACTAAGAGTGACCATCAAGAAGAGAGACTATCCTAGACCATTCCCTATGTTAACCACAAGGGGAATCGGTATCTATGGTACATCAACAATCCATCGAACCATTTTCATTACGAAAACGACTGTTCGATCTAGACCATTTTTCGAACTTTAAAATTCCTGTCCGTCAAAAATATCAAACCACTTTACAAACTGGGAAGGAACTGCTCATCCTGGACCATTTTTCGAACTTGAAAAATTACTATCCATAAATCAATAACACATTAGTGCTCCCTCCCAACCTAGGAGTTATCTCTTCCTTTTTCAATAAGGAAGTCGTCTCCACGGGCTCCATCTTGAGTACACAAAATTTTTCATCTTGGACAGAGGCTTCACCAAAATGTCTGCTTATCTGCTCATCTGTGGAGATATATATTGGAGAACCACTTTCTCTTTTTTGGACTTCATCACGGAGAGTGTAATTCTTGATATCAATGTACTTCGGTCACTTTGGAACACCGGTTTCTCTGAAGGCTTCATATAGCTCTGATCAATGTAGTATATCATTGTTGGATTCATCTTTTGTTTCTTGCTAACTCATAACATCGTGGCAGGGCTCAAACTAGAGCATATCTACGAGAGTTTTTCATGGATTAGCAATCCATCATCCTGGATTTCTGAGTAACCATTCTGATACAATATCTCTATTATAGAAATCTTTTCACCACGCTTCTGCTGTGTATTGAAGGCTCTGCACCAAGTTGTTTCAATCCATACAAGATATTCTTCTATCTGCATACAAGGGTCTCCTTCTGGTACACCTCACCAGCCTTTGAGGTTACTGTACATGTAAACTCCAACCTATGGATATTGCAGACGATATACTGGCTCATGTAGAGGTATGTCTGGTTTACAAACAATCATCATAGCCTTGTCCCTCCATCTGGGAGAACCTCTAGTTATGGAGATTGCAATGCTTTCATTCATAAGTCTTCATACATTGTTCTTCATCACAACTTTCAATTCCTCTGCTTGATTGCTTTTAGTGAGTTCATATAAGGCTGGTAGTCTTGTGATTCCCGATACACTGACTGGTTGTTCTGTCTTTTCTTTCTCTCTTGGAATCTTCATGTTCTTCCTCATGTTTTTCTTTATCTCTTGAGTTCATGCAGTTTTCTATAGATTCCATGCTTTGAATATTCCAACTTCTTTATTTCATCATAGGATGATGGATGTGGATGCGCAAACATGGATTACTTTAAGGCTTCTTTTTGAAGAAGACTTCTTCTGAAGTCACATTGAGCACGTGTTGCTTTTCATGGTTTCTACCATGGATAGATACTTCATCATTTTCAATGGATCATATAATTTAGGATTAGATCCCTCCTAATGAATGCATGTTCTTATTTTGATAATATAATCAGATCCCTCCATCTAGGAGAGTCCACGATTATGTCTGCATCCTTATTGCCTTTTGCAAAGTGTCACAAATATTTTTCTAATTTCCTCTTGATTGTTGACTTCTTTATGTATTTACTTCTTCTAGGTTTCTTCAAGATTGTTCTGATAATAGCTTCCACATGAATTGTTACCAGGGGTTATTGATGTACTTCATCCTTTCATGTGTATTGCCTAATTTGTAGCAATCCTTATCTTATTGTTCTTCCATAAGTATAGTTTCTCTTTGAACATATTATCTTATAAGACATAGATATGCAAGATATGTACATAAAACATGGTATGTAGAAGAACTATGAAGAGTGTTGTTTACCTTGTCTTAGAAGAAGAAGTTTGTTTCATCCTTCTTAATCTTCTTTGAAGGTTCCTTTTCTTTGGAAACTAATGTTTTGTGTGTATCCTTCTTTTTATTCATCTCGGGACAATGATTCTTTTAGTGACCATACTTTCGACAGTTGAAGCATTGTATTTCTGACATATCTTTCTCTTGATTTGGCTTCTTCCTTGAACCAAACTTCCTTTTGTTCCTGAAATTATTGAATCTTGATGTGAAGGATTGATAATTGTATTTCTCTTGAGGTTTCTCTTTTGCACTAATACTTGATTCTTCTTGTGCACATCAAGTCCAAAGTTATTCGAATGTAGGATACTCCTTCCTTGTGTTCATACTTGCGACAAATGCATCCCATGTCTTGGGAAGACTGTTGAGTACTATATTTACCAGTTCCTTCTCTGAGATGATCTCTTTAATAGCTTGTAGTTGATCTCTTAACTGAGAGATCCTCACAAAGTATGATGTTATGTTGTCATCATCATTCATCTTCATGTCACAGAGCTCATTCTTTAGACTCATTACTTGTCCAATGTTTATGACTGAGAAGAGGTTTGTTAGGGAATCATACATATTATTAGATGATTCAAGATGGGAGATGTAGGGTATCAAGTGGTGTTTTTATAGATTCCACTATGATACTCATGGCATTGATGTCACTGTCTTTGAACTTCTCCATAACTGCAACATTTTGTGGTTCCTTCTCTTTTCCTTCTTCAAACTCTGGTTCCACGATTTTTCCTTTCATGATATCCAACACTTTATTCTTAGAAAGGATGAGGTCAATCCTTGTATTCCATGGTATGAATTTAGAAGCCCCATCTAACTTGTTTTATGACTTCATAGAGTAAGTCCTGGTTACCTTGATTGGGATAACCCTAGATTTGACCAAAAGATCAAACTTGATGCTTTTGCTTGTTGAGAGTACCAAGAGATGTGATAGGATAGGGAGCACTATTCTATCCAAAAATTAGGTCAATACCTTCACTTAAGGTGCCTCAATGAGAGGGTTAGGTTTTCTGCAACTGCACCTAGCGACAGTGCTTTGGTAACTACTCCTACTAGAAACCCTAGCAACAGTTCTTCAACGAGCTTAGTATCCTTATGGCTATGCTCCCTTCTAGTGGTTAGACTTAATGAAGGAGGTGTGGGCCCATAACATGTTAGAATATGATGGATGTTCTCGTTTAACCATAGACAATATCACTATTGTCACCCAACCATAGGTCAAAGCCACCCCCAAGCACCTTAACCTTGACAGAGAATCATTTCGGAAGCAAACCCTATGCTAGATAGCCAAACAAGATAGCGCACCTCTCTCTCCAAGGATAGTGCACCAAACAAGAGCTGATCAGAGAGTCCAAACCATAACCAAATGATAGTCCAAGCCAAAATCAAAATCTTCTAGCTGCAGTAGCTGCAACGGTAGCTCTCCTCCAAACTTGCGCACAAACTGACCAACTGCAGTGTGCACAAGTGTTTCTTCTGCAGTTCTGAGAATGCCTGCTAGAATGAAGACTGGCCTCCTGTATTTATACTAAATATGGAAAATTTCTTGGGAAGACTTCTCTTTCTGGGTGCCTATTTACTTAGTATATAATATTTCCTTTAGTTGACTTCTTCTCTTGGAGGCTAATAACCTAATACAAGTTATCCTCTTGAGTTGACTTGTCTTCTAGGGTTATTAGCCAACTAATTAGGGTTTCTTATTTCTTCCCGGAATATTCTATTCTCGTCAGGTTTACACTTGGAGGTAAATACCTCCCACAGCTACCATAATATCAACAATTGGTACATATAGAGGTTGTATCACAGTGAGGTTCTAGCACATGATTTGAGGTAAAAAGTTGTGGTATAGTGTTTGAGGTATATATGATTAGATCAGATTGATGGATGAGTATACAGTGACAGGTTTCTCAGTGACAGATTTGAAAGAACAGGTTGTGACAGTGACATATTTACATTTGACACTTATATTTCAGGGAAGATGGATGGGGAAAGGATAGGTGGTTGTAGCCACCTTCCGGTTGTATTGGAGAACATAGGGGGTTGCAACATCCTTATGGTTGTAGCCATAGAATTGGGGAGTTGGAGCTTCCCTCAAGTTGTAGCCTAAAAATAGGGGGTCAGAGCCTCCTTCCAGTTGCAACTGAAAAACAAAGAAAGTTGGTGTTTCCAATGAATGTAATTCTTAAATACAAATTGTTGATTAAGGTTGGTTGTCATTGATGTCAACCCTTGAAGAAAGCTCCATAGAAAAAAGGTTTGGGTAATGGAACCAATATTGCTTGATTTAAATATTACTCATTATTTTTTTTTCATGGTTAATAATAAGTAAATATAGATGAACTCCAAAGTGGTCCCCTTATGGTGAAAGCCCTCACGAGAAAATGCTTTGTGGAGTAAGAGAACACATTCTTAATTGTGGAATAATGATATGAAGGAAAGTGAATTTGTCAAGGAAACTATCCTATATGGATAGTGCTTTTCATGACATTTCCGGTGGTATGTGGAACATAACATAACTCCTCACGGTTAGAGAGTTATGGCCATGAGAAGTTGGAGACCCCAAGTTTGTTTGATGGGTAAGGGTATGAGTTATGATATATTTTCTGATAATAATATTCTATATGGTTATTACATGTCATTCCATTTCTGGTGGTATGTGGAACGTCACATAACTCCTCACGGTTTGAGAGTTATGGCCTTACGAAGTTGGAGGACCCTCATATGTCATCTAGAAGCCCCAAAACGTCAAAGTAGTCAAAGTGGTTTAAGAGATTTTTAAAGGATAAATAATAAAGTGAAGTGATGAGTGTATTGTAATTCAAATTGAATAAAAAATAAATTATTTCAATAATAATTTTAATGGAGAAATTAGAAGTGGGTTAACCCTAAAATAAGGAAAGTCGACCAAGTGACCTAGAAGATGTTTTTAAGGAAGCTACTTGGAGAGTATAAATAAGCGGCAAGGCTCTCTCATTTAACACACACTTGAGAATATTGAATATCTATAGGTGTCTAAGGTAACCAAGGATATCTAAACCGGAATTCTGAGTGAAGGTGAAGAAAAGAAGGCCGAAATGCAAGGAAGGATAAATTATTTTGATGGTGCTTTCTAAAGTATGTTATTTATAGGTCATCTCACTATTTTTCCTATAAATGTTTTTATATAATGAATCAGAATGTGAAATTTCTATTCCATTGAGAAACATAGCCAAGAATATGTGGTAAAAAATTCAACTTGTGGGTCGTTGTATTTTTGGACTTACACTCCGTGGAAAATAGGGTTTGTGGCTAGTCCTGAAACTAGTCAAAAATAGGTGTTTCAGGTAAACACGTCGTAACTTCTTCATAAAAAATCCAAATTTAGTCAGACCAAATGTTTTGGTTAGGGTATAGTCTATAGTATGATGTGTAACAGTTTCAAATCAATTCAGAAAATATTCCATGCGGGGCATGCTCTACAAGGTCGCTCTCTAGAATAAGCCAAAATTCAACAAGGTATGTCATTTTTGCTATAACGCCTTTTCTAAGAGGTTCCAAGTAGTGAAACTTGGAGAAATTGCATAAAATACACTAAAGAACATTGTGTATCAGTTTCAGATCTTTATACATTACAGGTACAAAGTTATGATTACTTCAAGTTAGGGTTGTTGACTAATCCAAAATTAGGCATGTGAGACTAAAAAAAAGTTTGATGAAAATGCTAATCTCTTGTTGTTAAAGTTAAGGAAGGTTTGCAGGGATGTGATCATATACACTAGGTCTATTACAGAGCAACAAATTATATTTGGATGATAAAATTGATGAGGGATTTTGGTTGAGTTACATGTTGAGTACATGGTTGAGACAAGTAGTTAATGAGTTGGCACATACATGAGGTGTATAGTTGATGATGTTGGTTGATGAGTAGTTGAAACATGATTGGTACATACTTGGTACATGGTTGGATGCACTTTTTTATGGTACAGGTTGATTACAGGTTGTTTGGTATAGGTTGGTGCATGGTTGATGCACTTGTTTATGGTACAGGTTGATTACAGGTTGATGCATGGTTCATATTTATTGGTACATATTTACAGTGGTATATCTCACAGTGATAGTGTGACAGTGGTTCCATCATTTTACTTCTACTTCAAGGTAGCAATACGGGGCAAGGACATGTTGTTTTAGCCACCTTTTGGTTGTAACCGAAGAACATAGGGGGTTATAGCCTCCTTCTGGTTATAACCAGAGAATTGGGGAGTTGAAGCTTCCCTCAGGTTGTATCTTGAGAAACTAGGGGGTTGGAGCCTCCTTCCAATTGCAGCTGGAAAACAAAGGAAGTTGGTTCTTCCAATGAATGTAATTCTTCAAGACATATAAGAAAAAGCATTTTGTAATTTTCTCCCTATTTGGGTTTCCACGTAAAACACTGGTGTACTGTGTATGTATGTGATTATTTATTTCTTACTGCTCATTATTGGATAATAATTCTACATTGATATAACAAGTGAAGAAAAGGGATTATAATTACGCTATTACTGATTCACCACCCCTCTCAGTAATCCAACAATTGGTATCATAGAAGGTTCCTTCAGAAATCATTTTAACCACTGAAAGGTAGATCATGGAGAGTACCAACTCGTATAAAAATGGAATACCACAGTTTGATGGATAGAAGTATGTTTTTTGGAGCATAAGGATGAAGACATATATACAGGCACAGGGATTTCAAGTTTGGCAATCAATTGTAGCTGGATACACAATGCCAACAGTTCCACCAACAAATGACAAAGCAATGAAACTCAGTGAGAATAATTCCAAAGCCAAAAATGTACTTTTGAATGGTCTCAGTGATAAGGTATTCACCAAAGTTGCACATTGTAAATATGCTAAAGAGATTTGGGACAAGCTTTGAAATATTTATGAAGGAGATTCAAACGTCAAAGCAGGAAAGCTTCAAACTTACAAAGGTCAATTCGAACAACTAAAAATGAAGGAAGATGAAGATATCGCAGCCTACTTCTTACAAGTCGATGAAACAGTGAATGCAATCATAGGATTGGGAGAAGAAATCGAAGAATCTTTAATTGTTCAAAAGGTAATAAGATATCTTCCTATGAGATTCAACCCTAAGATATCAACACTAGAAGAAAGATTGGATCTAAACTCAATAAGAATGGATGAACTGCATGGAATCTTCAGAGCATATGAGATGAGAATGGAACAGGAAAATCCATATGTAAAAGAAGCATCCTTCAAAGCATCCAAAAGATCAAAGAAAATGAAAAAGGAACAAGAAGAATATAGCAGCAGCAGTGACGTCTCGAAAGATGATGAAGAAGTGGCCAACTTCGTCAAAATATTGAACAAGGGAACCAACAGTAGGTATAGAGGTAATCTTCCTTTAATTTGTTTTAATTGTGATGGTATTGGTCATTTTTCTAACAAATGTCCTCATAAGAAAAAGAGAAATGATGAAGGTTACTTAAAAGGCAGACAGACATATAAAGGTAAAAGAACTACAAATAAAGTTTTCAAGAAAATCTTTTGCACCAAAGAAGACATCTCATCATCAGATGAAGATGAAGTCAGTGACAGTGAAACAGGGAGAGTTATATTCATGGTAGTAGAAGACTATGATAAATAAGACTCTGAATAAGAATATGAAGAAGCATATGAAGAAGAAATTGAAGAGGCAGAAGTTGACTTTCGAGAAGAATTAATGAGTTCCATAGAAGTTATGAGAAGAGAAAAGAAAAAAAAGAAACTACAAGCAGAACTAGATAAGAAAAAAGACACTCAATAACGAGAACAAATGATCACAAAATTGAAGGTTCAAAGAGAAGAAGATAAAAGAATTGAAGAAGCACTCAAAGAATAGATAGAAGGAAAGGACAGGATCATTGGAAACCTGGAAGCAGAGATTGTCACACTAATAAAGGATATTCAAAAGAAAAATATGTAGAATAGCTCAAAAGTTCTGGATGACATTATCAACAATAAAAAATATCATCTTGAAAAGTTCATACTTGGATACAATCAGACAGAAAAGGGATCAAGCTCCAAAACAATATAGCAAGAAACAAATCCAAAAATCTTTGCAGAAGTAATCAAAGGGGATAAAAAGATATACAAGGAATATTACAGGGACACTCCTCCACCGAGAAGATTCAGATTTCAGAATCAACAACAGATAGACAGGCCTCAAGAAGAAGAAGGATTCATAAGAGCACCTCCTTTCAGAAGATCTTCAACTACCAGGTATCAAACTATATTTTTTGGTTTATGTTATGCATGTAATAATTTTGGATATAAAGTTGTAAATTGCAGAGCTAACAATAGAAACAATAACTACTTTGAGAGCCATACACAAAGGGGTTATTCAAGAATACCTAGTGAAACACAGAGAAGAAGTTACAACAGGTTTGAATCTTTGAGCACTGAAGTGGAATGTTACAAATGTAACAATTTTGGACACATGGCCAAAAATTGCAAAATGACAGTCCCTCCTAAAGAACCTCAACGGGGTCACAAACAAGTACCTCAGAAAATGACATGGATAAGAAAGCAAGATCAATATAGCAATGAAGAATGCACAGTTGCTCTATAAGCTAAATAGAAGAAACATGGTTGGTATGTTGATAGTGGATGCTCAAAACACATGACAGGTTATAGAGAAAATTTTCTTACATTACGAAAGGAAAGAGATGGATCAGTCTCCTTTGAAAATGATGATTCAGCTAAAATCATTGGAAAAGGCACAATCCGAATTGGGAACAAGAATGAAAAGGCAGAAAATGTTCTACTAGTAGAATATATGAAACATGATCTTTTAAGTGTGAGTCAAATGTGTGACCAAGGTCATAAAGTTACTTTTGATTCACAAAAGTATGAGATAAGAAAAGAAGGTTCAAGGAAATTGGTCATTACAGCTGCAAGAACTTCAAACAACATATATGTGTTAAGTGAAATTGGAAATGAAAAGTGTTGTCTAGGAAAGGAAGGTGAAAGTTGTCTATGGAACAGAAGAATGGGTCACATGAATTTTGATAACCTTTTCAAAGTCAACAAAAAATAAGTAATCAGAGAAATTCCCCAGATCACGAAACCAACCAACACTTTATGAAAGCATTGCCAACAAGGAAAGCAAACAAAGACCAAGTTCAAATCAAAGGAATATTCAACAACAAAACCACTAGAAATTGTGCATACTGATCTAGTTGGACCAACTACAACAAAAGGCTTAAAAGGTGAGAGATAATTTATGTTATTAGTTGATGATTATACAAGAATGACTGCAGTTTTCTTTCTTAAGAACAAGTCAGAAGCTTTTGAAAACTTCAATATATACAAGGAAATGGTTGAAAATGAGATGGATTCAAGAATCAAATGCTTAAGATCGGATAATGGAGGCGAATTCACCTCAAAGGAATTTATGGACTACTGCAGGAATCATGGAATAAAAAGGCAATTCTCTGTCGCTAGGACACCTCAACAGAATGTTTTTGAAAGAAAGAACAGGACAGTACAAGAAATGGCATAAACAATGATAATGGATTCAAATTTGACATATATTTTTTGGACACAGGTAGTGCATACAACAGTTCACATTCAAAACAAAGGAATGCTCAGAAACAACACTAATAAAACTCCCTACAAGCTATGGAAAGGAAGACTAGCAAATGTGAAGCACTTCAGAGTTTTTGGAAGCAAATGCTACATCAAAAGAGAAGATGGTAGAATAGGAAAGTTTGACTCTCGTGTGGAAAAAGGAATACTTGTTGGTTGCTCAAGAACAAGGAAAGGATATAAGTGTTACAATCTAAGATTAAACAAAGTTGTGGAAATCATCAACGTAACAATTGATGAAACAGGTAGACCAGAATCAAAGGAAGAAGAAAACAAATCAATGGAACAACTTTTCGAAGAAGAAGATGAAAAAGAAGTAGAAGAGGAAGATGAAGATGAAGAGAATTCGATAGAAGAAGAAGATAAATTTTAGCAAGTATATCCAAAGACACCTAGCAAACGAGTATAGAAGAATCATCCTTCAGATCAGATTATTGGAAACAAAGATGCAGGAGTTGTGACTAGAAGAAAAATTCATTCACCAGAACAAACACACCTAGCACTCTTATCTACAATTGAATCAAATTGTTTTGAAGAAGCCAGCAAGGATGAATTTTGGAATAAGGCCATGGATGAAGAATTGGATCAAATAGAGAAAAATGACACTTGGGAATTGGTTCCAAGACCAAAGAATAAGAATGTGATTGGCACAAAATGGGTTTTCAGGAGTAAATTGAATGAAGATGGATAGGTTACAAGGAACAAAGCTAGATTGGCATGTAAAGAATATGCACAGATTGAAGGAATCGACTTTGAAGCGACATTTTCCCCAATTGCCAGAATGGAAGTAATCCATTTGTTTTTAGCTTATGCATGCTCCAAAAATGTTAAAGTATATTAGATGGATGTAAAATAATCTTTTCTGAATGGGGAACTTGAAGAAGAAGTCTACATTGAACAACCATAAGGATTTCAGTTGTCAGAGAACACAAACTATGTGTGTAAATTAAAGAAGGCCTTGTATGGTCTAAAACAGGCTCCTAGAGCATGGTACTCTAGAATGGATAAGTATCTACAAAAGGTAGGGTTTAGAAAAGGAAGTGCAGACAACAACCTCTACATCAAGGTAAGTCAAGGTAATATTTTATTAATTGACGTTTATGTTGATGATACTATTTTTGGTAGTGATGATGACAGGTTAAGCTAGAAATTTGCAAAAGACATGCAGAATGAATTTGAAATGTCATTACTTGGAGAACTATCCTTCTTTCTAGGACTTCAGATACGCCAAAGTAACCAAGGAATTTTTATTTCTCAAACCAATTATATTAGAGAAATGCTAAAGAGGTTTGGAATGGAAGATTGCAAACCATTTATCACTCCCATGCAAACCAGTTGTAAGTTGAGAAAAGATGTTGATTCGATGTCTACAGATCAGAGGCAATATAGGTCAATGATTGGCAGCCTACTATATGTGATAGCATCCAGACCAGATGTAATATAGCCAGTTGGACAGGTGGCACGATTTCAAGCAGCACTAAAGGAATCACATGTATTAGTAGTAAAGAGGATCTTCAGATATCTCAAAGGAACATAAGAGTTTGGATTATGGTATCCAAAAGGAAAATATCTATCACTTATTGCCTACACAGATGCAGATTTGGCAGGTTGTATTGATGTCCGACGAAGCACCAATGGAGCAGTGTTCTACTTAGGTGAGTGTTTGGTATCATGGCTAAGCAAGAAACAATCATCAATATCTCTATCTATAGCCGAGACAAAGTATATTGCAGCAGCAACATGTTGTACATAGGTTCTTTGGATGAAACAAACTTTGACAGATATACAGGTTGAGTATGATGAGCCCATTCCAATATATTGTGATAATACAAGTGCAATCAATATCTCAAAAAACTTGGTGATGCACTCCAAGATGAAGCACATTCCAATCAAGTATCACTTTCTATGGGAATAGGTTGCAGAAAAGAACATCAGAGTTGAGTATGTGGGCACAAAAGAACAAGTGGCAGACATATTTACAAAACCACTTCCATGGGAAGCCTTTGAATATATTTGACAAAGACTTGGAGTTATTTCTAATCCAAAATGAATGTTTTTTGAATGATTTTTGAATGCTTATCTTATATGTCTTATATGTACATGAGGAAACACCATAAGACGACAGTTCAGTGAGGGGGAGCAACCCCGGATGGAAAGATACCTTTTCCATTGATGACAAAGGGGGAGAGATTTATCAGATGCAGAGGACAGAGGCATGGTTCCAGGGGGAGCCTATTTATCAGATGTAGTGGACAAAGGCATGGTTCCGGGGGAGCATGAGTGATATGATTTCATTATTGCATTAGAGTGTTGCCATCAATGCCAAAGGGGGATATTGTTGATTAAGGTTGGTTGTCATTGATGTCAACCCTTGAAGAAATCCACATAGCACAAAGGTTTGGGTAATGGAACCAATATTTTTTGATGTAAATATGACTCATTATTGTTTTTTCATGGTTAATAAGAAGTAAATATGGATGAACTGCAAAGTGGTCCCCTTATGGTGAAAGCCCTCACGGGAAGATGCTTTGTGGAGTAAGAGAACCCATGCTTAATTGTGGAATAATGAGATGAAGGACAATGAATTTGTTAGGGAAAATATACTAGATGGATAGTTCTTGTCATGCAATTTTAGGTGGTATGTTGAACGTAACATAACTCCTCATGGTTAGAGAGTTATGGCCATGAGAAGTTGGAGACCCTAGGTTTAGGTAATGGACCCAAATTTGTTTGATGGGTAACAGTATGAGTTATGATATATTTTCAGATAATACTATTCTATATCAATAGTAAATTTGATGTCATTTATGGTGGTATGTGGAACGTCACATAACTCCTCACATTTTGAGAGTTATGGCCTTACGAAGTTGGAGGACCCTCATATGTCATCTAGAAACCCCAAAAGGTCAAAGTAGTCAAAGTGGTTTAAGAGATTTTTAAAGGATAAATAATAAAGTGAAGTGATGAGTGTATTATAATTCAAATTGACTACAAAATAAATTATTTCAATAATAATTTTAATGGAGAAATTAGAAGTGGGTTAACCCTAAAATAAGGAAAGTCGGCCAAGTGACCTAGAAGATGTTTTTAAGGAAGCTACTTGGAGAGTATAAATAAGAGGCAAGGATCTCTCATTTAACACACACTTGAGAATGTTGAATATATATAGGTGTCTAAGGTAACCAAGGATATATAAACTGGATTTTTGAGTGAAGGTGAAGAAAAGAAGGCCGAAATGCAAGGAAGGATAAATTCTTTTGATGGTGCTTTCTAAGGTATGTTATTTACAGGTCATCTCACCATTTTCGCTATAAATTGTTTTCTATAATGACTCAGACCATGAAATTTCTATTCCATTGAGAAAACATATCCAAGTATCTGTGGTAAAAAATTAAGATTGTGGGTCATTGTATTTTGGGAGTTACACTCCATGGAAAATAGGGTTTGTGGCTAGTCCCGAAACTAGTCAAAAATAGGTGTTTCGGGTAAAAACTTCATAACATATTCATAACAGATCCAAATTCAGTGATACCAAATGTTTTGGTTAGGATACAATATTTAGTAGGTTTTGTAATAGTTTTAGATCAATTCAGAAAATATTCCATGCGGGGCATGCCCTACAAGGTTGCTCTCTAGAATAAGTCAGAATTCAGCAAGGTATGCAATTTTGCTATAACTCCTTTTCTGAGAGGTTCCAAGTAGTGACACTTGGAGGAATTGTATAAAACACATGAATAATATTGTGTATCAGCTTCATATATTTATACATTACAGGTACAAAGTTATGATTACTTCAAGTTAGGGTTGTTGACTAATCCAAAACTAGGCATGTGAGACTAAAGAAACATTTGATGAAAATGCTAGTCTCTTGTTGTTAAAGTTAAGGAAGGTTTGCAGGAATGTGATCACATACACCAGGTCTATTATAGAGTTACAAATCATATTTGGATTATGAAATTGATGAGGGATTTTGGTTGAGTTACATGTTGAGTACATGGTTGAGACAAGTAGTTGATGAGTTGGCACATACATGAGGTGTATAGTTGATGATGTTGGTTGATGATTAGTTGACACATGATTGGTACATACTTGGTACATGGTTGGATGAACTTTTTTATGGTATAGGTTGATTACAAGTTGTTTGGTACAGTTTGGTGCATGGTTGATGCACTTGTTTATGGTACAGGTCAATTACAGGTTGATGCATGGTTGATGCATGGTTCATATTTATTGGTACAAATTTATAGCAGTATATATCACAATGATAGTGTGATAGTGGTTCCATCATTCTACTTCTACTTCAAGGTGGAATGACGGGGCAAGGACAGGTGGTTGTAGCCACCTTCTGGTTGTAGCCAGAGAACATAGGGGGTTGTAACTAGAGAATTGGGGAGTTGGGGCTTCCCTCAGGCTGTAGCCTAAGAAAATAGGGGGTTGGAGCCTCCTTCCAGTTGTAGTTGGAAAAAAAAGGAAGTTGGTTCTTCCATTGAATGTAATTCTTCAAGACATATAAGAAAAAACATTCCATGGTTTTCTCCCGATTTGGGTTTCCACATAAAACACCGGTGTACTGTGTATGTATGTGATTGTTTATTTCTTACTTCTCATTATTGGATAATAATTCTACATTGATATAACAATTGAAGAAAAAGGATTATAATTATGCTATTACTGATTCACCCCCCCTCTCAGTAATCCAACACAAATAAGAAAAATCATTCCATGGTTTTCTCCCACATTGGGTTTCCATGTAAAAAATATTGATGTACTGTGTATGTGTATGATTGTTCATTTTTTCATGATTTATTTACTTTGCACTTATTGGATGATATTTCTATATTGATCATAAATATAAATAACACTTGCATACTATGGTTAAAAGGATTAAAAATCTCCATTACCGATTCACCCCCCCTGTCAGTAATCCAACAATTGGAATTCGAGCAGGTTCCTTCATAAATCAATTTAACCATTGAAAGGAATATCATGGAGAGAAATGGTATGTATAAAAATGAAATACCACAATTTGATGGACAAAAGTACACATTATAGAGCAGAAGGATGGAAACATTTGTACAGGCATAGGGATTTGAAGTTTGGAAATGAGTTGTAGATGGATACAAAGAACCAGTAGTTCCACCAACAAATGACAACGAAAATAAACTCAGTCTAAATAATTCAAAAGCCACAAATGCACTATTGGATGGTCTTTGTGATTCAGTATATACCAAAGTTATACATTATAGCTCCACTAAATAGATTTGGGACAAACTTCAAAATTTTTATGAAGGAGATTCAAAATTCAAAGAAGCAAAGCTTCAAACTTACAGAGGTAAATTTGAACAACTAAAGATGAAGGAAGATGAGAATATTGTAGCTTACTTCTTATGAGTTGATGAAACAGTGAATGCAATCATAGGATTGGGAGAAGAAATTGAAGAATTTTTCAAAAGGTACTAAAATTTGTTCCAATGAGATTTGATCCTAAGATCTCAACACTAGAAAAAAGAGCAAATCTAGACTCAATAAGAATGGATGAACTACATGGAATATTCACAACCTATGAAATGAGAACTAAACATGAAAATCCAGGTATAAAATAAACATCATTCAAAGCATCCAAAAGGTCAAAGAAAAAGGGAAAGAAAAAAGAAAAAGAATATAGCAACAACAATGACATCTCAGAAGACGATGAAGGAGTGGCCAACTTTTTCATAAGATTGAAAAAGGGAATCGACGATAGATATAAAGGTAAGATTCTATTGATTTGTTTTAATTGTGATGGTATTGGTCATTTTGGTAACAAATGTCCTCATAAGAAAAATAAAATAAATGATGAAGATGATTCAAATAGAAAAAAAAACATATAAAGGCAAAAGAACCAAAAAGAAAGTCTTCAAGAAAAAAAAAATCGTCAAAGAAGACAACTCCTCATTAGATGAAGATGAAATCAGTGAAAGTGAGACAAAAAGAGAAATATTCATGGCAATAGAAGATTCTGATAAAGAATACACCAAAGAATAATATGAAGAGCCAGAAGTTGACTACCGAGAAAAACTATTGAGTGCTATAGAAGTTATAAAAAGAGAAAATAAGAAAAACAAGAAGCTCCAAGCTGAACTATACAAGAAAGAAGCCACTCAAGAACTAGAGAAGATGATCACGGAATTGAGGTTTCAAATAGAAGAAGATAAAAGAATTGAAGAAGCACTCAAAGAACAGTTAGAATAAAGAGACAGGATCATTGGAAATTTGGAAGCAGAGATTGTCACATTGAGAAAGGATGTTCAAAAGAAAAATATGTAGAAAAACTCAAAAGTTTTGGATGACATTATCAATAGTCAAAGGTCTAATCATGACAAGTCTAGACTTGGATACAATCAGACAAAAAATGGATCAATCTCCAAAGAAACAGATCAAGAAACATATCCAAAAAGTTGTGCAGAAACAATCAGAGAGGATAGGAAGTTCTACAAGGAAGATCAAAGGGACACTCCTCCATCGAGAAGATTCAGATTTCAGAATCAATGAGAGTCAGAAACAAACAGGCCTCAAGAAGAAGAAGGATTCAAAAGAGTAACTCCTTTCAGAACATCTTCAACTCCCAAGTATCAAACCATATTTTTTGGTTTATGTTATGCATGCAATAATTTTGGACATAAAGCTATAAATTGCAGAGATAATAGTAGGAACAAAAACAACTTTGAAAGTCATACACAAAATGGTTATCCAAGAAGGCCTAGTCAAACACATAGAAGAAGCTACAACAGGTTTGAATCATTGAGCACTGAAGTGGAATGCTACAAGTGCAAAAAATTTGGACACATGGCCAAATATTGTAGAATGACAGTCCCTCCTCGAGAATCACAATAGAATAACAACAATCACAGACAGGAACCTCAGAAGATAACATGGATAAGAAAGAAGAATTAGTATAGAAATGAAGAATGCACACTCACTCTACAAGATAAGCATAAGAAATGTGGTTGGTATGTTGACAGTTGTTTCTCAAAGAACATGACAGGTGATGAAAACAAGTTTATAACATTGAGAAAGGAAAGAGATGGATCGGTCTCCTTTGGAAACAACGACTCAGCTAGAATAATTCGAAAGGGCACAGTCATAATTGGAAACAAGGATACCAATGCAGAAAATGTTCTACTAGTGGAAGATATGAAACATAATGTTATAAGTGTAAGTCAAATGTGTGACCAAGGTCACAAGCTTATGTTCGATTCATAAAAATGTGAGATAAGAAAAGCAGGTTCAGGAAAATTGGTTGCAATAGATGTAAGAATTTCAAGCAACATATATGTATTAAGTGAAATTGGAAATGAAAAGTGTTGTCTAGGGAAGGAAGATTAAGTTTGGATATGGAACAAAAGAATGGATCACATAAAATTCAATAACCTTGTCAAATTTAGAAAAAAGGAAGCAGTCAAAGAAATGCCCCAGATCACGAATCCAACCAACACTTTATGCAAGCATTGTCAACGAGGAAAGAAAACAAAGACCAGGTTCAAATCAAAGGAATGCTCAATGACAAGACCACTAGAAATTGTGCATATTGATCTAGTTGTCCCAACTAGAACAAAGGGTTTAAAAAGTGAGCAATACTTTATGTTATTGGTTGATGATTATACAAGAATGACTACAGTTTTTTTTCTCAAGAATAAGCCAGAAGAATTTAAAAACTTCAAGGTATACAAGGAAATGGTTGAAAATGAAATGGATTCAAAAATCAAATGTTTGAGATCTGATAATGGAGGAGAGTTTACTTCAAAGGAATTTATGGATTTCTGTAGCAAGCATGGTATAAAAATGCAATTCTTCATTTCTAGAACACCTTAATAGAATGGGGCCATCGAAAGAAAGAACAGGACAGTACAAGAAATGGCTCAAACAATGCTAATGGATTCCAAGTTGACATATGTGTTTTGGACACATGCAATGCATACAATAGTTCACATTCAAAACATAGTAATTCTCAGGAACAATAGTGAAAAAACTCCTTACGAGCTATGGAAAGGGAGACCAACAAATGTGAAGCACTTCAGAGTCTTTGGAAGAAAATTCTACATCAAAAGAGAAGATGCAGAATGCGAAAGTTTAATTCTCGTGTAGACAAAGGCGTACTTGTTGGTTACTCAAGTACAAAGAAAGCATACAAATGTTACAATATAAGTATCAACAAATTTGTGGAAAGTATCAATGTAACAGTTGATGATACAAGTGGACGAAAACTAAAGGAAGAAGAAAAGGAGTCAGTGGAACAGGTTTATGAAGAAGAAGGAAAGGATGAAGAAGCAGCAAAAGGGGAAGATGAAGAAGATAAAATATAAGTATAAGAGAAAGAAAAAAAAGTACCTCCAAAGAAACCTAGAAAATAAATACAGAAGAATCATCCGTCGGATCATATTATCGGGAACAAAGATGCAGGAGTTGAGACTAGAAGAAGAATTCGTTCACTAGAACAATTTCATTTGGAACTCTTATCTTCAATTGAACCAAACAATTTTGAAGAAGCCATCAAGGATGAATTCTGAATAAAGGCCATGGATGAAGAATTGGATCAGATAGAGAATAATGACACTTGGGAATTGGTTCCAAGACCAAGGTACAAGAATGCGATCGGCACAAAATGGGTCTTCAGAAATAAATTGAATGAAGATGGATAGGTTACAAGAAATAAATCTATATTGGTATGTAAAGGATACGCGCAGGTTGAAGGTATCAACTTTGAAGAGACATTTTCCCCAGTTGACAGAATGGAAGCAATCAGATTGATACTAGCTTATGCATGTTCAAAGGATATTAAAGTGTATCAGATGGACATGAAATCAACTTTTCTGAATGGAGAACTAGAATAAGAAGTCTACATTGAGTAACCAAAATGATTTTAGTTATCAAAAAATGAAGATTATGTTTGCATATAAAAAAGGCATTGTATGGTCTCAAACAGGCCCCCAGAGCATGGTATTCTGAACTAGATAGATACTTACAGCAACAAGGGTTCAGGAAAGAAAATGCAGACAAAAACCTCTACAACAAGGTAACTCAAGACAGTATTTTATTAATTGAAGTTTATGTTGATGATATTATTTTTGGAAGTGATGATCATGGGTTGAGCCAGAAATTTGCAAAGGATATGCAGAATGAATTTGAAATGTCATTACTTGGAGAACTATCCTTCTTTCTGGGTCTTCAGATATGTCAAAGAAACCAAGGAATTTTTATTTCTCAAACCATGTATATTAGAGAAATGCTAAAGAGGTTCAGAATGGAAGATTGCAAACCAATCAATACTCTTATGAAAACTAGTTGCAAGTTAAGTAAAGATGATGATTCAAAGTCTACATATCAGAGGCAATACATTCCAATGATTGGAAACTTAATTTATGTGACAACATCTAGACCAGATGTAATGCAGGCAGTTGGACATGACACAAGATTTCAAGCAGCACCAAAGGAATCACATGTTCTAGCAGTAAAAAGGATATTCAAATATTTCAAGGGTACAAAATAGTTTGGATTATGGTGTCCAAAAGGAAAGGATTTATCACTTATTTCCTATACAGATGCAGATTATGAATGTTTCATTGACGATCGACGAAGCACCAGTGGAGAAACATTCTACTTGGGTGAGTTTTTGGTATCTTGGATAAGCAATAAACAATCATCAATATCATTATCTATAGTCAAAGGAGAGTATATTGCGGCAACAACATGTTGTACACAGGTTCTATGGATGAAAAATAATCTGACAGATATATAGGTTGAGTATGATGAACCCATTCCAATCTATTGTGATAATACAAGTGCCATCAGTATCTCAAAGAACCCAGTGATGCACTCCAAGAATAAGAACATCCCAATCAAGTATCACTTTCTGTAGGAACAGGTTGCACAGAAGAACATTATAGTTGAATATGTGGGAACAAAAGAACAAGTGGCAGATATATTTACAAAATCACTTCCAAGGGAAGATTTTGAGTATCTTCACCAGAGACTTAGAGTAATTTCTACTCCAAAATGAATGCTTTTGAATGCTTATATTATATGTCTTAGATTTACATGAGGAAGCACCATAAAGAGGACAGTTCAGGTTGGGGGAGAAGTTTCAGGAAGATTTTAGTCAGGGGAAGTAGCCCCAAGGATAGTTTAGTTATGGGGAGAAGCCCCAGATGGGAAGTTACCTTTGTTATTTATGTCAAAGGGGGGGATATTTATCATATGCATGATAGAGAGTTAGATGCTAGGAGAGAGATCACAGAGGCATGGTTCCAGGGGGAGCGATGGCACATGGGGAGCATGAGCGATATGAATTCAGTATTGCATTAGAGTTTTTCCATCAATTCCAAAGGGGGGTATTTTTGATTAATTGGGTTGGTTTTCATTGATGTCAACCCTTGAAGAAAGTCCGGTAGCAAATTTTGGTAGCCCCAACAGTGTGATTAAGGGACTTCAGTTTTCTTCATGTATAATGGTATAAAGTTTAATATATTTTCAGGTAAGACTATTCTAGATGGATAGTACATGTCATGCCATTTCTGGTGATATGAGGAACGTCACATAACTCCTCATAGTTAGAGAGTTATGGCTTGGTGAAGTGGAGAACCTTCATGAGTTATATAGAAGGTCAAAGAAGTCAAATTAATTCTAGAAGATCCTAGAAGAAGTTGACTACTCAAGTGGGTGAAACTAGGAGTTAGTCATGGGTTAAGTTGTTGCAATAAGAAAATAATTAAAAATAATTTAGTTGCAACTAGAAGTGGAAACTATACTATTTGTAGCAAAGTGAGTTAGAAGAGGACAAGTGGTTAGAAGTGGGTTATCCCTAAAAGAAGGAAAGTGGGTTAAGTTGGTTAGCAGGTAACCCATTGAAGAAGCTACATGGAAGTATAAATAAGAGAAAAAGGCTCTCCCATTAGAACCTATTGAATATCATTGAATATCTATTTTGTGAAGGTTATTTGAGCAGATATTATTGATACAGAAAAGTGTGGAATAAAAAGTGCGGCAAGAAAAGTGCAGCAGAAAAATCATGGCAGGAAAAGTGCAACAGAAAAATCACGGCAAGAAAAGTGCTACAGAAAAATCATGGCAGGAAAAGTGCAGCAGAAAAACCATGGAAGAAAAAGTGCGGTAGAAAAACAACGGTAGAAAAAGTGTGGCAGGAAAATTGCGGTAGCAGACTCGCAGTAGCAAAATCATGGCAACAGAACGCTACAAGAAAAAAAAAGGTATTGTTTTCATATGTGTAGTGTTGAATTTATGAATCTGGTTGAGGGTTTGCTTAGTAAATCTGTCGGATGCCCTCTTGGAATTTTAGGGCTTACTATAGAATTGATCTGAGGCAGATCTATTGAAGTGTAGTATTGGTTTATGTTTGAGGGTTTTTGGTTGAGGTATTTTGTTGAAGTTCTTGGTACATATAGAGGTTTTCTAACAATGAGGTTCTAGCACATGGTTTGAGGTACAAACTTGTGGTATAATGTTTGAGGTATATGTGATCAGATCAGATTGGTTGATAAGTATACAGTGACAGGTTTCTCAGTGACAGATTTGACAGAACAGGTTGTGACAGTGACATATTCAGTTTCTACATTTGACATTTATATTTCAAGGCGGTTGGACGGGGAAAGGATAGGTGGTTGTATCCACCTTTTGGTTGTAGTCAAAGAACATAGGGGGTTGTATCCTCCTTCTGTTTGTAGCCAGAGAATTGGGGAGTTGGAGCTTCCCTTAGGTTGTATCCTGAAAATAGGGGGTCAGAGCCTCCTTCTAGTTGCAGCTGGAAAACAAAGGAATTTAGTGCTTCCAATGAATGTAATTCTTAAATACAAATAAGAAAAAGCATTTCATGGTTTTCTCCTCCATTGGGTTTCCACATAAAAAATATTGGTGTAGTGTGTATGTGTACGATTGTTCATTTATTCATGGTTTATTTACTCTGCACTTATTGGATGATAATTCTATATTGATCATAAAGATAAATAACACTTGCATACTGTGGTTAAAAGGATTAAAAATCTATATTACTAATTCACCCCCCTCTCAATAATCCAACATTTCTTAGTGGAATTTACCCAGCTTATGTATAGGCATGATGTTCTTGTTTTATCATCTTTGCAAACAGTGTAGTGTCAATTATGTCTTAACATGGTTTTTATATTTTCAATTTCCCCCAAACCCTATGCAATCAATACCAGACGTGTTACAACTCCGACTCGGTCAGATTTGTACAGTTCATCATTAAAATTCTCCAAGGTATTCCAGTGTTTGTTACCATTGGCATATGGCAAAAGAGATAAATTAACGAGGTAAAAGGTCTTTCGATCATGTTGTCATCGGGGTAGAGTTAATCGGGGGAAGAGTCCTCCAATCATATCATCATCGGATTTTATGACAACACTTAATTTATAGGTAGAGATCGTAAGGATATCTTCTGATGATGATGCATTATTCTTTAGTATTCTCGAAATTTGTGCCAAGGGGGGAAGTTTTGTGATGAATTTATAAGGTTTTAATTTTTAGTTATTTATGTAATCTATGTTAAATATCTCCCTCTTATTTTCATAGAATCATATTCGAGAAGGCTTTATTGTTACAAGGTTGAAGGAAAAGGTTAAATGTTAAAGGCCTTGATGTCGTCATTGGGTGATAGACTAATATGCACTATTTAATTCTATCGATGTTAGATCTCCAATGATTGGCCTTGAGACATATTGTCCTCGACATGTCTCAGATATAGAATAGAAAGCATGTTTGTGATGCCTCCCTATGACAAAAACGGTTTCATTAAATAAGATGAGCCATTGAGAAACTGCCACATATGCATCTTCTTATCAATGGTAGTCATATTTAGATTATATTATAATGCAAAGGAGGGGTTGGGACCCATCTAGTATGTAGCATGGTATTTTACCCTGTGTGAATTTGAGGACCAATCCCTTGTTGACATTTATGTAATGATATGGTTTATCGAGGAAATAGTATCGTTGTTGAATTTTAGGAGATATGTATCGAGGGGTATGTTCCCATCGTGATTTCCCGAAAATGACATTGCAAAGGCATCATCATCAGAAATATTAGATATATGAAGCAGGGCAGTGTCGAAAGCAAAGGGTTGACGATATCTGATCTAGGTCATATGGATAAGGTTTTGGAGCTTATCGTTGTGGATTCTTTTGTTCCATAAAATATTTAAGGCTTGTGAGGACATAAGGAAGGAGCTTATACGATAGATTTTTGTACTCACAATTAACTTTTCATCAAATTGACTTTGAATACTATGTAGAAACCTTCATATTATAAGTGAATAACTAGTAAGGTAAGTAATGAGTAGTACCTTGCAAAATTTTGGTAGGATGGGTACCCACTAAAACTCAAGAGTTTTAGTGGGATAATGTGTGTCTCACAACACTTGGCTAGCCATATTTATATTGAAACCCTAACCACCCAAAAGACTCCAATGAAAAGTTATGTCTCTACATAAGGGGGCTAAACTCTTAAATTTTCCCTTGCAATATACAAAATTTAATTTTCTACATGAAATAAAACCCTAGAAGGGTGACATCATTCCCTAAGAGGGTGACATAGGCTCTCCAAATGCAACATCAAGCATGGTGAGGGAGACGTTGGGCCTCCAAATTCCATATGGCATGCCCAAAGTTCCCTGCCATGCTCTCCTCCTGTCAATCCACCTCTAGAACCATCTCATCCATCAAACCCCAACCCTCCAAGGTAACATCAAGGGCTAGGAGGTGAAGTCCTAGGTCTCCAAAGGCCAATGTCCAAGTAGATAAGGGTGAAAACTCATCCTCCAATGATGCCAAGGTTCCTTCAAAGGCAATGGCCTATGTCCTCTAGGTCCAACGTTCATCATCCATGGTCTTATTCATGTGGGTTCCAATGTCCATCCTATGGGAAAGGTCTTGCTGCAAAGACAAACAAGTACATCCTCCAGGGGTCCACAAGTCACAAGTATCATTCCAAGAAAGCCACATTTAATACAAGAACCACCCAAACATGTGTATCAAACCCCCACTTTTCAAACTAAACAAATGATGAAAGACCTTATAAGTTTTGCCTAATTTAGGTATGGGAGGGGTGTCATGGTGCCCTATTGGGTAATCCAATCCCCAAGTCAAGGAATGTTTCCCAAGGGGACCCTATCTAGGTCATGTGATGACTATGAGGTGGATTGGGGAAAGAATTTTGGGCATGGGTTTCTTGACATATCAAGGGTTCGTATTGTCTCATTTATGGGTTCCTTTGTGGAGGGTGTGTTGTGTCCTTCATTTGCAACACAACATTTTTCCAAGACATTTCCTTTAATTTATTATAGTTATAACATTAAGTGATATGTGTAATGGAAAGTAAAGAGCACTGCAATGGCACTTGGAGTTAGGAACACATTGAGTTCCATATGAAATGGAAAGTAAAGGGCACCACAAAATGCATTCCCCCAACAAGCGTGACACTTATTAATTATATGTTCTAGAAGGTCCTTGAGTTTTATGGAGTATATTTTCATTGCTCTCAAGACCTTGGGGCAAGCATTTGAAAGGATAATCATTGGCTTTTAAATTTTTCCAACTACAACACCTCTAGGCCTTTAGCACCTTCTTCCCATGAAATGAGGTACAAGCCCTTTTTGGGGTCAATGAACCCAAAATCCCAAAAGATGAGAAAACAAAAGGGGAATAAGTGTGGAAAGTGGTAAGTATGAGAGGGAATGGTATGATGACTCTTAAAGGAACCACCTAGTAGAAACCCTTTTTCTGAGGGTGACCTACTTACTAAGAAACCATGCCACCCACCAAGGTTAAACTAGGCAAAAGGTATAATTTCTAAGAAAATGTTCCATAATCAAGAAAGGATTATTTGCAACATGTTCAAATGCTTCAAATATTAAAATGACACTTACCACGAGACTGGGTTTGTTAACTCATGCAACAAGATTTGTTGTCTTCTTGGAGCCAAGACAATGTAGTGGGTGTTGCTCTCTGGTAAAGTAGATGAGCTATGCAGGTTGTGCTAGGCATCGGACTCTCGACACTCCATGTCTACTACATGTGGGCCTCGAGATATCATCTCCTTAGTTACCCCTATCCTAGGGGGGTAACATATCCTATTGGAGCATTGAAGGCTTTTTTACCAAAATAGGGATTATAATATTAATTTATTTTTTCTATAGGTATTCCATTTTCCTTTATGATAAAGTTCTATACTATCTATTGTTTTAAAAGAAAATGAACTTTGTAGCTTTTAATGATTTAAAAATAAGAACAAAATATTAAATCTTTAATTTTAAAAGTTCACAAAATATTTTTGCTCAAAAAATAAAATCCATTACATTGATATTTTTTGATTTATTATGTTCTAATTGACTTTGATTGTAATAACCATAATATTTACAAATGATTGAAATTATTTGAAAAAAAATAGCATCATTATATAAAAAAAAAAAATACTTTGGACCATAAAATTGAATACTTCAAAATAATTTACCATTTAGACACAATAGAGTGAAAAAATCAATATTTATTAATAACAACTAATTATGTTGACCATGAGCGATTACAATGCTAATTCACTCAACCCCTAACTAGTTAATCCCTTAACTTATAATACACTAACCACTAATTCAATAACTCCTAACCCTTGAGACTTTAACTCACTAATTCCAAATGGCCAATAAATTGGAACTGCTAGAAAATGTTCTAGAAATATAACTTGGTGCACTATCATTCTACTTGAATTTACATATTGTCTAGGTATCTTGTCAACTATCTACCCAATCCAAGTTGAACTCTTCTTTTACTACATTAACTTGAAGATCCATAATGGCAAAGCTCTTGACATGCATCCATTGCATCCCAATATTCTCATCACATGTAACATTCTTCAAAGATACCAACCCTCCAGTTGATTTAGGAAACTTTCTCAACCGATAACACTCTCTCATGTCAAGATCCTTGAGTTTCCTTAGTTGTGCTATTTCCTCAGGGAGTTATTTTAAGTACGCACACAATGAAATATCAAGATATTCCAACTTCCCAAGTTTTCCAATAGATGATGGAATCTCTTTCAATCCTATACATGCAGATAATCTTAACATTCTTAAAGATTTGATATTTTCTAAGTCATTAGGGAACTTTTGAAGAAGGTGGCAATTAGTGATAGACCACCTTTGAACTGAAGTAATGTCACAAATTCCTAGGGGCAACTCCTCCAAATCAAAACAATGATCCAAGTTAAAATCTAGCATTACAGGAAGCTTTAGGCTTGACTGTTTTTTGTTGAAACTCATCATATTTCCAAGACCTTCACATATGTTCAAAGATATCTTCTCTAAGTTTTGTAAGACTTTTGTGTGCTCTTGAAATGGGGTCACAATCAACCTCTCTAGGCGAATAGTCTTAAGCTGAGTGATGGAAGATAACATTGGTAGACCATTCACAATGGCTCTCTTGCATCCATAATTGGATATTATGAAAACTTTTAGCTTTTTCATATATCTCAAGAATTATGGAATAGAGTATTTTCTTGCAGAAAAGAGTAACACCAAAGCCTCCGCCTCACAAAAATTCATCTCACGCCATTTATTCTCCTCCATGGAACCTGCATAAATAAACTAAAAATGCAAAGTTTAATTAGAAATATAGGTTGTTGGACACAAGGTATGAAATCATTACATTTTTTTTTTTAAGATCTTGTGTATGGACAAACAACACCTAGAAATTGGTAAGTGATTAGTGCATGTGTATCACAGAGTGATAACCTATTGGATGCAATATAATATTCACCTATGGCATGCACATATGTTATCGGTGCATGTATATCACATAGTGATAACCTATTGAATCTAGTATAGGATTCACCTATGACATATATGGAAAATATTATGAACAAACTTAATATTACATGTCACTGAAGATGGAGAATATGGTGAATTCTCAATGGAAATAAATAGTTTTCTTCGAAGTTGATTGTTTATCACTCGAGCGGAAAAAATGGATCACATTTTGTGTAAAACAAAGGTAGCGTAGAAAGTATAATATGTACATTAATAACTAGATCATTTACAGTTTGGGGGAATAGAATATTATGATATTAAAGATAGAATAATTAGTAGAGATTTTAAAATATTTTAGTAATTATATAATGTAAATTTAGAATGCCATAAGATTTCCTTGTCAAGCCTTTTTAATTTCTAGTCTAATCCATGACTTATGCTATGTTTATCAAACTTATTGGTTAGTATGAAACACAAGGACTGTAGAGAAGAAGTAGCAATTCCCAATATAATAATGTTTTACTCTAATTTGAAGGTAAAAAGTGTGTACGCTTCAAGCAAGCTGGTAAAAACACCCACCTATGTGAATAGAAATTACTTGAGCATTAAATGTTTGATCCTTGAGCAAGTCCCATTTTCTTGGAAAATTGTCCTCTTTTTTAGGCATGAGCAACCTCTTCATACAAACCATACTATCTTGGGATGCCAAATATAAGTCCAAGTCTTGCATCACGTCATGTTGAGAAAAGTACAGCTTAGAGGAACTTTCATAATCGATAGCTTGACTTCTACTTGGCCTAATAAATAAAAAAACACAATATATAAGCCAAAGGAAGCCATGATCATAGAAGTTGAGCACAACAAACAAAAGAGAAGGAAATTACTTGAGATTGTTCATTAAATTCAATAGATTTTTACTTGCAAGTTCTAACAAGATGACAAAAGCATCTTGCCACTCCATCTTTCGCACATAAACCTAAATGTCCAATAATGCATCCACGGATATTTTTCTATCCTCTGGAAATGACCCCAGGTCTAAGAAGCACTCTCGTACTTCTTGATCTAAGACATCAATACTAGTCTGCAAGCATATAAGAATTCATTGTTTGTGATAATATGATATCGGTTCCCCATTTAAAAGCTTGTTCTTGGCAACCTCCCACACTGGGTGAGGCTCACCGTGCAAAGAGCTTCTGATCACCTTCAAAGCAAGTGGTAGGCCTTTACATTATGCTTTAACCTGTGAATCATGCATCAATGATAATCAATGAAAATTCTATAGGTAAAAAACCAATCAAATCCATATTTTTGTTTTTGAAAGCATGAATCCCTTTCCTAAGAATCTTAAAGTTCATTCACAAGTTTTGTTTTATGGCTCAAGAATATGAAATGTTCTAGGACTTTGTGGAAATCATGATTCTGTTAAAGGATATTGAGTATGTGTCTAACATCTCTTCTCTTATATTCAAACATTGATTCCATCCTTTAAAGGAAGTATTGATTTTGGAATGGGATCATCATAGGGATAATGATCATTGGAGTTCTAACTTGTAATTAGGGATATTTATACTGATGATGTATATTGCAATCACTAAACCCAAGCAAACTCACACTAAACTCTTGACACAATGAAATGTTGAATACAAATAGCATTACATTACTATAAGAGGTATACCTGTTTGACTAGATTTTCATCTGCAGTACTTGGAATTGATCTTTGTCCAAAAGACCAAAAGCAAAATAGGGACAAAGCTTCAGCATCGTCCAATAGTGGAAACTCATAGAGTTGATTAGAGGTTTCTCTGGGGATGGTAGAACGATCTCAAGTTGTCAGAAGGGTCTTATGTCCTTCTCCTTCAAATAACAATTTTTCCAAATTTGCCCTAGACGAAACATCATCCAACACCACCAAAGTTGGTTTGTCTTGCCTTTGTAGCAATTGTTGCACTTGTCTATGTGCTTCCTCCACATTTTGAAATTTAGGATTCTTCCTATGCATAATTTTCTCCCACATCGTCTCTAAAATTCCTTTTAGATTTGGAGATTGTGAAACTATGAAGAACATTATATTGTTTTTAAAAACCAATAGCATGCATAAAAAGACAATTATTAAATAGAAACATCATAATCTATACCAGTATAAGTTTTTTTAAGAAGTTTCATTTAAAAAAAAAACACTCAAAAGCAAACAAAATGCTTTTTCATGATGTAAAAATGAATTGATTAAATGGAAACCCAGTCACCTTTAATTTCTTGGTTGTTGCAAAGATCCAGTGCCATAGTTTTTTTGCCAACCCCTCCCATACCGTGCACCCCAACAACGGACACGTCTCTTTGGAGCAGAATCCATCAACACAAACTACAAGGAGGCTCATCTAAAGCTCCATCAAACATATCATCAAACATATCATCTACACCCATTTTGTTCAACTTTATCTCATCGCAAATGGTAAAGATGGCCAAGACTGTTCAGCTCTGTAATGAGAGTCTTGACATCAAGGAACATGCTGGCAGGCATCTGATACTAAAGAAAGTCAGATATCTCCTTCTCGAGCTGACGAATTTGAGAGCCATATTTGAGGATATGAAAAATATTAAAAGGGTTGCTCTTCTCACACTTTTTCACCAATTCAACGCCCTTCATAAGGATCTTCAAGAAGTGCTCGAAGATGGGATTTTGCTCATTTTGAGGCTTTACTAACTCCAATAAATACGTCTGAAGATGGGATTTTGCTCATTTTGAGGCTTGCCCGTGAGCAGCGCATCTAATCTACTGCATGAATTCTTGCAATTAAATCTATCCATTCTATGTTATGGGCAGAAAAAGCAATTCTACGCAATGTCTCCAAAAACACAGAAAAGGAAATTCTACTCAATGTCTCCAACAACAAATATTTATATGCAATGTCTCCAAAAACATAGAAAAACAATTCTACTCAATGTCTTCAACCACAAATATTTATATAGAATTGTTCCCTTCAATATAACTATTTGGTCTTTACCATATAAGAGAATAGGATGCCTATTCAAAGTAAACCACGATGTAAGTTCGTCAAATTTTCTCATATAGATAAAAGAATAGATAGTCCATATAGATAAAAGAATAGATGCCTAGCACCCCTGCAGCCAATGTAAAAGCATCCTCCACCCTTATCGCATCCTGTAAAGGATATGTGGATAATAATATCAAAAAAAAAAATGGAACTGGTTATTGAGGGAAAATATCAGAAACCATTACTTTCCTTGGAAACAGGGCACATAGTTTGCTCAAGCATTTGCAAGCTGAGTTAAAAGATGAAGAAAATTTCTTTTTAAAAATGGTCATTCATTTTGGCAAGATTGTCAACAATATGACAGAAACAAAAAGAAGAGAAGAAGATCTTCCATCCAAAAAGTGGATCGGACAATTGAATGCATGTTGGAAAGAAAAAGTGAAGAACCTGCATCTCATTGTTCAATCATGTGAACAAGCCATATTGAACAAAGATAAATTATTCACAAGGCTGTCAAATATAGACTTAGCTGGGAAAACCAACGACTTCCAAGACCGCGACTTAATCACAAACTCCTTGCCCTTAACAAGGAAAGAGTTCGATAAATAGGTTGTTATGTTTAAGGCCTTGTCTCTGGAAAAATTTTACAACATCCTTCAATTTGATCAATCTCACGTCCACGACTGGCTAGTCAAATATGTAGTACAGAACAAGGAAATTCATTAGGCTCTCTCTAATCTTTCTATTGACTTTCGGGAATTAGAAAGTGATCTTTTCAACATAAAAATCCGGAATGAGATCAATGTCGCCCCAATGAGAAGCTACATTGAAGAATGGCTTGAAAGGCAATTGAAACAAGTTGTCGACAAAATGCAACAGGCAATTGCTAGCATTCCAACAGTCGTCGAGGACATCCTTGAAACCGCAGTCATCGGCGACATCAATGAAATTACAGCCGCAAGAAAATAGCCTAAGGGCTCATATGTATCCTCACTGTAAAAATATTGATCGCATCTTGCTTTGTTTATCAACCCAGTTATTCCAGTTTCTTAAATACAGATGTACAGACAAACACTTATACCTTTCCATTTATTGTTTTTGCAGGTATTTCACTCTATCTTCTTTCCACAATCATTTTTCTTGTACATATTTCTCTAATGGTCCGCGGGAGCCCCAATCCCAATCTACATGACAAACGCATTGAAATTCCAGTTTATATTTAATAGACTTTAATTTTTTTTATATTTCAAAATTTCCAGTAGTATGTAACAAACATTTATTTTTTGACATATTTCAAATAAAAATATTTTCTTATCTCCTTTTAAATTTATGTTTCCATACATTCTTATCTTTCATCAGTCTGTATGACAAATGCATTTAATTTTTTATATGTTACAGAATTTTATTTTTTTATATATTTCAAAATCAATGGTGCTCTACAATGCAAGTGTCATTTACAAATGCATTTAAATTTTTATATTTCTTATCTTCTTTTAATTTTATGTCTTCATATATTTTTATCTTTCATTGGTCCATATGGAAAATGCATTTAAATTTCCAAATTTATTCTTCCACTTTCAACAACTTTGTAGTTTGTTATATACTTTCAAAAAATATATGTTTTCTATATACTTTCAAAAAATAGATGGTGCTCTTCCTGCCAAGCGTCACTTTCTTTTTCCCCGTGTTCCATGATATACATGTTGCACACAACATTTATGTCATATACATTTTTCACCAAACACTTCATTTCATTTACATTTCGATCTCATTTTCCACAATTTCCTTTCTAACCTTGTTGGCAGGGACTACGCTGCCACGCTGCCTTGTTCTCTATGGGATGCTTAAATTGAATTTTGTTTTTAATGTATCCTAAGTCTTCCAATTTCTAAATTGCGTTTTGTAGAGATCCCTAGAGAATTGGATACCCTTTTAAAAAATGTTTTGGTTGAGAAATAGTTAACCTCACCCAAAGGCTTTCCATCTTGTAGGATCACTGACAACACAAAGACTTTGTTCATCGAAAGAGAGCTCCAATTTAAGAGAATCACTTTTCCAAACCAATTTGTATCGGATGGCCTCCTAAGATTTCCACATACTCTTTTCTATAAAGGTCCCCTCTATCTTAATAGGGGTAGTGGTGATCATGGGACTCTACAAATTCAATTTTCTCCAAACCTTGCATCCATATGAGGCTTAAAAAACGATCCAACTTCTAAGGAGGAATCTCCAGGATTTGACCCTTGAAAACTCTAATGACTAACTTGCCACATAGATTTTTATCTTGGGTGATTGTGGCATTAATTCATATTCATTTTTTATCTCTAGGAGTGCAACTTAAGTTCCAATTTTCTCTATGAAATCCATTGCCTCCAATAGAGTTTGACCACATAAAATAAATAAGAATCTTTTCCAAAAGATAATATGCATAGGAAAGGGAATTTGGAAGATAATATTCTTCCAAAACCTTAGTACAAATTGGGAATTTGGAAGCAAGGGACATAGGCTTAACAATCCATTTGTCAAAATTCTTGGCCACCCTTTCAAGGCTGCCTCCCATAGTTCCTTGGGGGAAGTCTAGAAGGAAAATGGGATTCCCATAAATTCCAAGATTTGGCTAGGCTAGATCCAAGCCCACTCTTTCTCCTCGATATATCTTAGATTCTTCCTTTGGCTAAGGTGGAAATGTCACTGAGTCTTGGCCATATTAAGCTTAGAGCCAAAGCCATCACAAAAAAATTGCAATAACTACATGGTGTTGACCAACATTTCTTTCTCTTCCAAAATGGTCAGGAAATATTCATCTAGAAATGGTGACATCTACAAATGGAATTCACCAATTGTCCACCTTCGGGGTCTGGAAGAGGAATACCTTTGATTAACCCATGGGTCATGTTTTAAAAAATACCTAAAATAATATAAAAAGGGTGCTCCATATTGTGAAAATGGTAACCCTTTCTCTTAACCCTATGTGATCAATGACCTTCAAATAATTTTGCATGGGGATGGAGTGGTTTCTCTCATATTGAACAAATCAATGATAAAAGCGTAAGAATGGGCATGACTTTGTTGAAGGAATCATGAAGGTCTCAAGTATGTATGAGATGAGTAGACCCTCAATGAAGGAGCATTAAATGGTGGACAAAATCCACCCACAAGCATCATTTCCCTCTATCTAAGCTCTAGTTTGGTTGGCCCTCATTTTTATTTATGTACATCTCTCACATTAATGCCATATCTATACATGTTAATGCCAATCCAAACACCACGGGCCTCACTTTGTGTCTTTACTGAATGTACTAAATTGATTGAACACTCTATAGTTGCCTCATTCATGAGATCGTACCTTTGTCATCTAGTTTTCAACATCATGAAACATTGCTATGTCAATCCCATAGATATGAAATCATATTATTGTCAAACATGATCCTAGTATGGATGGCATATATGATCTTAATTATATATGATAATGGCTACACGCACAAGAAAACATTCCTCCAGATTTGGCAATCAATGCCCACGGCATGCATCCACCATTGACACAAAAATGAAATTAAATTGAAATAATGATAGACCTATCTCTGAATTTCACTTGACCTGTGCATTCTTCCTTTTGTAGATCATGGATTGCTCTATGTTATGTTCTTCAATTTTTTTGGGAAAGCAAACCACATATTAAATGACTAGCAGTGCTTGTACCATATAGTAGAAGTGCTTATATAGAAACCACTATAGTTGTTCATCCATCAACTTAGAAAGACATGAATTAAGATCAAAAGTACAATCAATATATATCATTCTTATAAGAAAATCAAATTTCTTTCATGCTTAGTGAATGGTTTCAAATGTGCACGATCTTGTTTCAGATTTCTAGATGTAAACTATGTATGGAGTTTTTGAAACATCCAATGTTTCGAGTGGACACTCCACCCATCATTGGGGACAACTAAAGCAATGAGATTTGAGAAGAGTGCTAAGGGAAGGGAGTTTATAAAGGCTAAGAAAAAGGATGTTGTTATTCTTTTTCATGTAATGAAGAAACTTTAACTTTTGTTTGATGTAAAAGTTTTTATTTTTACAATAAAATCATAGTCACTATCCATGTTTGGCTAGCTCATGTGATTGAGTTATTTGAGCTTCATGCATGAGGTCTTGGGGTTGATATCCAATTTGACTACCTCTATTGCATGCCTCACTCAATGTTTCGACAAATTTAGGCATTGTACCTCACTCAATATCCCTAAAAAAATAAATCAACTTCACTTTTGTTGAAAAAAACAGAATTACAAAAATAATTAGTATGAATAATGTAGTTTCTTGGTATCACATTGCATGTAGTAATTATGATAAACAATGATGCCCCTTATCAGTACACAAACAAGTTATTAACTTTTTGTTAAATTTAATTTGTCATAACAACAAGTTGCTTCATGCTTCAATGCTAAGCTAATATAGATTTCATCTCCATAAGACATAATGGGATTATATTAACTCCCACTATTGGAATGGTGAGGGAATTAACATAGATTGTACTAATTTTGCATGCTCAACACGTCTTGGTTATAATTCATGTCATTTCATAAATTGAGATATGTTGTGGTGTAGTTAGTAATTAATGAAAATCCATTCCTCCCCTGGACATTGTTGTACATTCAATGGTTATCAAACTCATAGTGAATCAATATTTATAAAAACAAAAATTAAAAACTACAAGAAGAATAACCCATCAAATAATCGATTTGCTAAGAAAAGATTTGCTAGTCATCGAATGCTCCAATTCACATGTATTTCACATTTCCACATGGTCACAAAATATGAGTATGGGTCATGTCAACCCCTAAAATGACACATCATACTTTTAGGTCCTTTTATGTAGAATGTTAATCAAATATAGAATTATGCTCACCATCCATCCCCATCATTTTTTCTCCTATGATTAGGGTGGAGGGAAAAGAAATATTTCATTTCCCATCCATATATTGCCTCTTCGTCACATTCCCATTCTTCCCTTGCTCGATCCTACACCCTATATTTCCTATTATGATCTTGTTGTATCATGTCCATTGTGACTAGGGCAAGGGAGGGAGGTAATTTATCCTTCTCATACATGTGCTTCCTTCACTCCTCATTCCTCCATACTTTGATTTCCCTTCATTCCACATTATGGGGATGTGGACCCAGACTTGGCCACAAACAAGTGTCTATTGATGGCTAAGTGATAGGTAGAAAACATGATGACATGACATAGAGGACAAAGTGGTAGGTGGCATCAATGAGATGAATTGGCACATATGTATGGTGACATAGACCTATAATTGGAAATAAATAGGTGTGAATGGATCATTGAGAGATAGGTGGAAACCATGATGATGTGGCATAAAGAATAAAGTGGTAGGTGATATCAAGGAGATTAGTTAGTACACGGGTAGGCATTCTACATTATGGTGGCATAGACCCAAATTGGGAAATAAACAAGGGTTGGGCGAGGGCTAAGTGATAGGTGGAAACCATGATGATGTGGTTGTAAAGTAAAAAGTGGTATTTGGCATCAAGGAGCTGACTTGGCACATGGGTATGGTGATATGGATCCAAACTTGGCAACAGAAAAGGGTGAATTGATCATTGAGTGGCAAGTGGAAACCATGATGATGATATGGCACAAAGAATAAAGTGGTGGGTGGCATCACGGAGATGACTTGGCACATGGGTAAGGANNCACAATGTTTAGGCATATCTAACTTAGTAATGGAAATATTTTAGGAAGGCATGTGAAAGGGGTACTATACAGTACTTGTAGTGAGAGAATTTTTTTATTTGTGCATAGAGGGAGGGGGAATATTGAGAAACAAGTATATTCACACCAAAGCCAATCATCTATTATGTTGGTAGAAGGCACCACTCCCTTGTGTCTTGCCCCATTGGCATAAGGATCGTGCTATATTGGAGCTTATGTTTTGTTTTGGTCTACATCTCTTATCCACTATGTGATTTTTTTTGTATAGAGAGGTATGACAATGTGGACTTAAAATTAACGTGTGGGAATGGATGCAGGAGGAGGTGCATGGAGACCCTAGGTCACGTACAATAAAATGGAAACACATTCACATTTATAAACTGAAAAGAGTATCTCGAACTGATACATGTCACGAACAATGATTTTTGCACACCAAATCTAACAAACATTATTGAATGGACAAATCTTGAATGACTATTATGGCTCCCACTTTCATAAGACATAGCTTGGACCACAAAACACCAAATTGAGAAAATAGGATCTCATTGGAAAGCTATTGGGATGAAGAATTATGTGTAAGAATACTCTTAGTGAAGAAAAATATTTTTGTTGTGTGTTTTGGCATGAATGATATGCATCACCACACATTAGATTTCACAGACATCAAGAAAAGGTAAAAGATGATGGGTTTACTATCTGCCTCCCTAGAGGATGAATGGTGATTTGGCATGTTAAGCCATGTTTTGTTGGAATAAGGTGGATTTATCTTAATATTATAACCCACAAATATGGTGATTGAAGTTGACTTAAATGAACCCTGGAGTGTTTACAAAGGCTATAGATATCTTATGGTTGAATAATAATCTATGAATTTTTCATAGATTATTAACATTAAAGTTTTGTGATGTGAGTTTTATTGTAATGGTATTAATCATCTGAGACACAACAAAAAAATTACATATTCATTTGTCTTCAATGCAGATGATGAAGGAGAGAAAGGGAGTTGAATTCTTGGATATTTGATCCCTAGGATTAAAGTGCTTTGATCTTAGGAAATTAAAGGATTATTTGATTTCATGGTGTGCTTAATCTTATTTTATTCTATATATCAAGATATTTGCATCAATGATGCAACCATAGGTCTTTTGAGTACCATCTTGACTCTAGCATTTTGTGGATTTTGGCTATCCCACAAGAGTCCAAGTTAGGAAAATGAAGTAGTGTGGCTCTTAATGTCCCTCATTGTATTGTGTAAGACATGATGTATCTGTGATCATAGTTAATAGATTATTTTGTTATGAAGTTTTAGCTAATACTATTGTAATTGGTTATGTTTACTTACAAGGTTCATGAATTGTTTGTCTTTTTCATGAAACTTTGATGAGATAAATTAGTTTAATACACAATGGATATGAATTTTAAATGATTTTGATTAGTAGGAATTATTTCTTGAATGCATTACTAAGTTCTTCATCCTTTCACTTTCAAACCTTGCCTTCACATAAAATCCATAACCTAAGAGAATGGGAACCGGTTAGGTTGAAATCAACCTATGCTCCTTAAACCTATTATAACAATATTATTTAGATATGATCTATTATCCATATACACCTTCAAGTAAGTTACAGGTTTGTTGAATGGTAAGGGACAGTATTTGGAACAAGACGGAAAAAAAGATAAGTCAGATAGATTGTTGAACAATCGTGGAGAATATATATATATATGGAGAACATATGGAGAAGAGGAGTATTAATTAAATGCAGATTTTTGCAGTGGGAAATGAATAGGATTGCAAGGTTCATCTCTCACATGTAAAGTGTGTTCTATCTAATCAGATGTGAATATTTCATTCTTCATAGAGAAGAGAATAGGATGCCTATTCAAAGTAAACCATGATGTAAGTTCGTCAAAATTTCTCATATATAGCCCGTATAAATGAGGGTTTCATTTTTCTTGCAATGGGGGACCCTTAAGTATTTTAGGTGTTGACCAACATGTAGGCCAATATGGATTAAGGACCAAGTAAAACATGTTTTTTTTAGGTTCTAGGTACATCTTCTAGATGGATTTCAGCCAGTCTAGCCATGTTTTTTCCTTTGACTTACTTGATTATCCAAACTTTGTTCAATTTGGCATACATCTTAAGCCTAGAGGATAACCACTTATATCCATTGATTAACTTGAATTTCTTGAAATGATTCCTTTGACTCCACCTTTAGTGCTTCAACCAATCATGTAGCCCTAGCGTGTCGAGTTTCAAAAATAAATTGTTTTGTATTAGGTCTTGAACTATTTTTGGTATTATTCTATATGGGATGCTTAGATTGAATTTTGTTTTTAATGTATCCTAAGTCTTCCAATTTCTAAATTGAGTTTTATAGAGATCCTTAGGGAATTGGATACCCTTTTAAAAAATGTTTTGGTCGAGAAATAGTTAACCTCACCCAAACGTTTTCCATCTTGTAGGATCACTAAAAACACAAAGACTTTGTTCATTGAAAGAGAGCCCCAATTTAAGAGAATCACTTTTCCAAACCAATTTGTATTTGATGGCCTCCCAATATTTCCACATACTCTTTTCTATAAAGGTCCCCTCTATCTTAATAGGGGTAGTGGTGATCATGGGACTCTACAAATTCAAGTTGCTCCAAACACCAACTTGAATCATCAAGTTGAAAACATAAAGATTATCCTAAGCCGGAAACAGAGTGCATTTTTCAACAAATTATGTTTGTTTATTTCTTAGGGTAATCAGGAAATTGATGAATAACATGTGAAAAAAAGAGGAAATGAAAGGATAAAAACAAATATACACTTCACAAGTACAAGTAACATGAGAATCCTACAATTGTTGCAACTATATTACTGAAATTTGATTACATAAAGCTCAACTAGTTTTTTCCCATCAATGGATCTGTTATATCCACATGCTTTCCCCCATTTTACATAAAAATCAAATATATATATATATAGGAAAAATCATCCCCCAGGCTCAGGATGTCAGATCTAACTGATTCCCCAAAAATAACAGCTTGTTACATTAAAAGTTGGAACTGTATTCCCCAAAAATAGACCAAACTGCTGCAAAAAATAGTGTTGCAATTATGAGTTCGTATCTCCAAAATCATGATAGATGTGTAAAATATGGAGAATTGTTTTGCAGATTAGTTTGTTCTGAGAAAAAACTTCTTTCAGTTCCTTGAGATCTGTCTCCATTTACCCGGGATCTGCATTTGAAAAATATGTGTCAAACATGAAAATTTTGAATCTCGAAAATTAGGGCTAAAATATGCTCTTTATTCTCCCATTCTATAACAAATATGAAAAATATGGGAGAGGTTATTGTTATTTATCCCGTTCTGAGAAAAAACCTCTGTATTTTAAAAATTCGTCCTCATTTGTCTGGAATCGGCCTAGAAAGACAGTTGGTCAAACTGTGCAAAAATGTGCAAAAATGGTTTTCGGAGGGGGGGTAGGATGGTAAGTGGTTTAAAGGGGGGGGGTCCGAAATAATAGGGAAGTGATAACTGGTAAAACATGGTAATAGTAAAAAAAACTTTTAGGACCCCCCCTTTTGGTTAAATGTCTGAGGGGATGGGTGGTCTGAAATATATGCATAATTGTTGATTTCCTTTGTTTGGCTGGGATGGGATGCGAGATTGGAATATTATGTATGAAGTAAAGGAGGGGATATTAGTAGACTTAGGATATAGAGTGTATAAGTTGGTTTGAATTTAGTTTTTGTTTTTATTTGTTTTTTTATTTTTATTTTATTGTTTATTGTTTTATTTTTAATTTTTAAAGTTTTATAATGTTTTGTTTTTAATTTTTTATTTATTAATTATTTTCATTTATTATTAAACTTATTATTATTACACTAAACTAATAACTAACCTAATTATTGATTTTTTAAATTATTAATTTAATTAGTTATTAAACTGATTAATATTTTATTATATTATCTATCCTAGGTTATCTAACTTTGTTTTATTTAGGGAAGATTGGCGAGAGATATGTGGCAAGTAAAATGAATGAACAGGGGAGTAAGGGGCGCATAAGTGAATGAAGGATTGGGAAAAAATGGATGAAGGGGAAAAATCATTAAGCAAGTCAATAGTACAAGAGACTTTGTCCTTGGAACAACGCTCATGAATATCAAGAAATTTATGGAGTGATAACATAGGCTCCATCTGGCGATGGAATTCTCCCTACAAGATGCCAAGAATCACAAATCTCTGATTTTGCATATCAGTGCCTTGGTCATTGGGCTAATGCCAAAATCTGAAACCTATTCTGTCTTGAATCCTATGTGGTTGAACTTCAAACAAAAATCTGATCTTTGTACTGAAATCTGAACTAAAACTGAAAACATGTTTGAAAAATGCTCATAGCACCGAGCTTATTTGCACACCGAAAATATGACTACTAAAAAGATGTTTACCTAGTAAGCTTATTTATATATATACAATACTATTCTAACACTAAATGCATGGCTTCAAGTGATATAAAATATCCAATATAGCCAATCAAATATTTGATCTAATACCTTAGCTCCTTCATTGTTTTTAACAAAACTCAAAACTAGATCTTTTAAGGGTACTAGAAACTGATTGTGAGCTTGATCTTCACAACAGAGAGATTTGGAACCATGAAAAACAAAAGAGGAACTGGAAATCGATTGGAACTCTGAAGTGAAAAAAGCCTCCATATAGATATATATGGGATCATGATAGACATGACCTATTTCTTGATTTTCAAAGTATTCAACAAATTTAAGGTCATGATTGGGTATTGCACATATGTTATCTATATCATCATACAATTTCTGATTTGACTGCAAATTTTCAGAAGAACTTTGTAATGAGACTCATGTTGAACAAGACAATGAAGTCGGTTGCCTCATCAAGTTTTTATCATATATGTTTGTAGGCTCATAGTTAGCTAATGGAAAGGAATTTGACTACAAATATTATCCAAAACAACAGCTATTGGATCATGGAGAAACTGAGAAGACCGCTGCAATTTATTATGCAATGGTTCCAATGAGACTACATGATTTTCTATAGGCTTATCATTCTTTTCTTCAGAGATATTATTAGCATTTTTCTTCAAAAACTAAAATGAACCAAAACTTAATGGTACAAAATTATACTGCATCAATTCATATGTGGTTTGAAAATCATTGTAAATCAGGGGCTGCAATTCCAGAGCTAGAACAACTTCCATATCACAAATGACATCCTAAATTGATTCATAAGAAAGTTTCCCCATAATATTGCTTACAACTTGCTTATCTGCGTGTTTATAGTTTTCTCTCAGAAATTGAAATGAAGAGAAACATAAGGGAAAAAAAATTTCACTTACTTTGAAATTTTTTGCATTTTCTTCATTTTTATCATGATTTCTATGCATTGGATGATTGTTATATTTGAATTGTTGTAACTGAGCTTCCTTCTCCCAAAAACATGCTGCTAGTTGCTTTGAACAGTCAACCTCGATTTTGACCACATAGTCATCATCATACTGATCATACTTGGGTAAATCATCCATATAAGCAATGCCATCAAGCATACGCATTAGATCGGTTGATTTCTCTTCCATAGGCTAATTTTGAGTTTCATATTTGTCCATGGATTGAAGTGAATACATAAAAAAATCATTTTCTGATCTATCATACCAAGGATAAGCAACAAAATGATTAGAAACAGTGACCCTTTCTTTTTCTGCAAAAAATGGAACATGGTGTTTTTGAACAATAAGTTCATCTCTCATGATAATGTTTTGCATCATTTCTTTCATTGTTCTTACCAGAATGTCTAGTTTCACTTATGAATATGTCAAATGCTCCTTCTCTATGTTTTCCTTCTCTTTTGCCTTTAATTTTTTCCTTTTGATCAGAAAAATAGCTTCCACACCTATTGCAGTATCATGCATTTCTTTGAGTGTTGTAGTGTTCCTTTCTCTCAATTGAAACGCCATTTCTGAATCAAAGGAATCTGGGTAGTGTAAGAGTCCTAAACTAGGAGGAGGCTTTATATCATCAGGCATTGAATAGTAAACTTGATTTGATCTAGCTGAAAAGTGTTTCATTGTTTCTCCTAGATGTCTTTTCAAATGATTGTATTCTTCTAAAATAAAAAAAAGGATTCCTCTTGATCACCCATTTATCAATAAAGACTTTCACAAACTGATGGAAATCACCAATGCTTGTAGCTAGAAAATTTTTGAACCACTCTTTAGCTTTACCTTGCAAAGATAGAGAAAAACTCTTGATACAGACATCATCTTATTCAACCTCAAAAAGGTCAAGAAAATGTTCAAAATCCTAAATGTGTTTTCCAGCAGTAATGCTACCATATTCTCCATCAAACCTCGGAAGATATTTGTAATAATTTGCAGGGAAATCATGGAGTATAGGAGGTAAGATGAGAGGCTTGTATCTATCTGGAATTTTAACAGGTGCATGAGTATGTAGAGAACTTGTAAAATTGGTCTTGATCTCTTCAGGCTCATTAAGTTGGATATGATCAACATAGGTTTCATAAAAAGGGTATTGACCAAGATCAAAAGCATGAGGAGAATTTGTAGTTACAATCTTCAAAGAAAAGGAATGGAATGCAAGTCTGTGATCTTTTCTCAAATACAATATACTGTGGAAAACTTTCTTGATATTCTCAGGAAAAGAGAAGAAATAATTAACAATAAAGAATATAATATCTTGGATAAAGTTCCAACTTGAATACCTAATCTTTCCAAATTGCATTTTCATGTTTTTGTTGTTAATGTCATCCTCTAGTAGAGTCTTTGAATTTAAATTTGAAACTGATTTGGAGTCGCCAGGTGAATAATTCAGCCTTCATGTGTCTAATCACTGTCCACCATCAGTAATCAGATTTGGAACTTGATACACTTTTCAGAAGAATATTCCCTAGTATGGTCACCACTATGTTAGCACTCTGTAATTTCTAAGGCTGAGAAAGAAATAGATAGAGGTAACCACAAAACCACTTTTGAAGTTGGGATCTAGCCATGTATGCCTCAGAGAGGGATCTCTCTATCTGATTAGCTACGTTCTTATGAAATTTTAGGCTAGTTATGAAAGTACTGGGTTTGGTTTTTAAATTGGATTGGCAAGAACAACAAGGGAAAGCCATTGGGAAATGGAGTCAGGCTGAGTTGCAATCAATTCAGATATATAGGAAACCTTGCAAGGAAAGATAGACACCTAAAATAGATTTTTAGAATTGAGATGGTTTTCAAGAAAAAGGTGAGAGGATCATACTACACCAGGGCAATTAAGAATCTTGGAATTAATCGTCAAGTTGAAAACATAAAGATTATCCTAAGCCGGAAACATAGTGCATTTTTCAACAAATTATGTTCGTTTATTTTTTAGGGCAATCAGGAAATTGATGAATTACATGTGAAAAATAGAGGAAACAAAAGGATAAAAACAAAGATACAGTTCACCAGTACAAGTAACATGAGAATCCTGCAATTGTTGCAACTATATTACTGAAATTTGATTACATAAAGCTCAGGTAGTGCTTCCCATCAATGGATCTGTTATCTCCACATGTTTTCCCCCATTTTACATCAAAATAAAAAATATATATAGGAAACATAATCCTCGGGGCTCAGGAGGTCAGATCTAACTGATTCGCCAAAAATAACAACCTGTTACATTAAAATTTGGAACTGTATTCCCCCAAAATAGACCAAACTGCTGCAAAAAATAGTGCTACAATTATGAGTTCGTATCTCCCAAATAATGATATATGTGTAAAATATGGAGAAGGTTTTTGTAGATCAGTTTGTTCTGAGAAAGTTTTTCTCTTAGTTCCTTGAGATTCATCTCTGTTTACTTGAGATCTGCATTTGAAAAATGTGTCAAACAGGAAAAATTTGAATCCCGAAAAATAGGGCTCAAAGATTCTCTTTATTCTCCCATTTCATAACAGATATGAAAAATATGGGAGATGTTATTGTTATTTATCCCATTCTAATCAAACACCTCCTTCGGATTTTGAAAATTCGTCATCATTTTCCTGGAATCTGCCTTGGAAGACGACTGCTCAAACTGTGCAAAAATGTTTTCGGAGGGGGGAAAGTGGTTTTCAGAGGGGGATAGGATGGTAAGTGGTTTAAGGGGGTGGGAGTCCTAAATAATAGGAGGTGACAGCTGGTAAAATGTGGTAATAGCAAAAACCACTTTTCGGACCC
>ML779511.1:353889-373090 GCA_009831015.1 Picea engelmannii | reverse complement strand
CCTGGAGAAATACTACAGGATTTTCTCCCTATGAATTGGTCTATGGAAAGAGTGTTGTCTTTCCTGTGGAATTCGAGATAAAAACCTTAAGGACTGCTTTAGCTGCCAACCTTGATCTAACCGATGCACAGATAGCCAGGCTGTAGCATCTTAATGAACTAGATGAGAAAAGACTAGATGCCATTAAGCAAACAACTGTAATTCAACAACAAAGATCACAATGGCATGACAAAAATATCAAGAACAAGCAGTTCCAAAAAGGTAATTGGGCTCTACTATATGATTCCCGGTTCAAAGAATTTCAGGGGAAATTGCACACAAGATGGTTAGGACCTTACGAAGTCGACACAGTTTTCCCTAATGGAACAGTAAGGCTCCTCACAATTGATGACTCCAGAACTCCGTTACTTGTAAATGGTCATCGGCTCCGTCTGTACCAGAAACCTATTTCTAAAGAAGATTTTAAGGCCACATGCATGGCAGATGCTCATTTTCTCTTCATTGAGGGGGTTTCTACCCCTAATAACAATTAATTCTTTCAAGATTGATTTTCTTTAGTATTAGATTAGATTTCGTTTTTCTAATAATCCCTGTCAAAGAAATACCATGCTACAGATGTTTTGCAGATTCCCGATCAAAGAACAGCCACCAGAAGAGGACGATTCCATTTCAGAAAGACGAGCCTTCACGACGCTGAAACAATGTTGTTCAGTACTATTAACTTTCACGATGCTGAAACACCGCTGTTCAGAACTGATGATCTTCATGCTGCTGAAATACCTCTGGTCAACCCTTCTCCATTTTCTACTTTTCTCTGTTGCTGGAACACCACTGTCAGCAATCCTCCCTCCTTCTCCATTTCCGAAACACCAAACTCACACCTTTCTTTCCCCCACCACAACCCGACAACCTTCTTATTTCCTCATCATCTTTCATTGAAGAAACAACTTCGTCCAAAAATTGTTTCGCCTTCCCCCTTCCGATGCTGCAACACCATTGCTCAGCACTGTTGACTTTTCCCAATGCTAAAACACCACTATTCAGAACTTTTTTTCTCCCCACTCCCAGAACACTACAGTCCATCATTTTCTCACCCTCCATCATTTACGAAACAATTCCGTCCAGCAATTGTTTAGCTTTTTTTTTCGTTGCTGAAACACCATTCTCAGCAACCCTTCATCATTCTTTTTCATGATGCTGAAAAACCACTGTTCAGCATGTTCGACTTCTTCCCGATGCTGAAACACTACCGTTCAACACTTTTTGACTTTCTTCCGATACTGAAACACCCGTCATCAGCAGTTCTTCATCTACAACAATTGTTCCGTCCTTCTCTATTGTTGAACCACCAGTCTTTCACCACCGTCCGTCAACAAGACTCTATGCCCTCAGATTATAGTTCATCCTCCTAGTCGGCAAACCCTCGATTATCTCCGCCGCGACAACACCATCTCGAACAGGCATGATATCTAGTTGGAAGAACGAATCAAATGGTAAGGCGGGGTATGCAAATTTTATGTAATTCGGATTAGACTATAGTTAATGAGAAAGATTTTAAGCCATTAATACCATTTAAGTGCCATTATTATTAATCACACTTAACGGGAGGGGAAGTACACATCAAATCCTCAATACCATCATTTCCTCCGATTTTATCGTCGCCATCCCCATGTCATCACCTTTTTGCGCATTTAACCACCATTCCTGCATATAACCCCTCGGAAAACTTAGTCTGTGCCAGAGCTGATACACAAACTCTTGATGCCTGTGTCTTACTAAGCTAGTAGCCATGGGAGGAGCTGTCATGCACAAAGAACCTGCCACCACAGCGCTGCTCGAACACTATCCAACAACATATCAAATCTTCGAGCAAGCAGGATGGCTTAATTACTTCTGCAGGCTTCAAGGATATAATGAACGACAAGTACTACAGTTCGCCCGAAATCTTCAGGAAAACCATTCTATCATCGCAGGCATCTGAATTTATGTAATAGAGAAAGACATATCAGAGGTCTCAGGCCTCCCCATTGATGGCACTCAACAGTTCAGCCGAAATCATGTCATCAGGGATGTCCAACAGAGTTTCTTCTTGGCTGGAGAAAGAATTGTACTGAAGGGCAGAGGTGTTCAGCTCAGTTCACTACCACCCCTGTGGCCGGAGGTCGCCCGATTCATCAAGCACTACCTGACTTGCAAAGGTCTCTATCAGGTAGTCTACCAGCACGACTTCCTTTTGCTTTCTCATTTAAGACATAACAGAAGGGTCAATATTCCATATTATTTGCTGGGTTGTCTAAAGAACATGGCACATTACTGTCGAAAGGCAAAGGATCCAACCCAGTCACTCACCCACCACCGTCTTGTTCAATTACTCATCAACAGAGGTTTTGAACAGCAAAACCGTCCACTAAATAATCCGCCCATAAACCCTCAACCAGTTGTTGAAATACTCTAGGTGCAACAGTAGCAAAACCCCCCAGACGTCTTCGAAATAACCAATATCCCGCCCACAGAACTTTCCCCTACCCCACCTATTCCACCACATACCCTACCAGAGTCATCCACTCCTGCCCTCCATATTCTCATTGATGACTCTGAACCAGAAAATGTCCCCTGCCCTATCATTCAGGAAAGACCTCCACGAAAATGAAAACAGATTGCCCCCTTTCCACCTCACTTGCGCAAAAAACGAACGAGAGCCTCAATAAGGCCACCCTGGATGACCACTACCCTAGATCCCCCACCTATTCGACTGATACGCCGTACATCTTCAACTTCCCAAACCCCAGGATCTTTGCCTATTCCAACCTCGGTGACTGCAACACAAGAACCAACCACTGATATTGAGTTGCAGGAATTAGAGGCCCAGACATCATTTGTTTTTGAAGTAGATGAAACACAACCAGCTACCCATCTAGTGGATGAAACATAAGAACCAGCCACTGGTATTCAAGTTGAATTACAGGAATCTGAGACCCCGAATGCCACAACACAACAACCAGTGGCTGAAACACCAGAACCATCCACTAATTTTGAAATTGAGGAAATTGAGACCCCGAATGCTGCAACACAACATTCAGTGGCTGAAACATAAGAACCAGCCACTGACATTGACATTGAGATTCAGGAATCAGAGGTTGAGGGTGCTGAAACACTACTCTTCTTCCACCAAGAGGTTGAAACACAAGCATCAGTTGCCATTCCTGTAGCTGCTCCACAAGAACCAGCTAAGGAGACGATGACTGCAACACAAGAACCAGTCATCTCTAAATCCAAACCAACAATGGCTGATGTATTGGAAGAAAACAACTTTTTAAAATCTCAATTGGAAGCATACCAGCAAGAATTAGTCAGGGAAAGGGATGCATATGAAAAAGAACTAAGTCTGCACACCTTATCCCGAACAGCAAAAGAGGCCACAGAGAGCGTATGCAAAGAATACATGTGTTGCCAATGTGGCAATATTTACCATCAAGCAGGCTATAAGATAATTCAAGTACCAGTGCCAGGAGCGGCCCCCATTCCTTCACCTTTTGTAGCCAAAGCAGAACCTGCTGCAACACAAGAACCAACAGGCCCTACAAAGCTCAAAACTGACCCTGCTGTAACAAAAGAACCAGCAGGCCCTAGCAAGGTCAAGACTGAAACTGCTACAACACAAGAACCAGCAGGCTTTTTCAGGCTCAAGAAGGAATCCCCTACTGTTGTCAACAAGGCTGTGCAAACAATGATCATGGAGGAATTTGCAGCTCCCAATCGGACCAATCTCTCCACTTCCAGAGAACAATCTAATCAAACCATGCCTAATCCCACTACTTCCCACGCCGAAACTCAAACTTCCCAGTTATGGGATGAGCACACAGAGATACAGAAATGGAAGAAGGAGTATGCTGAAACACAGGCCAAAAATCTGCAAGTGCACAAACAGATCTGGATCAATCAAACCTTCTCAAATTGGGAAGCATTGGACCAAACACGCCAGGAAGTCCATGAGCTTAAGAAGAAAAACAAAGACTTGAAGGACAGATTGATCTTAGCATTTGATATGATGCAGAAACTAATGGCCACAAGGAAACCATCTTGTAACTATTCTTTATTTCTCATGGAGAGACTCAAGTGGTTTAAGATTAAGTCTATTATCGAAGGAAAACCCCATGAAGTCATTTCATCATCAAATTTTATTAAAAATTTTGTAGCTGCCTCCACCAGAGATCAACACCTCCTCTATGAGGCATACTTCCATAATGAGGCCATTCCAGAAAATAGGTTGCTGAACATAAATCCTCTTGTTGGGGATGTTCAACTCCGAGCATTTACTTCCTTTCTCCTCAACCAAATCATTTGGAAAGGTGATTTTTCGGCTGCCCAGAACAATGAAGACAATCGCCTCCTCTGGATCAGACCAGAACCACAAAGGGCAGCCACATTCATCTCACAGTATTATGCGTTCTTAAAGCAACCAGGGGTGACTGAACATGTTCAGCAGTTGCAATCAGAAGTGATTCAGGATTGTGAACGCCTCATCAGATCCATAGAGATTCCTTCCCTCCAGGCCAATAACCTATTTTGGCAGCAATCCACAGAAAAGAGACAACAGCACAATCCTTTTGGGCCTGCCAACTTAGAAGTAGAAATCTCCAGGATACCCAAGTATATCCAGTGTATGAGACATTGCGCTGAGAATTGGATTGGGTAAAGATTCTATTTTCCCATTCTCTGGTTGCCAATAGAAAGATATCAAGTTAGTTACAAGCTGCCTAAAAAGGCAGAAACAACAGCATGGCAAAGATTGCAGGAAGTGCAAGGGTTCAGAACACTGACAGAAAGTACCTCCCATAGTTACAACTTGAGTAATTTACATGATCAGAGTAGGTATCAAGACTCTGATTCAGAGTGAGTTGCCTGAGGACATGCAACACCTTGAGATGGGGGGGATGTTAGGACCACACAATGTACCTTTTTGCCTATACTTTTTTCCACCATTATACTCTTGATCACCTACATTTAGACTCATACTATCACTTTATCGGATCATCTCAAAGGTATACAACGTCCCTTCTCATTGCTATACGTTTAATCTATTTTGCATAATATTTTACATCACTCTCGTACTTAACCATTGATTAGAAATGCATAAGTGTCCAAATCTGTAGATTTGCATTCAAGGCTGTCGTTGCTGAAACATAGAACTGATGCTGAAACGCGGAGCTGCTACACAGTCCGAGGCCGCAAGATGCTGAAACACGGAGCTAGTACACAGTCCAGAGTTGCAGATGTTGAAACACAGAGAAACCGCCAGAACCGACGATGCTGAAACACAAGGAAGCTGCCACAGTCAGCGGTCAACACAGTCAGAGCGCAATTCATGTGGCTGAAACAACCCGCGAATTGTGATGCTAAAACAACATCAGCAACGTTGAAGAAGAAGTTGTTACACTAGCCGTAACAACAATATCTCGTTCAGTTCCTGTAATAGCACTCGGTTGCGCGAGACTAAGACATCCTATGCTGATTTAGAAAGAAGATCTGACTTAGGATAGGATTCAGATATGCATTGTAATGATTGTATCGAAGGGATTTCCTCTTTAAATTGGAGGAAATCACCATTCGAGATATCCAAGTTTTGAGGTATTGAAGCAACTCCAGAGAAGTGGGACGTATTCTATTCTTTCAACTTGTAATGTGATATTTCGACAGATGAATATAAAACTGCTTCCTTCTCTAGCCTCTCGTCCAGGGGAATCTTGTGAGAAGGGAGGGCCCACCTTCATCACAAGATTCACCCATTAGTTAGAAGTGTGTTAGTATAATTTCTGTTCATTCTTTGTTTAAACTGTTGTTTGCTGAAACACTGTTTTAATGAATTTCGCTTTGCTGAAACACTACTGACTCTGTCTTAGTTTATTGAATGGAATTTGTAATTCTTTTTATCAACAATATTGTGTGATGATTTTATGAGGCTAGCAGAGATTTGGTTAAAGGTTCCTGCTTAGACAGAAAGGAATCGGAACATCATACCCTCTGTAGAATTCATTTACTGCTGCAAGTGTGCTAGCTAGAAGTTCGGTTAAAAGGTTCCTGCTCAGACAGGAAGGAATCCAACTACCTCGACTTCTGTAGATTTCATTTACTGTTGCAAGTGTGCTAGCCAGAGATTTGGTTAAGGGATTCCTGCTCAGACAGGAAGGAATCACAACACCTTGTCTTCTGTAGATTTCCTTTACCTCTACGAGTGTGCTAGCTAGGGATTTGGTTAAGGGATTCCTGCTCAGACAGGAAGGAATCCCAACACCTTGTCTTCTGTAGATTTCCTTTACCTCTGCAAGTGTGTTAACCAGGGATTGGGTTAAAGGTTTTTGCTCAGAAAGGAAAGAACCAAAACATCCTGTTCTCTGTAAACTTTTATTAGTGCTAGACAGAAACTAGGTTAGGAATCCCTGCCCAGAAAGGAAGGGATTAGACTTCTTCGTTCTCTGTAAACCTCAAACCCACAAGCGTGCTAAAACATAAGTAAGGCTCAAGGATCCTGCTTAGAAAGAAAGGAACTAGGTGGCTTTGTTTTCTGTTAGATAGAGTTAATTGTTTTCTGCATTATTGTTTTCATGCTGAAGTCTTTGTTTGAGAGTAAGGGTCCTATTCTCTGATTGCAGAATAGTTGTTCTTTCCCATTGCAAGTATTAATTCAAATGTAATCCAGTATTCTTAGATTGATCCTTAAAGGTTTGCAATAGGGAAGTTACTTTCCTGTGATTTAATGCAGAACTTCAGTTTATTCGAGCAAGTGAGATTAGTATAAGTTTCTTTACTACAACACTAAGTTGCTTTTGGAATTGATCATATATAGTGCGTGGTTATCTTTGAAATAAAAGACTTCCCTGGGTTGATAATTTATGTTTCACTTGGTTGTTTGAAATTAATTAAGCAATTATTGTGACCAACAAAAGGCGTGTTTCTGCATCATTAGCTAAGGAAAAGTCTTTTGTTTCGTAAGTTTTTGTAGTTCACTTAGATCATAAGTAGCTCGTAGTCGAGTGAAATTCCTTTAAGTTTGTTGTATAAAATATTAGAAAAAAAATATATATCTTTATTTTTTAAAAGTTTTTTATTTCCAGCTTTTTCATTCATTTTTTCTTTCATCTTTAAACATCATCAGTTTCACCCTCATACCCCTTGACGTAAGATAAAGACATAAAAGAAACATTAATTTTAAAATCTACTAGACTTTTATGTTTGTAGGGTTCACACACTAGTTCAGGACTAGGGCCTTGAATTAGGTTGGAGAGGAAACTCTTCAAGGCCATTCAAAACCAAACATTAGAATCTGAGATAGGGAGTGTCTAAGTCCATCTTTGTGGAAGTTATCTGGGACCCCCCTCTAACACAGGGGATAAACACAAGGTCGCATGCGGAAAGGTAGCGGAGATAACCCTTCCAAATCTGGACCAATCATAGTGGAGAACACATATAGAGGGCTTGTTTTGGGATTCTGTCGTTTGCATCTGCCACGAGGCTTCGTGGGTCTCGAATCCACTCGAGGTCCTCAGTTTTCTTCCAGACCATTTTATCTCAATACCCTTGATAGGTTTTGGGCTTGATACCCTACTCATTGTGGTCTACCTGACTTTCGACTGTACCCTCCTGGTGATTGTTCACGTGCTAGCAACCTAGTTGCCAATATTTTTAGGGACATACACAGGTGACTGCGGGGGTATGTCATGGTACCTAGGACAAACACTAGACCATGCTTTGCAGAGTATACCTGGAGGGGGATTCCGTATTCGAGTTGCACTTGCACCAGTAGGTTGCTCTAGTGTTGGTTGTTGTAACTGTTCTTCCAAATAGTTTAGTGATTGCTTGTCTTATCTCTTAGGGGATTCTTTTTAGTGTGTGTTACTTTTGAATGTTTAGAATACCTTAGCGTGTCTTGGATATTATCACACAGTGGAGGATCCCGAGCTCCATCGGTCACGAAGGCTTCTTGGCCTGCCGCCGGTTACACTGGAGCCACCCCCACCACCATTAAGGCGGAAGATAGACCAACAAGGGTCTTTTGAAGCGACTGGGTTACAAACCTTTGTGCCTGAACAACTCTCGGAGGAATCAAACGCCAATCTTGACTCGGTTGAAACCCCAACCATTAATATATTGGCACCATTTCTTGTACCAATCCAATTTCACGAATGCCAGACAATGCCTCACACAGCTATGGAAACAAACACTGTTAATTCTTCAATTCCCACCACAGTTGCTACCATAGGAGAATCATATCCTAACTTACCATCGTCGGTCTGAGCCACCATGGTCTCAGCTGCAACTATGTCGCACAGTGGACCGAACCCGTCTATGGCAGCGGCCACAACCCCCTTCACACCTAGTGCGACAGGCTCTCCATTCTCATACAGTATGCCTAGTTCGGGTACAAGTCCTGCACTAACCTACTCCACTTTACATACTTTGGGTCTGGGGGTAGGGAGCTCTAACGCTTCTCTACAAGGTCAACTTGGGGGCACTCTTGTCCCTTTTAACGCTTTTCCTTATGTAGGAGGTCATATCCCTCCTTCATCCCCTTCGCTTGGTGGTCCGCATCAACAGTCCATCGGGCAGCCTACACACACTAGTTTATTTGGAGCAGGGAGTCAAAGAACACCTGTGCATAGTATGCCGGTAGGTTAGACACCGTTTTCTTGGAATGGGACATTTGGTCACAACACTTTCTCATCAACTGCTTTCTCGTCTAGGGGCAATCCCATTTTTGGACAATCTACTCCTGCGCAGGGTACTATTCCTGCGCAGGGGGAATCTATAGTAGGACCTTGGAACTCAGGACAAGGATCCGTTCCCTCCTCTAGAATGTCATTCTGGGGTAACTCTTTCCATAGTCAATGGAACCTTGGACAGACTACTATGCCTCTCCCATCAGGACTAGCATGGGGTAATCCTTCCCAAAGTCCTTCAAACACAATGCATGCCCAACACTCTATGTCCTTTATGGGAAATCAGTCGATGATGTCTCCACAGATGCAAAATCCTTACGTTGGTCAGGGCCATGGTTTCTACCAAAATCTAGGCCAGTAGCCAAAATTTTCTTGGCAACCTGGTGCCAGTCAAACTACGGGACCCTTTTTCCCAGGTTATCAGTAGCAACCTAAACTACCATTCCTAGAGACTTACACTTGCTAGATTTGACAAGGTTATTAAACGATCTTATTTGTCATGATCCACGTTGGCCTCCTATGCCAATAAAGTTTCCTTCGTACATTCCAAAGTTCGAGGCCAAGCCTAATGAAGATCCAAGTGATCATGTGACTACCTTCCATCTTTGGTGTTCATATAACTCATTGAAAGATGACTTTGTACGGTTGTGATTGTTTCAATGTACTCTTATCGGGAGTGTGGAAAAATGGTACATCAAGCTCGATCGCTCAAGATACTCTTCTTTTGGAAAAATGGCGATGGCCTTCCTTAACCATTTCGAGTTACCTGTGAGATACAATGTTGGCACAGAGCTGCTTGCCAATTTCGAACAGACAACAACGGACCATATCTCTGATCATATCTGAGAATGGAGACGCTAGAAGAGTCTAATCAAAGTACAAGTCCCACCATCATTCCTGTTTGAGTGGTTACTTAAGTCTTTGGTCCCACAATTATCCAAAGACATCGCGACTTATGGATTTTTCTCCAAAGAAGATGCCATCATGAGGGCTCAACAGTTTGAGCTCATCTATTCTCAGTCTGGTTTATTATACAACATCTTGCCAGATGCGCCACGTTCGATACTAGATAAAACTAGACAGAGAGCTGGACCACACGCCGATGGTATTTTTGGTTCAGCACAAACCAAGCCCGCTGAGCAATTAAAAAAACAGTTGCAACAGTTATCCATACAACACACAGTGTCCAACCAAACTACTACTTTGGCTACTCCCCCTACCCAAATGTCGGAAGTACACTCCGTGCAGTCGACTAACCCAAAGGCCACCTAGTAGCCTGAAGGGAAGAAAAAACAATGAAAGAAGGGTAAGGGGGATAAAAAAGCCACGGATAATGCTGGTGGGGACAACACAGAAAAATGGAAGGTGAGGTATCCATGCAACTTGTGCACGGAAGACCACCCGACCCATCGTTGTCCTCGACTTGCAGAGGCCCAAACGTTTGTCACATAGCAACAGCAGGCAGTGTTGACTAATCCCTTTCAACATGGTCAAAATTTAACTCAAGCCTCTACAAGCACAGAAGGGCGCAGCCAAGAAACCTGCCCTCCTCCAAACAATCCCTCATCCGCAAACATATACATGGTTAGGGGTGATGCTTTCATAATGACTAGAGTGCACGACTATAGTAAACCAAACACTTCTAAGAACGGTAAAGAAGTTGATCTCCCATCTCTTATTCTATAGATCGAGAAGACTTTGGGAGAAACAATGACACACATTCCAAAGGGTGCATTTAAAAAAGCTTCTCACAACCTAAATGCAAGGGCCACCTAGAATTACTCTGTGGTGGAGGATTTATCACAAACCCCTTGTGTGATGTCTACTTTGGAGGTCCTCCAAAGCTGCCCTGCTTAGAGGAAAGCCTTGTTAACCGCTTTGGGATCCACTGAGACTTGTAATCCGGGTACCATCATGTTAGATACAAATGACTTAAAACCTCGTTTGCCTTACCATGTAGCGTTTCAGATAGTAGTGGCTCATTCCACAAAAACTTTTACATGGAATATCTTTCGCACGGTGGTCGATGAGGGTGCCTCAACATGCGTTATGTCATTAGCATGTTGGAAGGCCATTGTCTAGCTCGCTTTGTCTCCATCACCTACTCTCCTCACTGTTTTTGACGGTCGTTCTTTCCGACCACATGGCATCGTTCCTTCTTTCCCTGTGAAGTTAGGAGGGAAAACCGTGTGTGTCGAAGTAGAGGTAGTTGATGCTCCCCTCGACTATAACCTCTTGTTAAGATGGAGTTGGAATTATTCTATGCAAGCTGTGGTTGCTACAGTCTTTTGAGTCTTGTTGTTTTCACACGAGGGCCAGATAGTGACCATCTATCAACTGTCTTTCTCCAGACCTGACCTAGCTTTGGGGGCATCCATGGTCCCCATGATTGATAATCCTCAACCAGGTGTTGTTAACATAGGAGTTTGTTTATGCCCATCCTTGATGGGTACCTTCGATTACCCACCTCCTCACGATGTCAAATTTATATCTAATCACCATGAGGTTGAGATTTTTCAAGTTTCGTCGTTCTGCATGACTTACTTTGAGGATCCTTGGATTCTTCCTTTCCCATCAGCCACGATGGATGAGACAGGGCACCCTGGCATGTCCATGCCCTTGTCTGCCACTGAGGTAGTGCACTCTTTAGTCCAGCAAGCTTTAGCTAACCCTGATCCGACTCCTGCACAAGAGTTAGATCCACTTCTAGAGCCTATTTGGGCTCAGGGTTCTCTCACTAACGTTGATTCGTTAGACTTATTCTTGCCTTCTGACGAAGCAGTAATCAAAGCAATGACTAGTCCGAACAAACCTTGGGAAGATCTTCATCACAGATCATATTTTCTCCAAGAGTTAAGCCGAATCGAAGTAGGAGAAATCACCATTACCATGACGGGAGATCAACCATCTCCTATTAATCTCTTAGCTACACAGGAAATTTATGCTGAGGGGAATATGGAAACTATCGTTGAAACTATACCCATCAACATCTCCCGAAACCCTGGCGTCATGGAGAATGTCTTCATCGGAGCAGATTGCTCCCCCAAAGAGATTCAAATTTACACGGATCTTTTCAAATAATTCTGCGACGTTTTTTCCTGGTCTTATGAGGAAATGCCAGGTATCGATCCAAAAATAGTTGAACATGAAATCACAACGTATCCTGATGCCAAGCCTGTTCGACAAAAACTTCATCCAGTCAATCCTAAGAAAGAAACAACCATGAAGATTGAGGTTGAGAAATTTCTAAAGGCAGGTTTCATTTATCCTATCCATTTGACTCAATGGGTGTCAAACCCTGTGACGGTCAATAAAAAACAAGGCACGATTCATGTATGTACCGATTTCTGTGATTTGAACAAGGCATGTCCCAAAGATAATTTTCCAACACCATTCATTGACCAGATCATTGATGAATGTGCCAGTTGTGAAGCCTTTTCGTTCATGGATGGTTTTTTGGGATATAATCAAATCCAAATCAAACCTGAAGACCAACACAAAATGACATTCATTTGTCCATGGGGTACATTCACATATCGTAAGATGCCTTTTGGCCTTAAAAATGTTGAAGCCACATTCCCGCAGGCCATGTCCTTTTCTTTTCATGACCTCAAACACATAGTCGAGGCCTATTTAGATGATCTAGAATCACACTCTCGCAAGCGAACGGATCATCCCACGCACCTTATATTAATCTTCGAACGTTGTCGCTACTTCAGGATTTGCTTGAATCCAAACAAGTGCATCTTCTGCGTAATTTCAGAATGTTTGTTAGGTTTCATCGTATCAACAACAGGGATCATGGTTGATCCTCTTAAGGTGGAGGCAATAATCCAGTTGCCCCCCCCACGCACAATCTTACAACTTCAGAGTCTACAAGGCAAGGTGAACTTCTTACTATGCTTCATTGCCAACTATGCCGAAATCACCAAGGGATTTATGCGTTTACTAAATAAAGACGTCCCTTTTTTCTGGGACGAGGCCACTCATCGCTCTTTTGACGCATTAAAACATGCCCTCACAACCACACCTCTGCTACGACCACCTAACTATAACAAAGATTTCTTATTATATTTTCCTGTCGCAGAGTCAATCATAGGCATGGTTTTAGTTCAGGAAGACGATTCGTTTTCAGAATACGTGATCTATTACCTGAGCTGAGGCCTCGTAGGACCGGAACTCAATTATTCTCATATCAAAAAACTTGCGTTGGCAGCAGTTCATGCTGTTCAAAGGTTCCGTCACTATGTTCTATTTCGCAAGACCACCGTCATTGTTGTCGTGAATCCATTCCAGTACATGTTGACACGACGAGTTATAGGTGGAAAAATCAGTAGATGGATAGTCATCCTCCAAGAATTTGACTTAGACTTCATTTCAACAAAGTCCAAGAAGTCATTGGTCTTCGCAGAGCTTATTTCGAAACTTTCGGTTGAGTCAGGTGACGTTGTGCCTGAGGAATCGCCTATCCGGGGGGATATTTTTTTGATTGCATATTCAGACCCCTGGTATGGAGATATACTTATCTATCTCCAGACTTTGAAGTGCCCCACCTCTGCTTCTCATGACGAGCGTCGATGGATATTCCATCAGGCTAAGAATTATCTCATACTCGATGATACGTTGTATCAGAGAGGTGTAGACTGCATCTTGCGTCGATGTCTCACTCATGAGGAGGCCATCATAGTGCTCAACGATTTCCATACTGGAGCTTGTGGAGGTCATTTATCTGGGTTGGCAACAACCCAAAAGATTCTACGAGTAGGTTACTTCTGGCCGACACTTATCAAAGATTGTATCGAATCGGTCAAGAAGTGCCATCCATGCCAAATCTTCTCTGGGAAGATGAGGGCACATCCCGCTCCTATGTTTCCTGTCATCACATTTGGTCCCTTCACTAAGTGGGGGATTGATTACACTACATGCAACCCCCCGTCAGCAAGGGGGCATCGCTATATCATCATAGTTGTTGACTACTTCACTAAGTGGGTCGAAGCTATGCCAACGTTGAAAGATGATAGAGAGACTGCAACTCTCTTCTTATTCAACCAGATCATAGCAAGGTTCAGCGTCCTGAGAGAGATTGTCACTAACCATGGAAGTCACTTTCAGAACCAAATGATGAATGAATTAACATCGAATCTTGGGTTACGGAAGGAACATTCATCACCTTACTACCCCTAAGCCAATGGGCAGGTGGAAGCTGTAAACAAAACTCTTAAGACTATTCTACAGTGAACTATCAACTCATCCAAGTCAAATTGGCATTTGATGTTATACTCGACATTATGGGCTTACCGAACATCTGTTAAGATTGAAACCAGTTTCTCACCTTTTCAACTCGTTTACGGGTTGGAGACAGTCTTGCCCATTGAATTTCAAATCCCATCTCTGAAATTGGCAGTACAGTTATTGCCAGACACCTCTCCACTTGAAGAATGGTTAGTACACCTTGAGCAACATCATGATGTAGCCATAGCCAACGAGGCTCACAAACATAAGGTCAAGTGTCAATATGATAGGTCCGTTCGTCCTCGGATTTTCTCTGAAGGCGACCTTGTCCTGGTCTATGACCAAGACAAGGACCCCCCTAGGGGCAGGAAAGTTTAAACCCATGTGGTTCAAACCCTTCATTATAAAAGATGTATTAAAAAAGGGCACTTATCGTTTGGTTGATTTTGAAGGGAATGCTTTGGCAAAGCCTAGAAATGGGCTCTACCTCAAGAAGTATTACTCATAGACATGTCACCGTGGGTAACTTTTTGAAACATATGTATAGTCTTTGTACTATTACTTTTTAAATTTATTTTAAAGTGTTATGGATGTGTCATTGATGTTATCTTTCGTCAATATGGCAGATGTCAAGTGAGTCCGAGGTGTTCGTTGGGTATGCAGACGGTGCTAGTCGACACACACGGAGGCTTGCCTCTACAGCTTGGATAATATTTACACCACAGGGTTAGTTGTTATCTTCTGGAGGTATATACTTAGGTGACACCACAAATAATGTCGCCGAGTATAGTGTAGTTATTGAGTTTCTTTGTGACACCTTGTCATTGGGTATCTCTCATCTCCGGTTCTATCTCGATGCTCAACTGGTTGTGTCGCAGCTAAACAGAGTATATCGGGTTCATGATCCAACTTTACACCGATGATTCCTTAGGGTATGTCTCTTAGAATGAAACTTTGATTATATTACATATTTTCATGTTCCTAGGAGATTAAACCAAATTACAAATACTCTAGCTAATCAAATTTTAGATTGGCATCTTGCCCACATATAAAATAACATGGACATAAACATGTAAATACATTTATGCACACAGAATCCATAAGACACAAAAAGATAAAAACCATATATAAACATCATAAAATAACCAGAGTACATAGATGGATGCAAGCGCCTCAAAAATGGGAATAGTAACGAGTCACCGGGCTTATGCCCTCAAAAAATATATACAAGTAGGTGCTCGTGGCACATAAGAATTCTAAGTTTGTTCAAGGCCTATGGGCCCTGTTATAATCATCCACGACACAGGCTAAACTCCTAAACAATCGGACCCATGTCTGATGTGTCCCCACAACATGAGGCTGCATGGATGGTGGAAGGTCCTCTATCTCTGCCATCGGGACTTTGTGAGTGAGCGCAGTGAAGTTCTGCTCAACTCAGTCTAAGGACCCTCTCGGCCTCTCTGGCTGGGAGGTTCCCTGCTACTCATGCTACCCCAGTGGCAACAACCACGCCTTCTGGTCGTGGATGACACATGTTCCATGCATAATCGACAGGTTGCACAAGTCCCACATCTGCATGCAACAAACGTTTACCCGTCAAATACTCTGGCATATAAAAAAATGATATATATAACAAAAAGACATAAAAATTACATATGCAAACAAAAAAATTACAAAGGTGGAGACTTAGCCATCTCCCCTCGCTCCTCACCAGGAGGCACGGGTATCTCAAGATCTCTAGAGAAATCTATCCCTGCATACGGGTAGTCCTCAATAACAGGGATCTATCGTGATAGCCAAGCAAAGAAATCATCGTCGAAGGACTCAACGGTCCTTCCGCCACCCTATCATGGCAGAAATACTTCCCATCTATACACTGCAGAGAAAGAGGCCTGATGTCCTCGTACTACAACCCGAGGACTAAAACTCAGAACTCTCTCAAAAATGAACGAACACAAGATGGTCTCGACCCGAAGTTCCTCTGTGTCCACTGTCGGAAATATGTCAATTGCCTCTTCATGCACTCGAGAAGTGTGGTACTCCAGTCAAAAATTTGTGCATTCATGCATTGGATGGCACAGTTCATCTGTGCGTGTGAAGCCTAATGCAAGGTTGTTGAGCTGGTAATCCACCCAATCAGTAACAATATAGTCTGCAACGCTAAGTTAGTAATCTTGCTAATGGGTACCTGGGAGCCTACACGCTCAATCCCAGCCTCACAATGCTCAACTATCAATTCCGAGATCTTGCTCAGCCCCACAGGAAATTTCCGGAAGTTGACTGGTTCCCCTCTCCTTGAGAGGCCAGTCAGAAAGTAGATATCCTTGGTGGTGGGCACCAGTGACTACCCCTCTAGCATAAATGCCTCTGCATCAGGGTGCCAGTAGTCAATCAAGGCATTCAGTATCCTTGGTTGTGTGCGCATAAATGGACATAAAAGGATTGAGTAAACCGCATTGCATTAACACGGCCACGACATTCGGATCTACTGCAACCAACTCATTGATTGCTTCATGCTCCCTTTCCCTCCGCTGGACATACATCCTGCCAACACAACAAGGTAAAGGAGGGTCAGTACTTCCTTTTAGTTTTCTTTTTCATCATAAAAGAGGGGTACACACAGGCTGTAGAGGTGACAGTCACGTGTACATGCGGGCAGACTTTACTCTTCCTGAATGTACACACATCTTGTCCAGAGACAACCCACGTGTACCTAGGGCCGACCTTTTTAAGGTCGACGCCCACCGAAAAAATAAACTAAATAATGAAATTGAAGTATTGAATAACTAGATAAGGGAGTTTGTACTTACTTGGTCCAAGCAAAAGTTCGTTTCGTCCACTGTAGCTCCCAGAATCACTATTTTTGGCAAAGGGGGTCTTTTGGCTCCAGAGTCAATTTCCAAATCAGCAATGGTGATAATGAGCTGCCAGCTTATATTTATAGACTTTTTGGCCTCTTTTTGTCACTCTTTTGGCCTCCCTTATTAGTTTCTTTATAGAAAAAACCATTTAGAGTGATCCCAGAGTTATATGGGAGGTATTTGATCAGGTATTGGGACAATNATTGACGGTCCATAAAAAAAAAAAAAAAAAATCAACTTGAGCATATAGGTTAGGTTACCCCCCCCAACTTTTGCATCTCATTGTCGTTTTCTTCTGCTATAGGATCGATCCCATCAGGTTGTGACACGGAACCATCATATCTGCTCTAGAAGTGTTGCCACTTGGTGGTAGAGCTTACCAAAACATGGATTCCCTAGGTAGGTCCTGGTTGCATTATGGTGTCCATGCCATTTCTAAAAACACTGTAGGATCAGGAGTCCGTATAGTCTTTCCTGAATATGAGTTCGAGCCTCATTTGCATGAGTCTTTTTCACTCTTTGTCTCACCCTCAGGACTCCCAAAAAATAACGGGTCTCCTTTTAATCCCTTTTCAAACCCTCTAAACATGAAAAGATTGTCGAGCGATCTTGTGGCCTTTCACGCTCGTTAAACTGAAATTTGAAGTCATGTCTGTCAGGTGGTAGTTTACCCCTTTTTCGGTCCGGACGGTCAACTGTACGAACAAAGGTATACTCTATCAAATTCCCATTCTTTAGAAGAGTACTCTCAGGTATAAATTTATTCCTTTTTCGGGCCTGAGGGACTAAATTTACGAAAAAGAAACCCCCACGGAGTCCATAGTTAAGCTCTTTTTAGACTCCTTAAAATTGAAAAGATCGTCGAGTGACCTTATTCTTTCACACTTGTTAAATTGGTCCATAAGAATATGTTTGATGGAGTCCATAGTTAAGCTTTTTTCAGACTCCTTAAAAGTGAAAAAGTAGTTGAGTGATCTTGTCCTTGTCACACTCGTTAAAATGGTTTTGAATTGACATCTAATCAGTGCTAGTTTATCCCTTTTTCGAACCGACTAGACTATTGTCAAAAAAGGTACCCCAGCGGAGTCTCCCTTTTATGCTTTTTCAGACACTCTAAATATGAAAAACCACCGAGCTTACCTTCTCTGGGCTCATTAAACTTACATCGAAGGAAATTACCATTGTGTGTTCTATCGACCGCATTTGCATACCTTATCCGCCAGCCTTGTGATAGTTTTCTTCTGTGTCTTAACACCTTTGGCCACCGGAGGATTTTTTCCCAAGTATCATTTTACCAGAACATCAGTCTTGTCCTTGTTCCTTGAGCTCGTATGTTTGCAGTACTCGTTCCTCCATTGTAACGTAATATTCCTTTATTCTTTTTCCAAAATTATCGAAAAGAACAAAAAAATCAAATATACCCCAAAAAGAGGATGGGAAAAGTATTTTCTTTATTGGCAGCATGATGATTTGCCCTTGGATAGAGCACATCTGTTCGTTTGATCATCAGACTATGGGATGTAGTATGACCTTAGGAAGCTTTTCTTGCTATATAGAGTTGTGTCCTCCACTGTTTGGTTATTCTTCTGAACATATGGAGAGTTTGTGTTGCCTCCTGCTTTGTAGACTTATGATTAACATCTATGTTGCCTGAGTATTATCCCTTGCCGTGATATTATCCAAGGGAATTTTTTCACTAAGCCTGAGTCAGCCCCTCTGCAATATGTCTCTTGTCTGCATACTCGGCCATCCCAAACGTCCAATCAAGTCCTTGTTTGAAATCACTGAAGCCTTCATTCCTATCATCAAGATTATCATGTCCATAACTGACGAGAAGTCGAAGACCTCTGGGTAGTGCAGTCGGACACTCATATTACACTCCTACCCAATTTTTAGAAGATTTTGAGGTTGTTGCTTGAGCTCTAAAGTACAGCCATCAGGCCGAATCAGCTTCTAGAAGATGGATACTCTATATGTATATCTTTTTGATTTCGATATGTAGCTCCACTGTGTATTATTCGTAGCTACTCTTTATAGTTATTTGACATGGATATACAGTGTATTTGATTGGTAGCCATGGTTCTATTTTATCCCGAGCATGGGAATGCATGCCTCGGTGAGACATTTGTTAGTTTACAAATGACACCTCCTGGTTCCTAATCCTTGGGCTCAATCGTTCGACACATCAGTAAAGATTGGTAATGTATTTCGGCCATCAGATGCTCTTCTGACCTCACACATTAGGGGGCATCTGTTATAACCCTAAATTGCACCACACATGCTTAAATGGCATCAGGCCAATTCATATCCCTTCTTTGCCAAAAATGTTAAGCCCTAATGTTGGCTCATTACCCCTTAATTGGGGCATATTAGATTAGTAATGCTATTTTATTT
>ML779511.1:294355-348449 GCA_009831015.1 Picea engelmannii | reverse complement strand
TCTTGTACTTGAACATTTAAGTGGGGTAAAAGGAGGTTTCCCCCTCGAAGAGGCTTATTATCTGAAATTATCTCTTTTTCAAGGCGTTGAGTACTTTTTCTGAGGTTTTTATATGCTATATTGATGTTTGGTTCTTAACAAAAACTCTGCTGAAAAAGTCTTTGAAAATCCTCTTGTGTCAAGGCCCACGTGCCCTAACCCATTACTGCACGCATGTGCACGTTGGATGACTCACAATAACCCATGTGTACCTAAAAAAGCATGAAAAAAGGAAAGTTGCCGACGAAATAAAAAGCTATGGGTCAGTTAACTGAAAATCCTAGCCATGCATGGTCGAGGGTTCGTCCAAAACCCTAGCTCCTTCTAGCCTATAAAAGAAGAGGTAGGGGTACCATTTGGAGGAGGAAAAAATATAGTGAAGAAACTCTGCCCATTTATGTAATCCATTGTCCCAACCCTTTAGCCTTTCCTCATGCCAAAGGAGATTTAATGCAAAGTAGTTGAAGGACAAAAGAAGAGGAGCCTAGGATCAGGTTCAAGGAGCAGTTGTCAGTCTCAGCTTTTTTGTAAGTTGATTCACTTTCAGTAATAAAAAGAATACTTTTCTCGTCCCAATGCACAAATTGTCTATGGTTTGATTAATTTATGCTTGATTTCTAACCCTTGAGTATAGAAGTAGCATGCATGTATAGTTGTTGTTTGTCTTGAGTGCAGGTCATCTATGGAAGGAGTAGCACAAGAAAGTAATCAAAGAGCAATGGATGATCTACATCGAACGTCGGTAATAAGGTTGGTGGTCCTTTTCCATGCATTTACTGTGAAAAAGGGGTTTAAATCTTGGGTTGTAGGTAAAAAAATAGTTTCTATTCGGTCAAAATCTGCATGCAAGTCTGACCCTATTTTGCTAGTCCATAGGGTGTTTCTCCCAACAACACATTGTGATAGAGGTGAATTTTACCAGGCAAGGGCATGATCGAGCCAAGAGATGGCACGAACTGGGCATGTTCTGAGCGCGATTTGAACAGGGGACAAATTAGCAGAGGCTGGGTGCTATTCCTTAATGTAGGGCAGAGCAAATGGTAAGGGAAAATGGAGATAATGGTTGCCCAGCCCAATTTTGAATGCACTCATCATGGAGTACATTACACACATGTGTGTGCGAGCTGACATGTGTGGAAATTTGAATTCGATGGCATGCTTTTGGGTAATGTAATGATGCGTAGTTAGATCAATGTCCAAGTCTTTTGACTTGGACATTTGATCATAAACATGTGAAGCATCTACAATCAATGTCTGCAACCAATTCAATTAAATGTAATTGAGTTCTGGTTACCTACAATCTAGGAAAGTTACTGGTGTGTAACTCACATGGCACTTCATTCGGCACCTCAAACAACATCTCATATGGCACCTCATATGGTACTTCATTCGGTACCTCTATGTTAAGTGCATTTTCACCTCTTATAATGGAGAGCCTGCAAATTTGAAGTGTTTTTGACCATCACAGTGGTAAATGAGCAGAGGCAGAATGCTCCATGCTCACTCAATCTTCTTGCATATGACATATAATGTCAAAAACCTACAATGAACAGGTTATAGCAAGCATAAAAATGTATTTTCAAACCTACAATATGCAGCTTGTAATGAAACGATAAACTGATAAAGAGTGGTATGTTAAGTATGTGTTCAGTAATTTATAGCACACAGGGGTTAAGCATTTAAAAAATAACATGATTATCAATGTAATAACCTATATCATGGTAATAATACAAAAATTCTTGCAAAGACTTATTTCTCTATGCAATGATCATTTGTCAACTCATGAACCCCTCCCCCACACCTAAGTATTGTGACACCTCACAATCAAAAGTATAGGAAACCAGTCAATATCCCCAAATAGTCGAATATTTATAGTATGTCGAGTGTAAAAATAAAGTTTCATAGATTGGTCTGACGAGATGGTTAGCAGATGGCCCCACCTATAGGATAAGAGATCATATATATAGATAAGAAGAGGTAGGCAAGAGAGTTTCAAGATAGTCTTAGATTTATTTCCCAATGGCAAGTTGATGGATTTCATTATCCTTAGCTTAACCACACATACTTCATGTCAGCTTTGTCTACAAGTAATTTCGTACATCAGGACAAGTTTAAATTTATGATTTATTTTTGTCATATTATCATCCTCGCTAGGTAGAATGCCCTGCTGCTAGCAAGCTTGTTCAGTACACCGACCGGTTTACCTAGTCATACCATAGGCAGGTACCCACTGCCAATAGACCTGTTCAGTATCCCGACGGGTTATCCTCTTAAACCCTTAGAGACTGGCCCTCCATCTTTTAATATTTTAGTATAAGATTGCTTATGCAAGAAGATGGGGGAACAACTCTGAAAATATTTTTTTCCTTCCTTTTTTTCAATTGGGATGGTATTTATGTTAGAGGATGAATTTTTGTTATGTTACTTAGTGATTGTCCCGATGTAATGGGTACTTAAGTGGACGCATCCTATCTAAAGATATGATATAATCAAGATATTTAGTGTGTAGTGGATGGTACCATTGAGAAAGAATAGAAAGGTATCTCTAGGCTCAAATTACTTTCTTCCTTTGTAGTTATTGTGATGTTTCCATGAATAACTACTAATTAGACTGCCTTGTTACTCTTTGATAAAGACACTTGACTCACTTACTCAGGTTTCCTGGAAAAACTGTACAAGAGACCTCTAGGCTTGATAGTTACGATATCACTTCCTTATACAGTGGTGAAGAGTTTCAAGAGCAACTACTTTAGAATGCCTTAAAAAAATGAGAATGTTTGCAAAAATATGGCTAACTACAGTAAGTCAATATTCATTTGATTCTTTAGAAAACAAAAAATTCAAGTGTAATAATGTTTTGAAGAAGGATCCTTGAAACTGTGTACTCCTGGTGAAATAAATACTTACAAAAATATCTAGAATTGCCTTATTAACAAAATTCAAAAAATATTTACATATGTACAGTAGGAAATTCAGAAAAAATTTCAAGAACAAGGGGGGACTTCCCCATATACTAAGGCTAATGACTTGTTGGTTGACATGACCTGTAGAAAATCCTCTCTGGAAATGGGCTTATGATAAAATTTAAGTCTATGTCCATTTACCACAAAGGAGACTTGTCCAACATCAATTGTTTTAATTTTTACAGATCCATTGTCATATACAATGTCTGCCTCGTAAGGGCCCAACCACCGGGTGGTGAGCTTTCCTTTGGAGGTTTTGAATCGGGAATCAAACAACAGGGCCCAATCACTAGGTTGGAATTGATTCTTCTTAATAGACTTGTCATGCCACTTTCTCCTCTGGTTTTGGACTAATCTTTTCTATTGGATGGCATATTTCATGATTTCATCCAACTCATTTATTTGTAGGGATCATTGATTTTGAGACTCATCCAGGTTCAATCCTAATTCTGTGGCAATAATGAAGGTCCTTACTTGGAATTCTATAGGTAAACACACTTGTTTCCTGTACACTAGCTCATAAGGGGTATGCCCAGTGGTATTTCTACAGGTAGTCTGATATGCCCACAAAGACTCTGGGAGCCTATCAGCCCAATCCCAGTGATGTAACTGAATATTCTTGGTCAAGATGGATTCCAGAACTTTGTTTATGGATTCTACCTGACCATTGTCTTGTGGGTGGTATGGAGGAGATTTACGGTGTTTAATCCCATATTTCTTTGTGAGCTCTTTCATCATCTTGGAAGTAAATTGAGTGCCTTGGTTGGTAACAATTTCACGAGGGACACCTAAGCAGGGAAAGATGTCTTCATAGATAAATTCGACAATAGACTTCTTTGTAGCCTTGAATAGTGATTTTTCCTCTACCCATTTGGTGACATAGTCCGTACAAACCAAAATATAGTTCTTCCTATGGGACGTGGGTGAAATTGGTCCTACAAAGTCGATGGCCCATTTATCGAAGGGTTCTATCATAACTTGGGCCTGCAAAGGCATTTCGTTGGATGACGTAGGTCTTCCTATCCTTTGGAAACTATCATAACTTCTCACATACTTGGCAGCATCTTTGAAAATGCTAGGCCAATAATAACCCGAATGTAACACCTTATATGTTGTACGTTTGTCAGAAAAATGGCCACCACATGGTCCATCATGACAACTTCATAGTATATCAGGTACCTCATCTTCTCGGACACATATACGAATAATCAAATCAAGATCTGTGCGAAAAATATCATGACCAACCCAAGTGTAATTAGCACTTTGTGTAATAATTTTCCGCTTTTCATGAGGTGCCAAATGAGACAGTAACTTCCTAGTGGCCAGATAGTTTTCCATATCTGCAAACCATGGGGTATTGATAGAAATGGAAAAGAGTTGCTCGTCTGGGAAACTATCATCTACAGGGATATCATGGTCCTCATTTTTTATTCGGGAAAGAAAGTTAGTTACTACATTATCCTTTCTAGGTCGGTCAAGCACAGTGATATTAAATTCTTGCAATAACAAGAGCCACCTAGTCACTCAGCCACTAGTTATAGGTTTGTTCATGAGAAATCTAAGGGCGGAATAGTCGGTGTGTACAAATACTTCATAACCTGTAATGTAATGACGAAATTTGTTGATAGCATGAAAAAATGCCAATAATTCCTTCTCAGTGACTGTGTAGTTTAACTCGGCAAGGGACAAGTTCTTGCTTACAAAATAAATGGCATAGGATTGTTGGTCTTCTTTCTACCCTAATACCCCTCCTATTTTGGTGTCGGAGGAATCAGTGGATATATGAAATGGGAGAGTCCAATTGGGCCCTCTAAGAACTGGTGCCACAGACAGCTTAGCATTCAGGGTTTCAAAGGCAGTTTGACACTACTCAGTGTTGGGGTCTAAAGATGTCTAAAAACAGCCTTAGTTTAACATTAATTTATCAACCCGAGGATTCGTCTTTTATCTCAAGAATATCGACAAAGTCTATGAAGATAGCTCATAGAGGCTAAAATCGTGTAGTTAAAGCATATCTAAGTTTATCAACAATCAAGTTCCTCAAACATTCATTAAAGATTCTAGGATTTGAAATCTAAAGCTGTGCAATGGAAAGGAACTAATTAATCTATTGAATTCATTTTAAGAGCAATAATTGAATCTAAATAAAGACTTGTAGAATTGACTATTATTATGAATCAAATTAATGGAAAGGAAAAAGGTGAATTACTCTATCTATGGAAAGAAATAGAGACTGTAATCTAATCGAAAAGAGACAGCAATCATACTTCTATTGAAAGGAACAACAACTATATTTTAACAGGAATGAACAACAAATGTAAACTAAGTGAAAAAGACAACAAATGTAAACTAAGTGAAAGGAATAGAAAATGTAAACTAAGTGAAAGGAGCAACGCATATGAACTTATGAGGAACTGTTACGCATCAAATCTCAGTAATAGGAATTGGAACAACAATCATCTAATGCTTAAGGATATATCTATCTCTTGCAAATAACATAAAATCATCAACACAGTTATGCATTCATTTAACTACTATAAAAGAGAATCGAATCACAAAACAGAAATTGAACTGATACAATTACAGGTCGAACAGTAGCTCTTTCAGATTGGGCCCTTAGTCCTTAGAAGCACTACTATTTGAAATTCAGTATATATAAATGGTAAAATCACTCAAATCTTTTATTGATTTCATAGCTGGTACAACATTTACAAAAACTTCTAACGCAGAGCAATTCTAAGTTCTGAGTTCTTGGGTGCAATTCTTCTATATCTTTTCAGGATCTATTTACCCCTTATATATTACAACAATCTGGGTAAATTAGGCTATCTTGAGGATCTATAGATCCTCGGGATTTCTTTACTATTATAAAGTTACAATATAATAAACTCAATCATGTTCAAAACTGCCTTGCACCATAAAGTCCTCAACCTCCAATAGCTTATGCATCTTCAAGATTTCCTTTGCTATCTTGGGTTTGACAATATTTAACCAATCTTGTAATAAAACCAGACAATTCCAATCGTATTTTAGGATCTATGTAATCTAATTTCAACAATAACTCTAAAGAGTATATTATTCATTTTCTATCCTATTTGCTCCTAAATAACCGAAAAGTCAATCAAGATGATATCATGAAATGTGGGAAAAAGGAAGATATTTATACCTTTACTTCACTAGAGGATGCATCCCATCTCATTTTAGAAGTAGAAAGATATTCTTCCTTAAGCTCTCTAAAACGAGTGATACCTGAACGTATAACTTGTATATGGATAGAGGCTAAGGAGTCTACGACCCCCCCTCTTTTCATAAAGGTTTTATGTCACATAATGGATGGAGAGAACTTTGGAGGCTCTCCCCTAACCCATAGATCTAGCTTAGTTTCCTTCTTTAGGAAAGATTTATGATATTTACCCCAGCTTACTTGGTTCTAAGTAAATGACAGAAATGCTTGAAACTGTATGTCACCTATGAATGGGCTAGGTTTATCTTTCCTTTCTTCTTCCAGAATGAAATTATGAAAGTACAAATCACACAGAAAGTATTGTACATTTTCGTCCTGATCTCTGAAACATGAAATAAACTCAGGTACAATGGAAAATGAATTAGGTTTACCTTCTCTGATGGCCTTCACTCTCAATAAAAAATATCGTTCCAGCAATAATAAAGTGTAATTGGTGGCAGGGGCTCTACAATTAATATTATCAGAGTAGACATCACATATTTCTTTGATTTGCTCCAAAGATTTTTCCAATTGGGTTTGTACCTTTTTTTACCTTCCCTTGGGCTCTGGTGAGCTCAACATAGGCCTCACTCTCTATTGTTGTCATGTCCTTCAGTTGTTTAACAATATTTTGATGTTCATCCCTAGTGACCATCTCATCTTGGTGTTGAGTCAATGCTCACTGGGCTTGTCCCAGCTCTTCCTTTAGTTTATCAATGGTGACACCATGTGCCTCAGATTGGGATGCTTGGTATTCTTCCATAGCGCCCATCTCCTCCCTGGATTGAGTTAATTCTTGTTGGGCCTGTGTAAGCTTTGCTTCCAGTCTGTCCACAATAGCATTATGTTTCTGGGACTAGAGTGTCTAATGCTCTGCCATAGTCAGTAATTCATTTATGTTTTGAACCAGGGTTTGTTGAGACTGCATCAATTCTTCCTCCAATCTCTTGATGGTAGCATTCTGCTCAAGGAGATGAGCTATTTCCTCTAATACTGGGGTGTTTTTATGTACCTCATCATCAATTGTTTCTATAGCTATCATATTTTCTTGTGTTTCTAAAGGAATTACTTCCTCATTCTAAGCTATTGTTTCTTATACTACTATTTCTTCAGGGTCTATCTATATCCCTAAAGAATCTGTACTGACTTCTTCTCTAGGAAGAGGGTTTCTTCCTTGCACTCTGTCCCTTTTGTTTTTCTTTCTTCTGTGGGCCTTATCTGCTTGTTATAACTGTTTAATCAATTCCTTAATAATTTCCTTGAGTTTAGCTACCTTATTCTTTAATACTTCATCCTTCTTAGCCTTTTTCTTCAACAGTTTGTTTTATTTTTTTAACTTTCTAATTGTCTTATGGCTCTTGGCTGATTTCTGTTTATGAGAGGTCTGAAGGTCTTCTTCATTCTGGCTAGTAGATGGTTGTTCCTATGTTCCTTCCAAATGTTTTTTCTGTCCAAGAGGGCTTCTTATTTCAAAATGAGGTTCTTCCTGTGTTGTGTCCTCTGGAAAAGAGATTTCAATATCAAGAAAATCTTCAGCTAGTTTTGAAGAGGAGGCTTGTTCTGGGCATTTTTCTGGATTATTTGTGCCTCTGTCAATTGAGGTTCCCAATTCCCAAAACCTGAGTTATTTCTAACTCATAGATCTTCAATAATTGTTCTATCAGATGCTCTAATGTTGGTTGGGTGTCTTCCTGATCATTCCTTTGTGAGGTTTGTTCTGCTTGTCCAATTTATTGAACATTCTCCCGTGGAGACTATTCTATAGAATTCTAAAGTTCTTTGGGTTATTTTGTTGTACCCTGAATTGCTTCAGTTGTTTCCTGAATTCATCTTCTTCTTCTCCTTGTATGAATGATGGTTTTAGGGGCAGTTGTTGCTCTCTTCCTCTTTTTCATTAATTCCTGTGTTTATGAGGTATGGGCCTTTGTGATTTGGGAAGGGTCTCCCTTAGCTTCAGTTTGAGGAGATGGGATTTCTCTTTGGGAGGTAGTCTCCTCTGCCTGTCTATCTTCAATTTCCTGTTGTGGGTCTTCATGGAATAATTCAGGCTTCTCCAGTTGTGGAGGTCTATTGGCCTCAATCAGATTATCCCAGGTCAATTGAGTTTGACTCAGTGATTTACTTGTTATTAGTTTAACTAATCTATGGTGACTGATAACAGTAATAGGATCCTTGGACTTTTTTGTTCTTAAGGTAACCTCATGTAATATGGCATTTAGAAAGAAAGGTAGATTAAGTACTAACTGTTGTTTTAAGGCTGCCAACAATTTGAGGTGGCAAGGTAGAACTACATCGTATTGTCCATCACAAGTGATGTACTGCTGAATTATCCTTGCCAGTTCCTTCCATGGTTCTCTGAGAGTACTGGGATTAATTCCCTTTCCCTTCTTATCCAATTCTTCCCCAAGGTCTGTGAAAGTTTCCACAGCTTCCTTTAGTGTTATGTATCTTCCTGTCCACTGAATGCCCATGTTAAGGAGGCATGTGACCTTTGCTAAGATTTCCGAGGTTACTAATATTTGTATGCCTCGCACCATAGAGATTTCTCCCTACAGATTCTGAAATAATTCAAGCGTGACATTCGTGTCATATCCTTGCAAACGGTTGAAATACTCTATCCACCCCAAAAGGTGTAGGATTTCTCTTGCTTGCTTTGTAAACTATAGTAAATTTGGCTTCCTGCGCACACCTCTGCCACCCATTTTGTGAGAAAATGTGGATGACTATCATTCCTGGTAGCAGACTTGGTTAGACCAGCTCGGAGGAAAAATTACCAAAAATAGAAAATATAATAGACAACAAGTGTTTACAGATGTGGGTATTTATTACAATCATTACTATCTTTATCAAGAAGCGTGTCAAGCGTCCACTCCCCTCATTAATATAAAGGTCAACCTCGACCATCAGTGTAGGGGAAAGTAATGAGTGCAGGTATTGATGGTGAGGGGTAATGATTGTACTGCCGCCGCCAATGGGGATCAACGATTAATTTCCAAACATCATATTTTAACGATATTCATTAAATGTTAGTCCTCTTTCATGGAATTGAAATATACCTATACTCAAAAGAATGCTTTAAGGATACATGCGTCGAATAAATTAAATCTGTTCATTTAAATAATATCCTACATATCATAATGTTGTTACTTTTTTGTTTTATTGAATACAACCGAAATGATAGCCTCGTTATTGAGTGAAAGAAATCTAGAGACACATAGAAACTTGGCGTTTAAGGTAAACTTCCATACCATAGGCAGAGCCATTGTTGCCAGCAGGAATCCATAGCCTCAATAGGGTTGCCTTTTAACCCTTAGATGAGCCTGTATCCTTGATAATTATTTGAATCGTCTTTTCCAAAAAGACAATTATCCCGGTTTGGTAGCCAGATGGTGATAATGCCACTCACTAGATTGTAACTTAGGTGAACAAGTCGGCTCGTGATGAGACCCCTTATCCTTTAACAAGAAAATGTCAAAGGCCATTGCCTTGGTGTGGTAGCCATAATGAGAATGTCACTTATGTTATTATCCTATGATCGGGGTAGGTTGGCTCGTGATGAGACCCCTATTCTTTGTGGATTTTTTATTTATTTTTATTGCTTATCATTTTGTTTTGTTTTGTTTCATTTTTTTTGTATATATATTTTTTATATTTTCTTTTATTTTTTATTTTAAATTTATTTAAGTTTTCCCCAAAAAAAGACCATTATCCGGGTTTGGTATCTAGATGATGATAATGCCACTCACTAGAGTGTAACTTAATTGAACAAGCCAACTCGTGATGAGACCTCTTGTCCTTTGACAAAAGAAAATGTCAAAGGCCATTGCCCTAGTGTGGTAACCATAGTGGGAATGTCACTTAGGTTAGTATCCAATGATCGTGGTAGGTTGGCTCGTGATGAGACCCCCTATTCTTTGTGGGAAAAGAAAGAAATTTTATTGCTCTTTTTTTTTTTTCTTTTTTTTTAGAAATGTATGAAGGGAGGCTCATCTACTCCTTAAGAGTAAGGGATGGCGGAAAGAAGTGTAAGGATGCCAAGTAAAAGTGTGTCGCAGAATCCTTATTATAATATAAAGGCAAGACATCATTTAAGTGTATTTGTATGTATAATGGAAAATAAATGAATTATGGTGGTTACAGGTTATGAACAAGGTTTAAGATATTTCGAAGAAAGTAATCCAAAAAACAATTTGATAAGGTATGGGAGATAGCCCACAAAATAATGATAGATCGTTAGAAATAATGCTGGTGAAAATTATTTGGTGAAAGTTGTACCCCAAAGGAATGGTTTAGCGTTTTATCAGCATTGTAGGGAAGGAACGAAAAAATGAACAACAATTGTGCAAAAGGAACAACGGGTGTGCAAAAGGAATGACAATTGTTTCGTTCAAAGGAACAACAAGCGTGCAAAAGGAATAGCAATTGTTCCATTCAAAGGAATAGCGGATGCGTAAAGGGAATGACAATTGTTCCGTTCAAAGGAACAACAAGCACTCAAAAGGAAAGACAATTGTTTCATTCAAAGGAACAAGAAGTGCACAAAAGGAACGACAATTGTTCCATTCAAAGTAACAACAAGCGCGCAAAAGGGAACATCAAGTGTTCAAAAGGAACAACCTACGCGCAAAAGGGAACAGTAAGTGTTCAAAAGGAATAGCGGACGCGCAAAGGGAACGACAATTGTTTTGTTCAAAGGAACAACAAGTGCGCAAATGAACAACAATTGTTAGGTTTTTAACCATTTGAATAGGTAATTTTTAGAAACCTGGAAATGTGTTTTGCTTGAATGGAAATGGGTTGGTTTATTTCAAAATTAAGTAGTGGATAGTTTGTTAATGTTATGAGTTTCATTATAGTTTCCCAATTGCTACTACTTAGCATGATACATTTATTTCTCTACAAAAGACATGGTTTGGGTGATGATATGAAGCAGGAATTTGGAACAAAAAAGAGTGCTAATTGAGTTCATTATAGTTATCCTCCCTAGTTCTTATTTTCTCGAGTGACTGTAAAAAATAATAAAAAAACTAAATAAAATCTACAGAAAAAAAAAGAAAAAAAAAAAAATATATATATATATATATACAATATGTACAGTTTCAACAGAATTCAACATTTATGGAGTTGGGGTGGCTGGATTACCTTTCCAACCAGCCAAAATTTGAATAGTAGGATCCTTACTTACTTCTTGGTAGAAAGATTCTTTTGAGGGCGGCTGATGATAGAGTCGTAGCCAATGTCCATTGACCCGAAAAGGAGATCCAGACCCATCGATGGTGCTTAATGTGACTGTTCCATTATCATGGACTTCATTGATTTCATATGGTCCTAGCCACCGTGTCTGTAATTTTCCCAAAAAATCTTGAAATCTAGAATCATAGAGAAGCGCCCAATCACCTTTTTTAAATGATTTTTTCTTGATATGCTTGGCATGTCAGGTCGTTCTTTGTTGTTGAATAACGGTTGTGCACTCTACAACAAACAAGCGTGCTTCATACAATTCATTGACTTGTTGAAGGAATTGTTTATGTGCTTTTGTAAGATCCAGTCTGATTTCCCGGGCCATCCTTAGAGTCTTCATTTCAAACTCGATTGGGAAGATGGGTTCTTTTCCATAGACTAAATGATAAGGAGAGTAGCCAATGGTATTACGCCATGTTGTGTGGTAAGCCCATAATGCATCTGGGAGCTCAGAAGCCCAATTCTATCTGTTTGTTGAGAGAGTCTTTGTCAAGATTGCCTCCAGGACTTTATTGGTTCTTTCTACTTGCCCATTTGCTTGTGGATGGTATGGAGAAGTAATTCATGTTTAATATGATAATTAGCCAGGGTGGTGGTGATTCTATGAGCTGTAAATTGTGACCCTCCATCAGTAATTACCTCTCTTGGTAGTCCATAGTGTACGAATAATTTGAAAAGAAATTTGATGAATACTTCTTCTATTGCATTTGGTAAGGCTTTTGCCTCTACCCATTTAGTCATGTAGTCTATTGCAACTAGAATATAGGCCTTCTGATTTGACTTTGGATTGAAGGGGCCAACGAAGTCTAGTGCCCATCTCTCAAATGGTTCTGCAACTACTTGTGCTTTCAAAGGCATTTCATTAGACTGACCTGGTTTTCCCATCCATTGACAACTATTGCAGGTCTGGACATATTTATTTGCATCTCTAAATATTGAGGGCTAATAATAACCCATCTACAAAATTTTGTGTCTAGTCCTATGATCTGCAAAATTCCCACCACAAGGCTCATCATGTATGGATTTTAGTATGTCATAGATTTTGTCATCTCGTACGCATCTGTGGATCTAGAGATCAACTCCTGTATAGAAGAGATATTCATTGATCCAGGTGAATCATGTGCTATGCTTAACAATCAGTTTTATTTCCCTTGATGAAATATGTGCTGGTAATCTTCCCGCTCCCAGATAATTTTCCACATCAGCGTACCAAGGTGGCTTTGTAGTAATAGCAAACAGATGCTCATCTGGAAATTGATCTTCGACTATTAAGGAGTAGTCTGTTTTGGGTATGAGGGATAGGAAGTCTGCGACAAGATTTTCTCTCTCGGGTCGATCTTTGATTGTGATATCAAATTCCTGCAATAGTAATAACCATCGAGTGACCCGTCCATTAGTAATTAGTTTATTAGCTAGATATCTGATAGCAGAATGATCAATATACATAATAACTAGATAGCCTATTATATAATGACAAAATTTATTGATGGCATGTATAACAACTAAAAACTCTTTCTCTGTTACTGTAATTTTAAGTTCATTTGGAGTAAGATTCTTACTAATAAAATAAATGGCGTAGGGTTTCTTGTATTCTTCTTGTCCGAGGACAATGCCTATGGCAATATCTGATGCATCGGTGGAGATGTGAAATGGTATTTTCCAATTTTGTCCCCTCAACACCAGTGTTTTCGAGATCAGCTTCTTGAGTCCTCCAAATGCCACATCACACTTGTCAGACCACTGAAACTCTACATTACTAGTCAAAGAATGCAAAGGTGTAGCGGTTCTTGCAAAATTTTCCATAAATCTATGATAGTATCCTGAAGCACCAAGGAAACTACGTAGCTCAGTTTGTGTGTGTGGTGTAGGTAGATTAAGGATTACCTCTATTTTTGTTGGATCTACTCTAATTCCATCTGCAGATATATAATGCGCTAGTACCACACCTTTTTTCATCATCATGTGACATTTTTCGTGGCTTAAACATAACCTAGTCACAATGCACCGTTCTAGTACTTTCTTCAAATTATTCAGTGCTTGATCGAAGTCGTCGCCCTAAGGAGTGAAATCATCCATATAGACTTCAAGTCCTTCGCTAATTAGATCGTTGAGTATGCTCATAATGGCCCTTTGAAAATTGGTTGGAGCATTACAAAGTCCAAAGGGTAATACTCTGTATGCAAAAGTTCCCAAGGGGCATGTGAATGTAGTTTTATCTTGATCTTCTAGGGCAATCTGAATCTAATTGTACCCACTAAAACCATCTAGGAAAGAAAATAATTTCTTTCCTGCCAAAGTATCCAGGACCTGATCAATGAAATGCAAAGGGAAGTGGTCTTTTTTACTGGCTTTGTTAAGTTCCCTGTAGTCAACACAGATTCGCCATTTCCCATTTTTCTTTGGGACAATCACTAATGGGGAAACCCACCGACTATCTGAGATGGGATATATAAAATATACATCCAACAACTTTTGTAATTCTTCTTTAACGATATCCATGAGGTGAGGATTCAATATTCTCTGTGGTTGTTGGATATGCCGGGCATCTTTTTCAACATAAATGCGGTGTGTGCAGAGTTGTGTATCAATACCTTTCATATCAGAATATTCCCATGAAAAAGCTTGCTGGTATTTGGAGAGGACTTGAATTAGATTTTGTTGTTGTTGTTCATCTAAATTGGCATTGATGTTCAAAGACCTCCCTGGTGCAATATTGATGGGTTTACTGTTATGAATGGTTGTAGTTGGAATTTGTTGTTCCATTAAATCTTCCAGCAGGTCTCCCTGTGCTTCACAATCTAGAACAACTTGGAGCATCTGGAAGGTCGGGTTTCTCATGGTGGTTGGACTATTGATAAACCCACTGATTACATCATCCTCTAGTTGGTTTTTAAGTCTGAGGGCTTCTTCCTACGTAATAGGGGCTCATAAATCCTTCTTTGGGTATCGCGGTGGTGGCAATTGTGGATATACGAAAGTTGGGCTTGGCTTAGCAGGAGGATATAAAACAAGATTCTTTGTGATACCCCCTCTAGCAATTATCATATTACCCATTTGACATTCTATGTATGCATCTGTTGATGCAAGCCATGGCTTTCCCAATATCAATGGATGCCCTTCAAGTCCACTTCCTGGGTTGATGATGAGAAAGTCCACGGAATATTCCCAAGAGTCGTCGGAGATGGCTATATCATGTAATGTGCCAATTGGTCGAACTACCGATCGATCTGCTAACTGCAACATTATTGTGGTGGGTTCGAAGGAGTCAAAACCTAGGGTATTGCAGGTTTCCATAGTTAGGATGTTGATGGATGCTCCCAAATCAACTAGTGTATTTGGAAAAGAATATCCCTAGATCTGAACTGTCACTATGGGATTCCCCGGATCTGCATATTTGACCGGTTCTTGTCTACCTAAAATTAGATTAGACAAGGCTCCTAACATGTGGACTATTGATGATGGATCTTTAATTTTTTTGATGGGATTTCTCCCACATAACTCCCTGATCATTTTTGCGTAAATTGGGATGTCTTGAAGAGCTTGCAGAAGTGGAATCTTGATATATAAATTCTTGATTTTCCCTACAATGTCGAAGTTGGGATATACGGTCGGTTTTTCTATCATCAATCTTTTGGGGAATGGAGGGGAGGGCATTGCATCCTTATTAGGATCTTTTGATTCCACTGTGTTTCCCCCCTGCTCGATTTCTTCTAATATTACCACAGTTGAGGGTGTTATTGTTGGTTTTTTTTCATTCTCCTACTCTTGAAAGACATTATTTTCTTCAGGAGATATTATGCGCCCCGATCTCAACCGTAGTTCATTGCACCCTACCGAGTTGGTATATCCTTCCCCATTCTCCATAATCTGGACGAGTTGAGTCGGTATGTTATTTGGCTTTGGGTGAGGTTGGCTTGGTAATTGAGGGCGCAATTGTGATTGTGAATTTTGGGGCTATTGGAGTGGTGCTTGTAATGTAGGTTGAGTTTGAGGGGCCATCCCCATGGGTTGGTTGTTTATCCCCATGGGGCGCTGCCAATTATGATTCCAATATGGGTTTTGGGTAGTCATGTTGGGCCACTATGAAGGGTATATGTTTTTATTTGAGTTTTGCCAGGATGAGGTGGGATATTGTGAGTTAGGCCAAGTGGAAATTGCAGTTGATTGATTCTGCCAGGAAAGATTTCCAATGGTCTGGTTTTGCCAAGTGGGATTTGTAAGTGGGTATTGTTGGGGATGCCAATTCTGATTAGTAAACAACTAACCCTGCCATGTGCTACCAGGAGCTAGTTGTTGATTATACTTTCCATAGAAGAAAGAGGAAGGGTCTTGTAGTGTATTTGGAGGTCGATTCTGCCATTGACGACACTGAGACATCGGATATAATGGCTTTGTTTCTTCTTCTGCTTCTCTAAAGATAGATTTCAGTCCAGGAAGTGATGAGAATTGTTCCTTGTCATGATATTTGACGCAGATAGCGCAAACCTGAACTACATCCAAAGGGCAATCCCTTGGAGAATGTTTCATTCTGCATCTATGGCAAAATATGGCCAACGTTTATTCTGCTTCTGTTTTTTTCTGTTTGGCCTGTAATACATCCAATTGTGTAGTTAGAGTGCTCAGAATATTTGTTTTGGATTTTTCTAAGAGATTACCAACTTCATCTCGCGTAACACCCCCACTGGTAGTATCGCTATTTCTGGTGAGGCAGATATGCATCCCTAATCTGGTCCGTGAACTTCCTCTTGAGCACCTGATGCATAATAGGACAATGTCATCATAAGTTTCTTGATAAATGTCACCCTTCCCCATCAAATTAAACGTTTCTACCCATTCATCTTTCATACCCTTAATCAGAGTTGCCTTAAGTACTTCACCTGGTAACGTACCATAGGGTGATCTTTGTAAACTATATTGAAATCTCTCGACATATTCTTCTAATGATTCATTTTCTTCTGCAGTCATTTGAAAGATTTCATCTTTTAAGTCTCTGGTTCTACAATAATCCTGATATTTTGTCAAGAAGGCCTATTTCATCTCATCCCATGAGTTTATAGTTCCGCCCCCTAATCCCATAAACTAGCGTAGAGCTGCTCCTTTCAAACTAGAGAGAACAATTTTAATTTTTGGGGTTCAGAGGTGTAATTATACCCTCTACATAGGACATCAATTTCAAATAAGAATGTGTCCGGGTCTTCTGAGATTAATCCATGAAAGGTTGGCAGGTTTTGTAGGGGAATTGCCTTCATGGGGGCATTGGCGATTGGATCAACTATCAAATATTCCAATGTGGAAGTTTGGGGACGTTGTGGATTTGGTTGTACCATTTGATTGAAAATATGCCAGAAATCTTCAGGGATTTCTTGATCCAGATATTGGTTATCTGATCCTCTAGGGGATTTGATTGCACTCCCTCTATCTAGGATTTCGGGTATGCCTTCTTCTTTCACAGGAGATTCAAGATCAAGTGGTGGGTCTACCTTAGCTATCCCTCTGGTTTCTCCTTCTCCTTCCTCTAGATTACAAGAGTTTCCCTCTTCTAAAGGGTTGAGGGTGGAAGATCTGTGCTCTGAAATCTTTGCTCAGTCCCTTCATTTTTTCTATGAATATCAGCATGGGCTGTAGTTGGTGAAACTGCCACCTGAGGAATTTGGGTAGATCCTTTTCTAGGTCCAACCAAAGCTTGAGATTCTGCTTTCCGGATGATGTAGTCTATGAAAGTGCTTCTTCCAAGGAGCACCGATCCCTGGGTTTTGGTAATTTTTGGTGGGGGTTTTGGTTTTTCAAGATCTGTCTTCTTAGTCATACACACTTCATACAAAAAAAAAACATCAAGAAAAAAAACACCTATGCAACCTCTTAATGCGTCAGCTAGAGGTAGGCACTGGCATAAGCATCTTACTTATTGCCTATGTAGGTTCTTACCTTCCATATTCAATACCTCGTCCTCTAGAGGCACAATATATACTACCTTTGACATTCTTCCGTGGCAACAATGCCAAAATGTTGGGGTCTAAATATGTCAAAAAACAACCTTAGTTTAACATTAATTTATCAACCCGAGGATTCGTCTTTTATCTCAAGAACATCGGCAAAGTCTATGCAGATAGCTCGTAGAGGCTAAAATCGTGTAGTTGAAGCAAATCTGAGTTTATCAACAATCAAGTTCCTCAAACATTCATTAAATATTCTAGGATTTGAAACCTAAAGTTGTGGAATGGAAAGGAACTAATTAATCTATTGAATTCATTTTAAGAGAAATAATTGAATCTAAATAAAGACTTGCAGAATTGACTATTATTATGAATCAAAATACTGGAAAGGAAAAAGGTGAATTACTCTATCTATGGAAAGAAACATAGACTGTAATCTAATTGAAAAGAGACAACAATCATACTTCTATTTAAAGGAACAACAACTATATTTTAATAGAAAGGAACAACAAATGTAAACTAAGTGAAAAGAACAACAAATGTAAACTAAGTGAAAGGGACAGAAAATGTAAATTAAGTGAAAGGAACAACAAATGTAAACTAAGTGAAAGGAACGGGGCATATGAACTTATGAGGAACTATCACACATCAAATCTTAGTAATAGGAATTGGAACAAAAATCATCTAATGCTTAAGGAAATATCTATCTCTTGCAAATGACATAAAATCATCAACACTTATGCATTCATTTAACTACTGTAAAAGAGAATCGAATCACAAAACAGAAATTGAACTGATACAATTAAAAGTCTAACGGTAGCTCCTTCAGACTGGGCCCTTGGACCTTAGAAGCACTACTAGTTGAAATTCAGTATATAGAAATGGTAAAACCACTCAAATCTTTTATTGATTTCATAGCTGGTACAACATTTACAAAAACTGCTAACACATAGCCATTCTAAGTTCTAAGTTCTTGGGTGCAATTCTTCTATATATTTTCAAGATCTATTTACCCCTTATATATTACAACAATCTGGGTAAATTAAGCTATCCTGAGGATCAAGAAATTCTCGAGATTTCTTTACTATTATAAAGTTACAATATAAGGAACTCAATCATCTTCAAAACTGCCTTGCGCCATAAAGTCCTCAACCTCCAATAGCTTTCACATCTTCAAGATTTCCTTTTCTATCATGGGTTTGACAATATTTAACCAATCCTGTAATAAAACTAGACAATTCCAATCGTATTTTAGGATCTATGTAATCTAATTTCAACAATAACGCTAAAGAGTATATTATTCATTTTCTATCCTATTTGCTCCTAAATAACCTAAAAGTCAATCAAGATGATATCATAAAATGTGGGAAAAAGGAAGATATTTATACCTTTTTCATAACCTAACACTCAATCCAAACAAAATCAACATCTTTTATCAATAATCTGAACATAGGCGCAACAATCTTTGTAAAATTTTCAACAAACCGTCGGTAATATCCGGCATGTCCAAGAAAGATTCTCACCTCTTTCTAAGTCTTGGGGGATGAAAGTCTGACAATGACCTCAATCTTTGCAGGATCAACTTTTATCCCTTCAAATGAAACATGATGTCCTAGAACCACTCCTTCAGTTAACAACATTTTGCACTTTTCATGACTTAGAGATAGGTTCATTTTCTGGCATCTGATGAGGAATTTGTCTAAGTTGTCTAAGGCTTCCTGGTAAGTGTTTTCATAGACTATGAATTCATCCATGTAGACCTCCACACAATCATGAATAAGATCGTAAAATATCACTAATACTGCTCATTGAAAAGTGGCAAGGGCATTACACAATCCAAATGGTAAGACCCTATAGGCATAAGTGCCCCAAGGACAAGTAAAGGTAGTCTTGTCCTAGTCCTCAGGTGCTATAATAATCTGGTTGTACCCGTTGTACCCATCTATAAAGGAGAAATACTTCTTTCTAGACAAGGTATCTAGAACATGGTCAATGAAAGGGAGAGGAAAGTAGTCTATCATAGTGGCCTTGTTGAGTTCCCAGAAATCAACACAAATTCTCCATTTCCTGGTCACTTTATTTGGAACCACTACAAGTGGGTATACCCACTTACTATTGGAGATGGGATAGATAAATATGACATTTAGCAACTTTAGAATCTCCTCCTTGACTATATATTTGAGTGTTGGGTTCATCCTTCTCTAGGGTTTCCTAACAGGTGTTACTTCCCCCTAGGTATATATGTGATGGATGCATGTGTCAGGGTGTATACCCTTCATGTCAATGTATTCCCAGGAAAATTCTCTCATTTTTTCTTTAAGGATATCTACTAACTGTTTCTATTGGTCTGTATCTAGCCCAGAGTTTATATGTAAAACTTTCCCTGGACTAATCTCATAGGGCATAGTATAAGACATGGCAGACTCATCTATTTCAAAAATAAAAGATGTCGAAGACAAAATGGATGGGTCTAATTGTTCTTGAAATTCTTCCCCAAACATGTACTCAAATTGGGGAAAAGACTGTGGAAAATCCACACATGTGATAGCAGAAATGAACTGGTTTAGAACATTTTCTGGTGTATGCTCCTAAAGTGCCCTTGCATGGTCACTAGGCAATACAGGTTCTTCCCAGTCTTCATTCTCATATGGACATTCAAACCACCATAGATTCTCCATAATAGGTTGAGTTGGAGGGTTGCCTTTGGTAGGATCCTTTGAGTTAATGACAAGAAAATATACCAAGTAATCCCATGAGGCTAAAGTAACCATGATGTCATCTAAAATTCCTTCAGGTCTAACCCTAGTTTTACCTGCTAATTCCAAAATGGTTGGGGTAGGATAAATAAGAGGTTGTAACTGTAATTGTTCCAAGGTAGTAGCAGTCATAACATTGATGGCTTCCCCTAGGTCTATGAGAGTGTTTCCAATGGAGACCTCATTAATGGTTATGGTCACTACGAGGTTTCCTAGGTTCCCATATTTTGCTAGTTTTGGCTACTCTGATATGTATTCGGAAAGTCCTCCTACCAAATGTACTGTAGGAGGGTACTTTTGCTTCCTACCTAGCTTCTTAATACACAATTCTTTGACTGCCTTATTATATATTATAATGTCTTTAATGGCTTGAAGCAGGAGAATCTTGACACAAATATTTTTCAATTCATTCAAAATGTCAAATTCCGATCGGGTGGTAGGTTTCTCGATTACCAATTGGTCTGGATAAGGAGGGACCTTCATAATTTTTGAAGGTTCATTTTTGGGAAGCTTGAGTTATTGATTCTTCGGGATAATAACATCATCCCACATAGTTCCATCCATGGTTTGTTTGGTGGTTTCTTCTTCTTCTTCTTCTTCCTAGATGACTACTGAAGGTCTCTGCCTATATAGAACTTTTCTCGATCTTAGTTGAATTTCCTGTAATGGAACAGGAGTAATAACATACGTCGAGAAGGCATGCATCTCAACATTGTGAAGAGGTTGAGGGGGATTATTATTAGGATTCGACACTGGTTGTGTAGGTAATAGTATCGGTCTCAGGGAGCTTGCATTTTGAAATTATAGTGGTTTTTGTTGTGGAATAGGAGGTAAAGGTGGTAGAAAAAAACCTGGAAAAAGTTGCGGAGTGTTCAGTGGGAACTGAGGATAATGATGGTTGGACATATGGATAGGTGGAGCTTGAGGGCTTCCTTGGTTGTGTCCTCCCCTCCATCCTTAAATCCAAGGATGTTGGTACTGATTAGACCAGTTTTTCCAACTAGGTGGGTTCCACTGTTGTTGTTGTTGATAATAGGATGGATCTTGAGACTATAGAACCGGGTATGTTGGTTGATTCCTAGGCTTCCATGGCCTCCTAGGTGCATAAGAAGACTCCCCAGGATCTCCACTCCTATATATGGCTAATAAACTGGGCAATGATGGACATTTTTTAGTCACATGGTCTTTTGTACAGAAGCCACAAACTAAAATGTTATCTAATGGGCATTCTCTTGAGGAATGCTTCCTCCTGCATCTTGGGAAATATATGCTCATTGCTGCATTTTCCTCCTCCTATTTATTTTTGAGTTTAATGGTATCCAACTAGGAACCTATTGTTCTTAAGATGTTAGTATTAAAGTTTTCTAAAAGGTTCCCTATCTCTTCTCTTGTAATACCACCTAAACTAATTGGTTTTAAGTTTCTATTGTAAGGGTCCCAAACATTCTTCCCTGTTTTGGCTCTACTCCTTGAGTAATATTTACACATTTCACATATTTCAGCAAATGGTTTATGAGAGATGTCACCTGATGCCATCAAATTAAGAATATATAAATATTCTTCTGAAATCCCCTTAAGGAAAAGAGCCCTAATTGCATCCTATGGGAGGTCATGGTATTTTGACTTATGGGAGATATAACCAAATATTTCCATATAATCTTCGAGGGTCTCGTCTTCTAATTGTTGGATTTTAAAAATGTCATTACGAGACTCTTTAGTCTTGAAGTAGTCTTGGTAATTCTTGAGAAATATGTCTTTCATGTCTTCCCAAGACCTAATACTAGATTCTCCCAACCCCATGAACCATCTTAGTGAAAAGTATTTGAGGGTGGCAGGAAAGAATTTTAATTTTTGGGCATCTTGTACATAGTTGTAGCTCCTACACAAGATGTCAAATTCAAATAGGAAGGTGTCTGGATCTTCACTATTTTTACCATAAAAGGTAGGCAATGTTGAGAGAGGAATATTCTTCATGTTGACATTCGAAGTGGTGTCTAAAATCGGAAACCTGAAGGTAGTTTCGGTTTGGTTTCCAGTTTCTTCTTCCTCTCCATGTCTTACATTGTTATGGTCTTCCTGATCATCCATATTGGCTTGATTTCCAAAAAGAGAGTACCTAGGTGGTTTTATCTTTGAAGAAAACAAGGTTTCCTTTTGATGGAAAGGTCTTCCTACGGATTGGATATATGGGACTCTACTCGAGCCGGTTGAGACTATTGGTGCCAAAGTTTCTATGTCATTTTGATAGATAATTACATTGGTTGAACTACCAAACAAAAGATTCACCTGTTTAGGGTCTATGATATCTTTAAAGTTAGGGTCCCCTAGTGGTGGTGTAAAAGCAAAGGTTGTATTGTTTGGTTATGTGGAAGACTCGAGTGGTCTTGTCTCCTGTCCTAATATGATTGATGCTTCAATTTCTTGTTCTATAGTGCTCCCTTTATTAGTCTCTTTAGAGACTATTTTAGCTCTTTGAGTTGAACTAGCTCCTATTTTTCGATATCGGTCTGCGGATTTTATAAGCGGAACATTCCTTCCCCCAAAGAGATAGGAAGGAACCTTGGTTGAAAGGTATGATTTTGATTTAATGTATCTACCTTGTGGGTCTCTAGGCCTATTCATGAAAGAAAGAAAAAAGAAAAAGAAAAAGCCACCATTTGATTTCTAGGTCTATTCATGAAAAACAAAAACAAAAAAAAAACTACCATTAGGTTTGGGGGAACTTGCTATAGCATATGTGCAGGTTCTTACCTCTCATCTTAAATTTCCCCCACCACAAAACTAATGCTAAGGTCTAGAAATGATGTAATTCCTAACTACTTATTACCTTGAGACAACTCCCCGACAACGGTGCCAAAAATCATGGGTGTTCCATATGCACTAAAAAGACACTAAAAACCCTTAATTAAATTGTCAACCCAAGGTAAGTAAACTTAGAGTTGTAGAAAAATATATGCCAAAGGTAGAAGGGTTGGTAGGAGTATAGTCTAACTAATGAAGGTAGCTATCTAAGGCTAATCTACTTAAGCAAAGCTATCTAGCGAGCAAACCCTACTAAGCAAATTGAAACTAGGTAGCCTAAGTACTTTTGGGCCAAGGATCGATGGATAGTCCTAATAAAAGCAAGTCAAAAACCCTATTCAAAGCAAACTAGTTCAACAATAAGAAAAGGAAAACTACTAAGCATAATAATGAGCAACTAACAAAAGCAAACTATTTTAACTTGCCAACCTACATTCAATGAGCAACTACCCTATGAAAGCAAATAAACAAACAAGAAAGAAAAAACACCTATCTAACCTATTAAAGAAAATAAAAAAGAAAGCAAAGACACCTAACTAACCTATTAAAGCAATAGACAAGTAAGTAAAGACACCTAACTAACCTACTAAAGAAAAAGACGATTATCTAACCTACTAAACTAAATAGACAAGTAAGCAAAGGAAACTAACTACTGTAAGTAATCAAAGTAAAACTTCTCATTGAACAACTATCTAGCCTAAGAGGCAAGTGGACTAAATTCTCAATGCAAAACTATTTCTAATGCATGAAAGGAAATCTAAGAGGCAATTGGACTAAATGCTCAATGCAAAACTATTTCTAATGCATGAAAGGAAATCTATTTTATTGAAAGCAAGAAGAACTACCAACTAATGCTTAATCTCTAATAAGAAAACTACTATCTAATCTATCAAAGAAAAGTCTATCTATCATACAATAACAATAAAACTTTATTCTAATCTATGAAAGCAAGAAATTGTATCTATGAAAGAAGGAAAACTATCTCTTCTAATCTACGAAAGCAAGAAACTATCTTTAATCTATGAAAACAGGAAAACTATCTTCTAACCTATGACAATTCAAATATAATGTTGGTGGTTGTGTGAATGTATTCGGTGTTGGATGATATCTCGATGGCACTTGACAACAAAGGACAATTCCAATGGTATAAGCTCAACACTAATCTCAATGGCAAAGTGAAAGGTATGGATTAAACAATCCAATGAGAGTTTAGCCATGAAAAAACAATGTTAAATACCCTGCATATTCATATATGAACCATCAACAACATAACGAGATCATCATTATACTTCTACATTATGTAAGCAAAACTAGATTTAACCATTAACTAAGAAATATAATTGCAATTTAATTCTAGGAAAGGAAATTACGTAAAATGAAACTATGTGATGTCTATTCTAACAATTCAAACTATGTCTATTCTAACAATTCAAATTGCAATAAGGAAATGATTAAAAACATAAATTAAACTGTGATATTGAAAAGTAAACTAACAATCTATATTAACTGACAAATAATTAAACGAGATCTATATAAAACTGAAATAAGCAAGCTATAATTAAAAACTGGAATTAATTCTATCCATCCATCAAATCCTTGTCGAAGAGAACCCAAATTAAAACTTTGTTCTATTCTAATTAAAACTATGTTTTAAACTTGACTATAAAATCATAAATCAAAGCATGATCTAACATCTAAATGCACATGGGGTTAGTATAGAGACTTGCAAGTATGTTCCTAATCTACAAGATCAATGCATGCTAACACATATCATCATTCTAACTTACAAAAGAGACTCAAACCAATTAAACTACAACAAACTATTTAACACAATAAAAATATGCATGTACAGAAAATAAAGAGAACAATTAAATTATGAAATGCATAAACAAACACGAATACAGTTACCAGACTGCTGGTGGGCCCCCTGGCAAGTTTTGGTCACTCTCTAAAATTACACCACGCTCTCAGCAAGACAAATTCACCATAAAAACTTAAAAACTTAGTTTTGGCATAATCTGGCAATGTAAAAACTCAAAATAGAGTAAAATCATTTTTCTATCTATCACACTGACAATTCTAATGCTTATGCTACTTAACAATCATCTGAACACCTCAGTTGTATTTATAACGTTTACAGACAAAGTGGTCGACCACACGAGGGTCGAACCACTTCTAATTTCGACAAATTACAATAAATGATGCCCTAATTGATAAAACAGAGCGAGCCAATAATCGCCCTCTTGAGCAACTGAAACTGAGTTGTCGAGAGCTCAGTAGCTCGAGGGGGTAAGCATGAAAAAAACCCACATGCCCTGTTTTCCCATCATTGGCCACCAATACCATAATCGCCAAGTCGCCCTACGTTTTTGTGCAATACGCAGTGCTAGACAGAGTGTCGGATCAAGTGCTAGAATGAGTACTGGAAGGAGTGTCGGATCAAGTGTTGGAAGCAGAAACATGGTGCGTTTTTGCCCTGTAACCAGAAAAATGTGAATTAGATCTTGGTAATCATAAACCATGATGAATTATACATAATACAATCATTAAACAAGAATCACATGTACCTTATGTTGATCATACCGTTTTATCATAAAATTCTTCAAAAACCTCCTTCAAAATATGAAAAACACATATGTACATGCGGCAAAAGTGTATGATAACCATCATAAAAGTGATCATATCTTGGGCCCAGCAATAAGAGAGTGGTTGGTTAACCTTCCCAAATACTTCTCCTCTTTCTTGGTTACGTGTGTGTGCCTTGATGTGTTTCATGATGTAGACTCTTCTTAAATGACTGCCTAATTTATGAGACTACAACAAAGCACTTATTCTCCTCTCTTAGGGTTTTACCAAGAAATATATTCAATATGAACAAGTAAAATTCACCATGAAACATTTAATCACATGAAATAAAATTGTATAAATTTAATTAATTCAGGAAGATATGAAAATAATAAACCCTAATTGCAACAATACCATCCCAAAAATCAGCAAAGAAGCATCCACACTTTAACTCCAAGAGATAGTGCATAAGGTAAAAGAGCCAATATCCCTAAAAGAGAGAAAATTTTAGTAGTGTGCTCTCAATAGAGAGGAATGTGATGATAAAATGAAACTTGATGTTGGTGGGTCTGAAAGTCCATGTCAAGTAGGTAAGGGAGAGAACCTGATGGCAAGTCCCAATTAGACTCACTCTCATTTGGGGTAGTGTTTCTAACCAGCATATTGTCCTGGTTTCCAAAGCTAATTTAAATATTTAAACATGAATCTAAGAACTGAAGGTTCTCAGATGAATTAAAATTTAGAATTTGCCTAAATGATTCTACCTGTGGCTATTCTAGGATGCAATCCTAAACTAAGATAACCATATCTTGATTAGGAGCGAACCATAGAAGATTGAATAAAGTTTTAAATAATTCCCTTTTGAATTAGAAGAAATTCATACATTCAAATGGGAAATAAGCACAATAATATTATCAAAAACACTAACAATTAGTTTTTATTTGCCTCCAACAATACTATAATTGCATTCAATTAAGAAAACCATGATAATCTGAGCATACAAGAAAATTGCAATCCATACAATGAAACTCACAATACTCAAATTAGGACAAATGCATTAAGAATATTATAAGATACATTCACCACAATAATGGATTCTTGAAATGCCTCTTTCTCTTCATTAAATTAGGAATAATAGTACAGTCTGTCAAACACAAAGTGAAAAAGTCCTTTCCATGTTACATCTATCCCTTTTATAAAATATGAGGAAGGGGCTTTTCGTATCCTGCAACTGTTACTCTGTCAGATGACAATTACAACTCTTCATTTCACCTTCCCGATTGGGGTTTTTACCACAATTACAAAAACATCAAAACATAGAGATCGATTATAATAATCAAGTGGATTTGGGTGTTTGAATTTGATCTTTGAAGTTCTTCCGCAATTTGAAATCTTCTAGTATGGTCTCCATTCTAATCACCTACATTTTCTCAAGATCGATTTCATTGTCACAAATGGGGACCACCACTTCTATATTTAAGGCTTCCTCTTTTTACGATATGAAGTGCTTGGCTAAAAAAATTAGTTGATTTGGTTTCACTATCCTATTTTCTAGTATTTCCCTGTCAACTTATTTTGCTACATGTTGGCAGCCAATAATATTTTTTCACTGTCTTATAAGCTGCCTACACCAATGTTTTGCAAACCTTAATTTTTCGTCACAATTCTCAAATAAACGATACTTTTATTCTTTGTGATATTTACACACCTACCTTCGTTCTTGTTTTCACGACTGTAAGCGTGAAAACTTGGTCTTTCGAAGTCACATTAAAATCATTATTGAATTGTCATTATCCTTCTGATCGATATGCCCATTGTGTTTACATTTTACTTATCATTATGCAGTTGGCAAGACCTTTTGATCTGTACTTATTTGACATTCTTTGATTTCGTTTTATGAATGATTGAGTTTGTGATACATTGGGGATTGGATTTACATGTCATTTGATCAATCCAGTTGGTACATTGGTATACATAAAAGCGCATTGGTGCATTGGTTAAATTCTTGGTATGAATCGTTCTATACACCGCATGTCACATAGTCAAACCCTTGGTATTGGTTTCGATTTGTGTGTTTGGTTTTAAAACTATGGCATAAATTTGATTGCGCGAATGGTTTATCCACTTACCAAAGGTTTCGATTGATTGATTGAAGTGGCATAGTTATAACACATATGCATTGTGATTTGAATAGTTGAAAGCATCGACGGTTGTACCATGGTATTGACTATTCTGCATGGATAGAAAATAGCTCCACCACCTTCGCACGATGTCATTAATGCCTTCCCTTATTCCTATTTTACCTCTGCTAGCATCGGGTAAGCCTTCAAGTGTTTTGCTCCTGTGTGTGTTGCATTCAAACCCTGGCTCGTTCACATCACTTACCGTCTTCTCTTCTCCATGGCACCGGTGGTGCGAATTGAGTCGAACAGTAGTCAAACCTTGCTACTGTTCGACAATGCCCGAAAATATTTACAAGATAATGGTTGGCTCACCTTTATACAGCGGTTTGAGGGTTTTAATCTATTTGTTGCACAACAGTTCGCTCTGACTTTTGATGGGTGTAGGGCCAAGATAAGTGACATTCAGCTTGAAATCAGTGAAGAGTTCATCAGCTCTGCCACCGAATTAGCAACCACGGGCCAACGATGGTTTAAAAAACTCTAAAGTTGAGGAGGTTCCATGGCCACTACTGTTCATCTCACGAAAGTTTACATCATGTGAAAGAGGTATGCCTATTTCCACACTTAAACCAAGGTGGCATGATCTTTTGATAGTGGTTAAACAATTCATGACCTGTGAGGGTCGATATGGACTGGTTTTTCTTTATCACCTTCGACTGTTAATGAATTTTATGGGTTATCCATTGAATATGCCCTTTTACCTCCATAGTAGCCTTTATAAAATGGCTAAAAGGTTTAAACGAGAGAAGGCCGATAGTAGCTTGTTCCACCACGGCCTAATTAGACTCATCATTGTTCACCACTTAATTCTTCACGGTGATAGTTGGCAAGCTTTTATCTCTCGAAATGGTTTTGCTGATACAAAGCCTGTCCAAATTGACAAGCCTGTGGTTAGTGAAACTAAGGTCGAGCCACCCGTGCCTTTCCATGTCCTACTTCCCTCTCCCAAACCCTCGGTCAACCCTGATATCGACTTACCCAATGTCTTAGCAGACAAGGTTGAGGCTATAAAAAATCCTGTGAGTAAAAAGGTTAAAGGTAACCCTACTGTCGACGAAAAAGGTAAAAAGAATGCTCGACTCATATCGAAACTGGCTAGGAATAAACCTAAACCTAGTGCTGAGTAGAAGCCCATAGTCCTCAGTGAAGACTCTGACTCTGACGTCGAACACTTCCTAGCTAGTGAGTACCCTTACTCCAAAGGTCTGTGCTATGAGCTACCCTATGACTTCGTTTCTAATTTACCCCCTTGCCTAAGGAACAATCCTACTTACCCAGGGATCAAGCTACCTAACAAAACCTTCGGCGATTTAACCAAACCCTCACCTGCATTCTTGAAGCCCGGATAGTCGTCATGTGACCAATGTAATGTGTGGTTGGAATGCTACTATACCGACATTCCCTTATTACAGTCAAAAATCAAATCATTGGAAAACCAAGTCGCAGTATTGACAAGTGAAAGGGACAAGCTTCAAGAAAATGAAAAGAAGCAAAAAACCACTGGTTCCATCATATTTAGGAATGTCGAATCGGCTACAACCTTCGTCAATTCCAAACTGTTATGACCAAGTTGTATGCTCATCATCCAGGTATGAATTTCGATATCAATTTTGTTTTGTGAATTGCTAGGATTAATATAATGATTTGAGTTTGGTTTTCAAATAGCTCTGTCCACCATTCGAAATGAATCTGTTATAGTTTTGTGGATCCTGTACATTGTTTTCGTTTTCCAAAAATTAAATGAAGTTATGATTTGGTTACACGATTTGGTCGTGCCCAGTTTAGCAATTGATTGGTTTTCACTGGGTTTGATTTGTTTGTCTGTTGGTTTGAGTTAATGAGATCAATGGTGTTTTTTTTCACTTGGATTTTGTTTGTATTCAACCCGAACAGGAGGTTTTCATGCTAAAATTAGGACACGGTTCTGTTGTGATGATGTTGTTGTCATTGGATATCAACGGCTCTAATTTAGTTTTTGTGATTTGATTTTCAAAACGATTTCATAGTAATTGGATTGGCTTGATAAATATTATGTAGTCTATTAAAAACGACTCTGTTTTGTCAACATTTTCGTTTGGATTTGGATTATATCTGACCTGTGCTGAAGATCTCTGCACCCAAATCATGGAACTGTTTTGATTCACAACGACTATGTCAAATTCAAACTGTTCGATTCGCTCTTGTTTTGATTGGGTTGTTGCATATCTCGAGTTAACATGATCATTTTCATGAGTTGGATTCGTATCAAAAATAGACTTGATGCTGATCTGTTGATTTTAATTCTCAAAACGAGTTTGTTAACACAGATCGACATATGTCATCTCTGTTGAATTCGCATGAGAAAAATCGGTTAATAGTTTGTTTTGAAATGAATTCGAGAAATGATTTCGTTGAATGTCAATCGATTTTGTCTGCCCCAATTAGCAATAACAAACGATTGGACAACTCTTACAGACCCCGTTATCAATTGATTGATTTCATTATGATTTCATTTGTGATTATTTACACACCAGTTTTGATTTGATTCGCTAATGACATGGATCATTTGTTTATGTTAATACAGTTATATCAATTTGAAAATGATCTTGTTGTTTTCGTATGGATGCGATCATGTTTCCTGTTGGTGGATGAGGTAGCATAAACGATTGCCTATGATTTGTTTAACTGTATCGATTTCAATTTGATATGAAAATGATTTCATTACTGTTCGATACGATTTTGTATACTTGAATTGGTAACGAATTAAACAGAGTGTAGCTATCTAGTTTATCATTTGATTTAGTTTGTTCAATTTGCATACAAGCGCCAGTTTGAATGAGGCTTTTAATTAAATATATTTTGATAGTTTGAATGTATTTTCAAAGATTTGAATTGATTTTAATGCTGATTCTGTGTCTGATTTAGACCAGCTACAAAATCACAAGATTCTATAGCTAGTCTTTAGTATTAGATTTTTATCAATTCTATCAACAAAATATCCTCCTAACTTGTCCATTTTTTACCTTTTTCAGGTACATTCGAATTGCATTGGACATGTTGTGGCAGTCTAGGAGATATTTGTGTGATACAGTTTTATTTTAGGTTCCTAGTTTAGTCAAACTTGGGATATTTTCCCAAATTTATGTAAACAGTTTTGATAACTTCCACAGGGATGTTTTACCCTGTGGGAGGTCTTTAAATACTTATTATTTTTGTAATAAGGATCATCCTCACTTGTGGGAGAACCAGGCTATGGATTTCTAATACAGACTGAGATGAAAGTTGATGTTTTGTTACAACTTTCTCTTTCAATATATCAAGCTTTTGTTTCAAGTTTATGCATATCAGTTTGCAGTTGATTATAGACTACTTTAGCTATCATAATCTATTGCAGGATGGTATGATTTGATTAATGTGTTATCCATATTTGATTTCTTTCATTATTTAAAAGTACAACAATTACTTGGTTTCAGTTAATGAAACACAGATTTTTCTTCTTCGTTAATTGAATCATTTCGTATAGATCTTTGCATACAGGTTTATCTAACTGTGAAGATTGTTGTAGTTTTTATGTCTTGTTTGTCCTATAATCATATTTGAAGAGCACTACAGTTAATTGTTTAAGAGAAGCTCCTGTATAATTCGGTGCGAGTTTCCTCCCTCTGATCAGCTAAGGCAATCATTACACACAGGACAAACCTGGAGCGTTCCTTCAGGTCAGTTTGTTTTTAGTATTTAATAGTTTATTTGTTAGTATAATTTAAGTAGTTTAGTTAGATATATGTGTAGTTTAGATTTGTAGTTAGAGTTAGTATATTAGTTGTTTAGTTTAGTTAGTTTTTGTTTTATTTCTTTTTCATAAAATTATAAAATCAAAAGACAATAGCTCTCGCTGTCTTAGGACAGAATACAAATGAGTTTTTCAGGTTTTCATTCAAATCTGTAAATTGTAAATATTGTACATTTTGTGAATAAGATTTATTTCAGTTCATAGTTAGATATTTAATTTTTTAGAGTTAGTATAGTATTAGATAGTAGATTGTATATATAGAGTAGTTAGATTAGTTTAGTTTGTTTTAATAGTTATTTTGTTAGATTAGTTAATTTAGAGTAGTTTTCTTTTGTTTTTGTAGGACTTAGATCGGCTAACGGAGCCACTAAACCCGTCAGGGTGGGTTATCCCAAATGGCTTGGGTTATTAGACAACCCCGGACCGGATCCACTCTCCCAGTTGACGGACGGTCAATTTCGCCTGTCAACACTACATCAATGGATCTTCTACTCAAGTTCCTTTTGATTTCTACATATTCTATCATGTGTGAGCAGACCCTACTTTTTCTAAATCTTCCATGGTTTCGATTCTAATTTTTTCTAGCAGGTCATCTAATGCTCTCCACAACCTTCTGCAAGATTGTGTCACCATTTATTGAGTACTTTTCATATTATTAACGACATATTTCCCAACGTTGAGTAATATTTGGTCCTTGATCTTCTTCTTGGTTGTATATACTAGCAAGCTGTTAGGAGGGTTATCACAAATTTCTTCCTAATTGATAATGTGGTCATAGGAACCTTGGATTTTCCAACATTTTTCTTTCAAAATATTCATTTATTTTCCTATTTCCAAGTGATCCGACCAATTCTTTTGGATGTTGTGCAATAAAAAGAATAATTTATTTTGCACATCTCTTAATGATTCATTTTATTTGGTGGCTTCTTCTTTGATTATCTCCAGGACTACGGTTCCTTTTTATTTTCTTCTATAGTTTTTTCGAGGAGATTATTATCTCGCTGCAATTTCTGAATTTGTGCTTCAATATTATCATTATAGTTGGTGATTTCCAATTGTTCACCTCGAAGCCTTATTACTTCCTGAGTATGTGTGGAATTAATATTTTCTATCTCTTCTTGGTGTATATTTTGGTTCAATTCAGCCTTCTTTTCAAATTCTTCACTTAGTTCATTATCCTATAGTTGCAGTTTTTTCTCCAATTCTTCTTGGTGCAAGAGTTTTATTTTCATGGCTCCATTTCAGAATTCACTGGCCACATTGTCTCTGATAGTATCAATCGTAGCTTCTATCTCAACTACTCTTGCTTTAGACATGTCTAGTGCTTCTGGCACTTCATAAACTAACATCACATTTTCCCCAGTGAAAGCATTAAGGGATGATGCGGCTTGAATTGCATTTTCTATAGGGTCCGGACCTGCTTTCCATTTGATGTTTCTTTCATATGTGTCTTGGCTTGCTCCTGATTCTTTTTATCTTGTTTGAGAAGTGTTTTGAATTGTTCTGTCAAGAAAACATTGTCTGCATCTTCTTCTTTGTGAAGTTGTTGTTTTTCTAAGACTGTCGGGAGTCTATCTAATACTTCTTCAAAATATGAGGCTCCTCAAAAGATATCCTTAGCATAATTGACCTCATGGACTATTTGTTGTGCTATCTTGATAGCCTATATGTGATTGTATATTAGATTTTTGGGATCATCTCCTTTATTTTTTCCATTGCATAAACATATCTCTTTTATAACTTCAACTTCCTTTTCAGCATGTTTCTTATTCAATAGGGAGTATTGGCCTATGTGTAGAGGGAAATTTGACCAATATTTTTTTATTTTTCTCTAATAATTATGCAGTGACCCCCTTTTCTATTGTCTGATAGGCTACTTCTCTGGCCAAAAAATTATTTGGTACATATTTGGGCAATAAATGAGGTGTCAATGTGGCTCCAAATATCCTGAAATAGGCGTAGTATTTCTTCATGTACCAGTATCCTATCCCCCATAAATATTTGATAGCCCCTGAGGATATTCAGTGTGGGTGCAACCCAAAAATGGATTTGTGTAAAGGAGCTAGGAAGTAATCATAGATATCATACAGGTGTTCTTTACAGTTCACCTACCATAGCTGAGAAAAATACACATGAATTGTGGGGTAGCTTGGATTCCAAGACCAATTGAAAGCAGGGAACTTGTACGCTACACAAATTGCATCTATGAGGTAAGTTGTCATGTCAAAGCCAAGATATTTCATACCTTGGGCCTCCAAAGTTTGATTCACTATATTGGAGGATAAGATGTTGGCCCAGTTGAATGCTTTCCCAGTCTTGGCCACTGTGTATACCATCAGAAACCATTCCATCCTGAAATGGGTGTTTTTCTCCTCGCCATATAACGTGTAGGTAATTTCATTTAGAATTCCATATGGGTCCTTTAGGTACTGTGCGAGAATATACTTTTCTTCCTTTTTCACTATCCACTATTCATCTACAAACCAATCCTTCATCAAAGTTTCAAAATCCTTATAATCGATTTCGAATTTATCTAGAAACAATTCATCTAGCGACACTGTGGGTTCTAGGGTTTTGTATAGAATCCTGATATCTTCAGACTTGAGAGATGCGATCGGAATGCCATAATTGTTTACTATAATTTTTTTCTCTTTCTTCAAGTGAGTGAAACACCATCTTGCAGCATCATTGTAGGAAAACATCATTGGGTGATTTGCTACAGTATGGATGCCACTTTTTCTAATATTTTTTATTTGTCAATGTCATCATCATCAGACGGATAATTTTTGTTTTGGAACATGTCATATGTGTCGCAATATCTTGCATAATTTTCCCTCCCATTGTGGTTATTTGTATCGGCAATATTAAGAGAATCGGATTCTTGAACTGGGGAAGGACCAAAAGCTGCGTGATTCTTTGCTTTTCTAGTCTGCATCCAAGAAATTTTCTTCACATGTGTACATTGTCACACAATAAAAAGTTTCTCCATCTTCTACTTTGCTACATATAACAATAATTTCAAAATTTATAAAATACATACCTGATAGAACGAGATTTATAGTTCTCAATGGAATTTACCCAACTTGTGTATAGGCACGATGTTCATGTTTTATTAGCTTTGAAAATAGTGTAGTGTCAATTATGTCTTAACAGGGTTGTTATATTTTCAATTTTCCCCAAACCCTATGCAATTAATACCAGACCTGTTACAACTCTGACTTGGTCAAATTTGTACAGTTCATCATTAAATTTCTCTGAGGTAGTCCAGTGTTTGTTATCGTTGGCGTATGGCAGAAGAGAGAGATTAACAAGGGAAAAGGTCTTCTGATCATGTTGTCATCAGGGTAGAGTCAATTAGTGGAAGAATCCTCCAATCATATTGTCATCGGCTTTTATTAAAGCACTTGATTTATAGGCAAAGATCGTAAGGATATATTCTGATGATGATGCATTATATCTTAGTATTCTTGAAATTTGTGCCAAGGGGGGAAGGTGTGCGATGAGTTTATAAGGTTTTAAATTTTAATTATTTATGTAATCTATGTTAAATCTCTCCCTCTTATTTTCATTGAATCGTATTCGAGAAGGTTTTATTGTTACAAGGTTGAAGGAAAAGCTTATCTTTTAAAAGCCTTGATGTCGTCATTGGGTGATAGACTAATATGCATCGTTGAATCATATTAGTGTTATATCTTCGACGATTGTCCTTGAGACATATCATCCTCGACAGGTCTCAGATGGAGAATAGAAAGCATGTTTGTGATGCCTCCCGATGATGAAAATGGTTTCATTAAATAAGATGAGACATTGAGAAACTGCCACATATGCACCTACTGATCAATGGTAGTCATATTTAGATTATATTATAACGCAAAGAAGGGGTTGGGACCCAACTATTATGTAGCAAGATATTTTACCTTGTGTGAATTTGAGGACCAATCCCTTGTTGAAATTTACGTAACGACATGGTTTATCGAGAAAATAGTATCGGCATTGAATTTTAGGAGATAAGTCTCGACGGTTATGTTCCCATCATGATTTCTTGACAACGACATTGCAAAGGCATCATCGTCAGAAATATTGGATATATGAAGTAAGGAAGTGTCGGAATCAAAGGGCCGATGGTATCTAATCTAGGTCATATGGATAAGGTTTTGGAGCTTATCGTTGTGGACGATTTTGTTCCATAAATTATTTAAGGATTGTGAGGACATAAGGAAGGAGCTTATACGATAGATTTTTGTACTCATGATGAAATTTGCATCAATTTGACTTTGGATACTGTGTAGAAACCTTCATCTTATAAGTAAATATCTAGTAAGGTAAGTAACGAGTAGTACTGCAAAATTTTGGTAGGAGGGGTACCCACTAAAACTCTTGAGTTTTAGTGGGAAAATGTGTGTCTCACAACACTTGGCTAGCCATATTTATATGGAAACCCTAGCCACACAAAAGACTCCAATGAAAATTCATATCTCTACATAAGGGGGTTGAACTCTTAAATTTTCCCTTGCAATATACAAAATTTAATTTTTTACATGAAATAAAACCCTAGAAGGGTCACATCATTCCCTAAGAGGGTGACATAGGCTCTCCAAGTGCAACATCAAGCATGGTGAGGGAGATTTTGGGCCTCCAAATTCCATATGTCATGCCCAAAATTCCCTGCCATGGTCTCCTCGTGTCAATCCACCTTTGGAACCATCTCATCCATCAAACCCCAATCCTCCAAGGTAATGTCAAGGGATAGAATGACTGTTGGAGGCACCTCGACCGTTAGAATCACACTCCAGAGTGGCTAGAAATGTAGTTATTGCCTAAAATACCGTCGTTAGACCGTTGATATTGTGCCATAATAGACGGATTTGTATTGATTGAGGCATCCCCACCTGTTGGAGGAATCTGTTACGTCGTTTCTTATTTAACCCATCGGACCCTGCATCGGCACCACTTTTTTCCAACCGAGATATCTGAGCTAACAAAGAATATTGCATATCGCGATGTGCTTTCTAAACCTTGCCATTCACTTGATTACCTTGCTTGTTTGTTCACCTACCCGAGTTATTTGATTACAAGTGTGCATGTCGGGCGAACATAGCGCAGTAAAGAAGTCTGTGGAGGAGATACTTGTAGACCTCATGACTGAGAGATTCATGTCTGTAGGAATACAAGTGTCATCGACTGGGGGCCTGCAAGCATCCTCATCGTCTAGATGACGTTCTGGTCGCACTGCTAAGAAGCAAAGCAAGCACCGCAATGATCTGGCTAACGCGAAGCAGATCTTGTTAGTCTTGCCGGACTACATCCCACCTATGGATGGCACGGTTAACTGTAATAGCATCCCATGGGATTTTGAGTACACACTGATCACTGCGTACAAATTGAAGGGGATACACGTAGTTGGACCTCAATTAGGACATATCCCAGTGCTGAAGAACAACAAATTTAACCTCGGAGACCAAAAGAACTATGTGATGCTCACACTACATAGGTATTTGATGAAGATGACTAGGAAGAAGCCATGCATATTCTCCCAACCATGAATAAATGATGTCTCACAATCAATGATCCTAAATTTAATGAATATCCCTGACTTTGGCTGGCACCAGGAGGTTAACGCTTGCATTAAAATCCTCTTGTCGTGCTATCATGGAGGCTATTTGTGGCTCGATAGGTGCATCATTGTGGGTCCAGCGCTGATCCACTTGATCATAGGACTGAGCATGCAGGGACCAGACCCTCAACAGTTCTACCTAGGGAAGGCTGCAGATCATTCCCTGGCACAATGCATAAAGGAAGACTATGGCGATATAGAGAAGAGAAAGTGAGGCTACAAGGTAGCCTCCATCTAATATGGTGTAGTGTGCCTAGCTTGTCATCTTATAGTTGGTAAGCTCATCAAAAAGAACCATCCAACATAGGTCACTGTATTTGTAGTAGACCTCGCTAGGAAGTGTGTAGAAGGAATGCAAATGAACTAGGCGAGCTACCTCATCAATGAGTTGGAGAAGGACTGTCGCGAAGCACAAGATCAAGGATATGAGTTTCATTTTAGTTGGCTACTGATATTGATCTCATTTGTCGCTTGGAAAATGTCAGAAGGAGTAGCCTTCTCGGAAGTGGAGCCATCGGAGTCATTGACCGCAAGGTTCTCCACCTTGTGGTATACAAATGATATGGCAAAGCAGTGGCAATCAAACGTGGCGTTCCATGCTTACTACATATAGCTGAAGCATGTTATTGAAGCATTCCCATGAATAACACCCAACACTTTGCATCAGTACAGGCCGCCAAAGAAGTTCCATGTAGATCGACACGTTATTTATATCACTGCGCGTAGGGATGAAAGTAAGGAGGATTTGCATTCCTATTGCAAGCTGATCGATGAAGACATGGAGGAGATCACCAAAGAATGGCCAACAAAGTTCCTTGTACTGGTGGAAGATGTAGAACTCTCTGACCCCGACATCATAGGAATCCATTGGTCACCTGGGTTGAACATGATGGACAGGCTAGCGTGAAGAAAAAGAGGAAAAAGGAGTAAGTGAAGAACATAGAAACCGATGAGGAGGACAACTCTTTAGAGGAAAGTAGGCCTAAATCACCTACAGGAGGAGGAGGATATGAAGTAAACCAAGAAGAAGGAGGGGAAGAAGGAGAAAATAAAGATAAAGGAAAAGTTACACCGCCGAAGGATCCCCCTACAGAGGCCAATACATTGAAGAAAAGGAAGGTTTCCCCGCAGAAACCCTCAGTACGAAAGAAGACCTAAGAAAATAAGCCTCAGTCGAAGAATTTTCTCATAGTGGATGATGCCAATCTCATCATTGTAGCCATAGAAGATTCCTCAGAGGATATCCTAAAGAGACATGAAGCAAAGTAAGAAACACTGTATGAAAGAATAGAAAAGGAGCTCAAGGACATACAACAAGCTATCCATTCGAGCTGCGCAGTACCTAATGTGCCTTATTCAATGAAAATTGTAGAATTGGGGGACAAGCCCACCCAATTACGAATATTAGCAGATGCAATAGAGGCTCGACTTCATCGAGTCCAAGAATAAAAGGAGTAGGCTATAGAAGCCATGAAGCAAGAAAAGGATAAGGTATTAGAACAACTTTGAGTTGCATAGCAGGAGAAAGATGAAATCAGGGCAATGTTTGAGGAGGACAAAGAGAAGATGTAGAAAGAAAAAGATTAGATACTCTCAGATCAAACTGTGGTAAAAGAGGTAGTGACTAAAGCACTTCGCTCTGTGTCGAGCTTGGCACAGGAGGAACCAGAGTCAAATAAGATGCAAGTGGGAAAAATCATTGAAGCTATTCAACAACTTCAAGCAAGGATAATGGAGTTAGAGCTTCAAGTAGTGTTGAGAACTCCACAAGAAGTGCATGATCAGAGAGAAGAAATCGAAAAAAGCGCAGCAGAAAGAATCAGGGCAGTCACCTCAGAGTGTAAGAAACTGAGTGATCGGAGTGCGTAGACCTATGAGTTCCTTGCAGAAGATCCAGTGTTGAAGAAACTTGAAGCACAACTCCAGGAGGCGAAGCAGCAGGCATCCACTATGCAAGCGCAGATGAAGTTACTCACTGCAATTGAAAAAATGAAGCTATCATGGGAGAAGCACGTTGTCTAGTAGTAGGTTACTACCATCTAGAGCAACGTCATGGAGGTGATACAGAGATTCCAGTCGGTGTATGACAAAGATTGCATGCTTTTCGAAGAGATTGAAGGCCAAGTCTCACAGCCAGACCGAGTAGTTGCAACAGTGGAACAACACCTGGAAGGGCCTGTTATAGAACAAGTGATTCAGGAGTTCGTTGAGCAGGAGGCTCTAGTGAAGAAGTAAGTTGAGGCAGCTCTAGCTAAGATCGAGGCCTTCGAAGCAACACTGCCCAGATCTAAGTGACTTAGGACGAGTCACAGGTGATTGCTAGGGGCATGTTGGCCCTTGACCAAGTTTTGAGGAAACATTGGTTGTGTTTGACCACTTTTAGGACTTCGACAGGCTGGTCGAAGATGGAGCACCCAGGCGGAGTGAATATCGTGGGATCTCACTTGTTTTGTGGGCTTGTGTACCCAGCAAAGGATTTTTAGGGTTTATGTAACGGGTTATGGGATTTCGGCCCATGGGTACTCCAAAATGAATGATTTTGAATGCTTATCTTATATGTCTTAGATTTACATGAGGAAGCGCCATAAAGAGGACAGTTCAAGTTGGGGGAGAAGTTTCAGGAAGATTTCAGTCAGGGGGAGTATCCCCAAGGATAGTTTAGTTATGGGGAGTAGCCTCAGACGGGAAGTTACCTTTTACATTTATGTCAAAGGGGGAGAGATTTATCATATTCATGATAGAGAGTTAGATGCTTGGAGAGAGAGCACAAAAGCATGGTTCAAGAGGGAGCGATGGTCACATGGGGAGCATGAGCGATATGACTTCAGTATTGCATCAGAGTGTTTCCATCAATGCCAAAGGGGGGTATTGTTGATTAATTGGGTTGGTTTTCATTGATGTCAACCCTTGAAGCAATTCCGATAGCAAATTATGGTAGCCCCAACAATGTGATTAAGGGACTTCAGTTTGATTCATGTATAATGGTATAAAGTTTAATATATTTGTAGGTAATATTATTCTATATGGATAGTACATGTCATTCCATTTCCAATGATATGCGTAATGTCACATAACTCCTCACGGTTAGAGAGTTATGGCTTGGTGAAGTGGAGAACCCTCATGAGTTATCTAGAAGGTCAAATAAGTCAAATTAATTCTAGAAGCTCCTAGAAGAAGTTGATTAGTCAAGTGGGTGAAACTAGGAGTTAGTCATGGCTTAAGTTGTTGCAATAAGAAAATAATTAAAAATAATTTAGTTGCAACTAGAAGTGCAGAATATACTATTTGTAGCAAAGTGAGTTAGAAGTGGACAAGTGGTTAGAAGTGGGTTATCCCTAAAAGAAGGAAAGTGGGTTAAGTTGGTTAGAAGGTAACCCCTTGAGGAAGCTACATGGAAGTATAAATAAGAGAGAAAGGCTCTCCCATTAGCACCTATTGAATATCATTGAATATCTATTTTGTGAAAGGTTATTTGAGCATGTATTATTGATAGAGAAAAGTGTGGAAAAAAAATGCGGCAAGAAAATTGTAGTAGAAAACGTGCGGCAGAAAAATCACTACAGGAAAAGTGTGGCATAAAAATTGCAGCAGGAAAAGTGCGACAGAAAAATCGCAGCAGGAAAAGTGCGGAAAAAAAATTGCTGCAGAAAAACCACGGTAGAAAAAGTGTGGCAGAAAAACCACGGTAGAAAAAGTGTAGTAGAAAAATCATGGCAGTAGACTCGCAACAACAAAATCGTGGCAACAGAACGCTACAAGAAGAAAAAATATATGGTTTTCATATGTGTAGTGTTGAATTTATGAATCTAGTTGAGGGTTTTCTTAGTAAATCTATTGGATTCCCTCTTGGAAGTTTAGGTCTTACTAAAGAATTGATCTGATGCAGATCTACTTAAGTTTAGTATTGGTTCATGTTTGAGGGTTTTTGGTTGAGGTATGTTGCTGAAGTTCTTGGTACATATAGAGGTTGTATAACAATGAGGTTCTAGCACATGGTTTGAGTTACAAACTTGTGGTATAGTGTTTGAGGTATATGTGATCTGATCAGATTGGTTGATGAGTATACAGTCACAGATTTCTCAGTGATAGATTTGACAGAACAGGTTGTGACAGTGACATATTCAGTTTCTACATTTGACATTTATATTTCAAGGTAGTTGGACGGGGCAAGGATAGGTGGTTGTATCCACCTTTTGGTTGTAGTTGAAGAACATAGGGAGTTGTAGCCTCCTTTTGGTTGTAGCCAGAGAATTGGGGAGTTGGAGATTTCGTCAAGTTGTAGCCCAAAAATAGGGGGTCAGAGCCTCCTTCCAGTTGCAGCTGGAAAACAAAGGAATTTAGTGCTTCCAATGAATGTAATTCTTAAATAGAAATAAGAAAAATCATTCCATGGTTTTCTTCCACATTGGGTTTCCACATAAAAAATATTGGTGTAGTGTGTATGGGTATGATTGTTCATTTGTTCATGGTTTATTTACTTTGCACTTATTGGATGATAATTCTATATTGATCATAAAGATAAATAACACTTGTATACTATGGTTAAAAGGATTAAAAATCTATATTATTGATTCACCCCCCTCTCAGTAATCCAACATTTCTCAGTGGAATTTACCCAGCTTATGTATAGGCATGATGTTCATGTTTTATCAGCTTTGCAAACACTGTAGTGTCAATTATGTCTTAACATGGTTTTTATATTTTCAATTTCCCCCAAACCCTATGCAATTAATACCAGACGTGTTACAACTTCGACTCGGTTAGATTTGTATAGTTCATCATTAAATTTCTTCGAGGTAGTCTAGTGTTTGTTACCATTGGCATATGGTAGAAGAGATAAATTAATGAGGTAAAGGGTATTTCGATCATGTTGTCATCAGGGTAGAGTCGATCAGGGGAATAGTCCTCCAGTCATATCATCATTGGATTTTATTAAAGCACTTGATTTATAGGTAGAGATCGTAAGGATATCCTCTGATGATGATGCATTATGTCTTAGTATTCTCGAAATTTGTGCCAAGGGGAAATGTATGTGATGAGTTTATAAGGTTTTATTTTTTAGTTATTTATGTAATCTATGTTAAATATCTCCCTCTTATTTTCATGGAATCGTATTCTAGAAGGTTTTATTGTTACAAGGTTGAAGGAAAAGGTTAAATTTTAAAGGCCTTGATGTCGTCGTTGGGTGATATACTAATATGCACCGTTGAATCGTATCGGTGTTATATCTTTGATGATTTTCCTTGAGACATATCATCCTCGACACATCTCAGATGGAGAATAGAAAGCATGTTTGTGGTGCCTCCCGACGACAAAAATAGTTTCATTAAATAAGATGAGCCATTGAGAAACTTCCACATACGCACCTACTAATCAATGGTAGTCATATTTAGATTATATTATAATGAAAAGGAGGGGCTAGGACCCAACCAGTATGTAGCAAGGTATTTTACCATGTGTGAATTTGAGGACCAATCCCTTGTTGACATTTAAGTAATGATATGGTTTATCGAGGAAATAGTATTGTCGTTGACTTTTAGGAGATATGTCTCAAGGGGTATGTTCCCATCGTGATTTCTTGACAACGATGTTGCAAAGGAATCATCGTCAAAAATATTGGATATACGAAGTAGGGAACTATCAGAAGCAATGATCTAAAAATGAAGAAGACTTGTATTCTTGAAAATATTTGCAAGTTAAATTTATGTGTTAAAATGCAAATGGATCAAGTTTGCAACACAAATTTAATAGGATTTACTCATTCAAGATGCATATAAACATCAACAAAATTAGTGAACAGAAAACACATAACACAGCAAATGATAAAGGAGTTCACCCCTCTCTTGGGCTACATCTCCTGGTCCAGCTTCCAATGGATCATGTGTATTATTTTCTCAAAGTGCTCAAAAATTTGCTTTACAATGCTCAAAATTCCAAATAGACTGCTCCAATGGCTTCAGAATGTCCAAAAACCCCTCGCTAGGATTTTTCGGCACCTCATTTGGCCAAAAATTGAAGAAGATAGGCTTCCTGGAAGTCCCCCCTTCAAGCTTGTTGTCTCTGCATCTACAAAACACACCCTTGTTGGCTCAACCTAGCCCACACACATTTTAAAGCGTAAAAACTTGGCACTGGGTGAAACTGCGTGAACCATGCAAACTGTAGGACGGTTATGGGTGCACCTAGCCCCTAACCATCAAGGGCAAGGTCATATGACCCATGTGACTGTGCGTTTAAAAGTAAGCGCCATAACCATTTGAATCGAATTCAAACCAATGCATACCCGCGCGCGTGTTCAATGGTCATATGGAAACAAACATGTGACCAAGGCCATATCAAAAGGGCTATGTTAAAACATATGCCTGCACCTATGGTCATATTACAACATAACATACGATCGGGGTTTAGTTTTAAATGTGCGCGCAAGGGCTTTAAACCGTGGCCATATTACAATACACATAACCATGGGCTGGGGCTTGGCCCCAACCCAACCCCACGCCCATACATACAACATTTCAATTCAAATGAAATCTGCACCATATAGTGTTAAGAAAGACTATGGTGGCACATTGGTAGGTGGTATTTTCCAAAGATTTGCATGCGGGTGGAGGTCACTGGGTCGATTTCAGTGGACTCCAAATAAATTTTAAACCAATAAATAGGGGACACATGGCGGACATTGATTGGGCCACATGTCTCCATTCCATTAACTGCAAATAATCCATGTTACCTACCAACTATGCAAATAGCTTCCTACCACGTCAGTGTACGACCTGCCACGTTAGCATCCGTACGAACTGTACGAACTATACAGTCAACACCTTCTTCTTTTTTTGTCATTTTGAACAGAATGCGATATCTCTCGCTCCTGATGTCCGTTTGAACCCAAACGAGTTGTGTTGGGTTCATAACGATGAGGCCTACGCTCTTGTTCGATTTGAAGTGATTTCAAGCACTTTGAATTTTTGAGCAAAATTTGATCCCCTGATCACACCTCCCCATTGGAAATATTTTGGACCTCCAAAAGACTATTTTCAGACTATATTAAGATGAGGGTATAGTTCCCTCACTCTTCCAACCTCAATCCACTTGGATTTTCTTGGATTTGTACCTTTAAGACCAACTCGAAGATACTCCACATTTCCTCGTTTTGAAGTTCGCATTCTCCTGTCAAGGATGGTGTCTTCATGCAGTTCTGTAAGATATTCTGGGGAAAAATCATCTATAGAAGGAATTTGAACATTCTCTCCTTGATCATCAATCAAAGGAGGCTCATACAATTTCAAATTCTCAATATTAACAACTGCATACATTTGCATATAAGGAGGCAAATCTAAACAGAAGGCATTGTTACCAATCTTGTCGATAATCTTGAAAGGACCATATCGAATTGGTGTGAGTTTTTTACCTTCTCCTTTAAGCCTCTCCTTACTGATGTAAAGCCAAACTTCATCTCCAACTTGGAAACTGTGATCAACATGATGCTTGTCATGTCTCATCTTGTACTTGGATTGACTCTTTTTCAACTGCTCTTGCACCATTTGATGTATCGACTGAATTTGTTCAATGAACTTTTATGCCCTATCAATGTCATATTGACCATCGATAGAAATATCCTTCCCAAAGATAAAATCTAAAGGAGATTTGGGCAAATAGCCAAAACATGTTTCAAATGGTGACGTTTGAGTTGAAGAGTGCTTAGCTCAATTGTAAGCATGCTGAATGTAGTGTAAATGCTCATCCCAAATTTTAGGATGCTTACTGCAATAAGCACAAAGAAGATGCACCACTGTTTGGTTTACCACTTCTGTCTGACCATCTGTTTGCAGATGAAAAGCTATGCTTTTTTTAAGTTTGGTGTCCATGAGTGCCCATAAACTCGACCAAAACCTTCCAACAAATCAAGAATCTGGATCAGAAATAATGGATTTAGGCAATCCAAAATGTACCCAAACATTTTGAAAAAACATTTGTGTCATTTGTTCAGCTATAACCTGCTTTGTACAAGGCATCAAAATACACATTTTTCTAAATCAATCAACCACAACATAAAGATAATCATGATTTCTTCTAGACATAGGTAAACCTCCTACAAAGTCCATGGAAATACTTTCCCAAGGACGAGAAGGAACCGAAAGTGGAGTGTACATAACCAACTTTCGATTGCTAGGTTTACTTGTGACACATAACGAACATCCTCGAACATATCTTGAAACACTTTCATTCATTTTAGGCCAGTAGCAGTATCTTTGCAAATTAGCCACTATCTTGCCTACACCAAAATGACTAGCAATAAGAGAAGAATGGGATTCTCTTATAATGTTGATTCTTTCCCCCTGTGGAATGCATAGCTTGCCAAGATGATACAAAATATTATCATGCACATGGTAATCCAATTCCTCAACATGGTTAGAATGACACAAAGTTTCATATACTTCTTTAAAATCAGTATCCAAAGCATATTGCTCAACATAACTTTCATGCATGATAGGACTATGCTTAAGAATAACTGAAGCACTAATAATAGGCCTTGAAAGCATATCAACAACCTTGTTATAAATGCCCTTCTTATACCTGATGACCAAGTGGAACTGTTGAAGAAAACCCATCCATCTGAAGTGCCTAGCTTGTTGTAGCTTTGTTTGTGATTGTAAATATTTCAATGGTTGATGGTCGGTGTGAACAATGGTTTCTTTTCCCAACAAATAATGTTTCCATTTTTTTACACTTTGTACCAATGCATACAACTCCTTACCATAAGTAGGATAGTTAATCACAACACCATTAAAATTTTCAGAATGAAAACAAATGGGATTACAATGCTGTAGCAAAACTACTCCCATTGCATAATTGCTTACATCTGTTTGGATTTCAAAAGGTTGTCTTAAATTTGGAAGTGCAAGAACTGGCATTGAACTGATCTTCTCTTTCAAAGTATCAAAAGCCTTATGTTTCTTGACTCCCCATTGAAAAACTTGCTTGACACTTGTCACTGCGTGTAATGGAGCTGCAATGGAAGAAAAGTTAGCAATAAACTTCCTCCAATATTGGGCTGCTCCCAAAAAACTTCTTACCTCTGTCACATTGTTGGGCTTGGGCCATTCCAATATGACTTTGACCTTGGAGGGGTCAATTTTTAATTTTCCTCCACCAACAATATGCCCTAAGTAAATAAGTGAAGTCTTTCCAAATTCACATTTGGACATCTTCAAAAACAACTTTTCCTTTCTCAAAACATCCAAAATTTGTTTCACATGTTTAACATGCTCTTCACGAGATTTTCTAAAGATCAAAATATCATCCAAGTAGACAATAACACAATCATCAAGAAAAGGCCTTAAGACATCATTCATAACTCTCATGAAAGTAGCAGGTGCATTGCAAATTCCAAAAGGCATTACCATCCATTCAAAAAAACCTTGCTTAGTTTTGAAAGTTGTCTTCCATGTGTCTCCCTCAGCAATCCTGATCTGATGATATCTGCTTCTCAAATCTAACTTAGTAAAATATTTAGCATGTTTCAATTGATCAAGAAAATCATCGATTCTAGGAAGAGGATAATGATTTTTTACTATAATTTTGTTCAAAGCCCTGAAATCAACACACATATGCCATGTACCATCTTTCTTTGGCACTAATACAATTGGAGATCCACATGACGATGAGCTTGGTACAGTAACCCCTTTGTCGAGCAACTCTTGGATTTGTTTTTTAATTTCATCATTTTCCATGACTGACATTCTGTACATACCAATGTTTGGAAGAGGACAATATTGCTGCAATTGAATATCATGTTGGATACCCCTTTTTGGAGGTAATATGATGCAGGAGCATCATCTCACGTCAGCCAACCAGCCACATCAAGCGCACGCATTCAAAGCTGAAGAGAGGCGCAGTCCTCATTTTGATTTAAAAATTGAATGTAATTTAATTGCTTAGGCTGTTGAGCATAGAGTCGTGCCTTTGTGCAAGCATAGAGTAGATAGGCCTTTAATATTTTGTAAGGATGAGATCTAGATCCGATTTGTGGACTAGACAGCTATTCAATGTAATTGAATAGGGTAGGTAGATTGGAGGGAAGAGCTCGAAGATCCCCTCATGTAAAAATATCTATGGTATCTCTTGAGGAGTCAGTCGGCAAGGATAGAAGAGAATCTGCGAGTTGAGAGAAAAAGAAGGAGCCGAGACCTTGTTACAGGCCGTGCTTAGGAACACCTTGTAAATACAGGCGTTTTCCATATTTAATACAAAGAGCAGTTTTGCTTGAATGATTATGTGTTAAATGGATGTCTGTGAGTGTTCTTTACATGATATGAATGTATGTTGTAGATGTATGCTATAGGTTTGCATTTGCAGGAGTGTGTCTGATTTTAGGTGAGAGTCTTTGAGGTTTCATGTCAGGAGGACATGACGGAGTACTGCAGTCTCTGAATACCGGTGCACTGAAGCACTTCTGAATTCTGTGGGTTCAGACAAAGACGTGCTGCATAATAAGAACTAGAATCAACAACTCAGGGAATACCTTGAGGTTGTTGAACACCTTGGAGGCAAGGCTGTGTATGAGAGACATAGTTGCAGACAGGAACTTTGCTATGAGTTCTATGAAGCTCTGCCAAGTGGGCATTGAGCATATGCACAGAGGTGCATTGAAAAGAAATATGTTGTGAGTTCTTAAGAAGTCAGAATCACTGAGGATTCTTGACACTTTGCCAGGTGGGAATTGAGCTAGTGTAAGGAGTGCAGAGAGGAAGAAATCTGTTGTGAGTTCTTAAGAAGTCAGAATCACTGAGGATTCTTGACACTCTGTCAGGTGGGCATTGAGACAGGGTGAAGATAGGCACAGAGAAGAGAAGAAAACTCTTTGAGTTCTGGAATATAGAAGAAGAATCCACTGAAGGATCTTCACAAGGCTGTTGAACACCCTGCAGACTCAGAAAAAGGTTGCTTGAGTAGAAGGATAGCCAGGAGGGCATCCAATTTCTCCATCTGTGGGAGAAAGAAGAAGGATTTATTTCCTTAGAGAACTGAGTGTTTGAGAAGCTCGGGAGAGATAGAACTTTGTGTGCGTGAAGACTCTGCAGAGGCGTAGAAGTCAAAGAATCCCTTGGGGATTCAAGGATAATCTCATGAGGAGTAGTGCTTTCAGTGCATGGAGCTATAGCTGCAAGGAACGTAGAGGCCGAAGAACTCTTTGGAGAGTTCAGAGTTCTCCAAGCTCAGGAGGAACAACATCATGGAGAACGCAGGCGAGGCTTAAAGTCAAGAGCTCATAGGAAGGAACCAGACAAAGGTTGAGGCCTTTGAGTTTTGGTAAATCCTCCCAAGGCTGGGAAGAAAGTGTGCAAGCTCAGGAGGGAGCACAGTAGCTATCAGATCGGTTGAAGAAAGAGATTTGGACCGTTGAAGGTTTCACATCCAGGAAGGAAGCTCAGGAGGAGAACACAAGAAGGACGGATCTGAATCATCATATCTAGAGAGAAATACCCAAGAGCCGTCAGATCGATTGGGAGCTGCATGAGGTTTAACTTCGTGAATAGGAGGGTGAAAGTCCCGAAAGGATTGACTTATCGGGATATCGACATTCGGGATATCGGAGTTCTCGAGGTCGAGAAGGTCGGGACATTTGGAGTTGCGAAATTGCAAGATTGGATCAGGGCCATCCATCTGTTGGGGACACATGGTGGAGATCCAGACTATCGGGGAAAGTCCCGATAGAAAAGTCAAATCTGAGCATCAGGGTTTATCATTTCCCGAATCCTGAGGGCAATACTTCCAGAGCATCAGAAGTCGCAAAATCACGAGAGGTGATCAAGACCATCCATCTTGAGGGGACGCATGGCAGCGATCGAAGCCTTTGGGAAAGGTCCCGATAGGAGAGTCACATAGGGAAATCGAAATTCAGAGAATCGGGAATCCTGATGACAAGAGTGTCCATGTATTTTGGCATTGAAAAGACTGAAACACCGACGAGAGATAAGACTGCGGTCACGGGGATAGTGGTCACATGGACTAGGGCATAGCCAGATGGGGCTAAGGAAAAAAGGGGCACATCGGAAAATCGGAGATCGGGAGTTCGAGAGGACAGGGGACTCTTGACTTCGGGGATCAGAAAACCCCGAAACCCGAAAGTATATGTATTTCCTGTTGTGAAAAGAGCAACGGTTGTATGCAAAGGCCGTGACAAGGAAAGAAGGACCTGTGGATTGGGTTTTCATCTGAGATTCCAGAAGGGAATCGAATGAGCCGCTTCGGCTCAATGAACTGATTGATCGATCCTGTGGAGGACGTAGGAGATGTATGTCACTAGTTTGGTATCAGAGCCTGATTCTTTCTTGTATATTTCAGGCAAGGGAGGCAAAGGAAGAAGACAGAGTACTGAAAATCTGTAAGGATTTGTTTGCAGGTAGGAAACAATCTAGAAGATAGTTAGGAGGACTGTAGGGGGAAGCTGGAAACACTCAGGGTACAGAGTGACAGCAACAGGTTTGATAGGAGAGCAGACAGGGACAACAACATGGATACTGAAATCCATAGATATGCTGGAAGGAAAAATTTAGATCTATGGAGCCAAAAAGATATAGATGAAGATCTCACTGATATAAAGAAAGAAATAGAAAATCTTGCATTGCGGATGTAACAGAAAGCCAAGTCAAGATGGGTATATGAATGGCCCATGAGGAAGGCAAAAGCAAAATGGCCAGTCAAGGAGATGATGGTCAGAAGACAGCAGAGGTTGTTAGGAGGATGGTTGAGGAATATTGAAAACCTCGATGGACCTGAGGAGATGGTTCAGATATGTGAACCGGAGACTGGGAGAGATCTCGGTGAATTGGGATCGGCTAAAGATCTCAAGAACTGCCAGGAGGGAAGAAAGGAAATTCTAGTTTTCTAGGTGGGCAACGAGTTGAGATCACTGCGGGGTCTCAAAGACTGTCATAAGGATAGCCAGGGAATTTCACATTGTCGGTTGGGCAATGAAATGAGGTCACTGCGAGATCTCGAAGACTTCCAGGAGGGCAGTGGAAGAATCTCAGATTTCCAGGTGGGCAAGGATGAACAGATGAGTTGGAATTATCCAGAAGAGCTGACAGAGTAGGTGAGCTCAAGGATGTATTTAGATCAGAAGATGTAGCTAACAGAAGAGGAGGATCTGAGAGACCTTCTAATGATTGGGGGAATACAGATATTCCTACCACTTGCCCAAGAAGAGGCAGAAATCTGTGTTGCAGGTGCAGCAACAACAGAAGAACAGTCAACTGCGACTGTCAGGGAAGAGGGATTGGAGCAGATATCTAAAGCTGCCCAAGAAGGAAAAGAGAATGAGCATTCTGAGGAATGGCTTGATGATTTCGGCCAGGAAGTCGAAAAGAATGAAGCTGCAACACTGAAGCTGGCAGAAGAAGAAGCCGAAGAGAAGGCAAGGAGATTAATCACTCCATGGGAGATGGAACTGAAAATGTTGGAGGATTGGCTGAACAATCCAAAGCCAGCAAGAGAACTAGCAGAGATTGAGTTGTCAGAGAAGGTGACTGAACAACAGGTCATTCAAAGAAAGACTGCAGAGATGAACTTTGCAACAAGATGGCAGGTTGAGGCCATGAAAGATGAAGAGCATGGCATGGGAGATCATGATGATCTACCCATCTGCATAAGATTTTTGCAGCTGAGGAGATCACATAAGAAAATCCAGCCACTGAAGTAGCTGGATGAAGCGATCGAGGAGATCAGAAGGCTGATGTTAAGGTCAGGAAGGAATGCCAGCGAGGAGCAGCTGAGCAGAAAGGAAGAAGCAGCAGCAGAAGCAGTAGCAACAACAAAAAGATGGAGCAGACGAACAACTCCAGAGAATGATTTGGGATCCAGGGGGATTTCAACAGCTGATATGGGAAGCTCATGAGTAGGAGCTCATGAATTTTTCAGCTGAGGAGTATGATGCAAGAGCATCATCTCACGTTAGCCATCCAGCCACGTCAAGCGCATGCATTCAAAGCTGAAGAGAGGTGCAAAACTCATTTTGATTTAGAAATTGAATGTAATTTAATTGCTTAGGATGTTGAGCATAGAGTTGTTCCTTTGTGCAGGCATAGAGTAGATAGGCCTTCAATATTTTGTAAGGATGAGATCTAGATCCGATTTGTGGACTAGACAATTATTCAATGTAACTGAATAGGGTAGGTAGATTGGAGGGAAGAGCTCGAACAACCCCTCATGTAAAAATATCTATGGTATCTCTTGAGGAGTCATTCGACGAGGATAGAAGAGAATCTGCAAGTAGAGAGCAGAAGAAGGAGCCGAGACCTTGTTACAGGCCATGCTCAGGAACACTTTGCAAATACAGGTGCTTTCCATATTTAATACAAAGAGCAGTTTTTCCTGCATGATTATGTGTTAAATGGATGTCTGTGAGTGTTCTTTACATGATATGAATGTATGTTGTAGATGTATGTTGTAGGTTTGCATTTGCAGGAGTGTGTCTAATTTCAGGTGAGAGTCTTTGAGGTTTCATGTCAGGAGGACATGACGCAGTACTGCAGTCTTTGAATACTAGTGCACTGAAGCACTTTTGAATTCTGCGGGTTCAGACAAAGATGTGCTACGGCACAAGAATTGGAATCAACAAGTCGGGGAAGACCTCGAAGTTGATGAAAACCTTGGAGGCAAGGTTGTGTATGAGAGACACAGTTTCAGACAGGAACTCTGCTGTGAGTTCTATGAAGCTCTACCAAATGGGCATTGAGCATATGCACGGAGGTGCATTGAAAAGAACTCTGTTGTGAGTTCTTAAGAAGTCATAGTCACTGAGGATTCTTGACACTCTGCCAGGTGGGCATTGAGCTATTGTAAGGAGTGCACAGAGGAAGAACTTTGTTGTGAGTGCCTAAGAAGATAGAATCACTGAGGATTCTTGACACTCAGCCAGGTGGGCATTGAGACAGGGTGAAGACAGGCACAGAGAAGAGAAGAGAACTCTTTGAGTTCTGGAATATAGAGGAAGAATCCACTGAAGGATCTTCACAGGGTTGTTGAATACCCTGCAGACTTAGCAAAAGGTTGCTTGAGTAGAAGGATATCCAGGAGGGCATCCAATTTCTCCATCTGTGGGAAAAAGAAGAAGGATTTATTTCCTTATAGAACTGAGTGTTTGAGAAGCTCAGGAGAGGTAGCACTTTGTGTGCGTGAAGACTCTGCAGAGGCGCAGAAGTCAAAGAATCCCTTAGGGATTCAAGGATAAGCTCATGAGGAGTATTGCTTTCAGCGCATGGAGCTATAGTTGCAAGGAACGCAGAGGTCGAAGAACTCTTTGGAGAGTTCAGAGTTCTCCAAGCTCAGGAGGAACAACGTCGTGGAGAACGCAGGCGAGGATTAAATTCGAGAGCTCATAGGAAGGAACCAGACAAAGGTCAAGGCCTTCGAGTTTTGGTAAATCCTCCCAAAGCTGGGAAGAAAGTGTGCAATATCAGGAGGGAGCACATCAGCCGTCAGATTGGTTGAAGAAAGAGATTTGGCCCATTGAAGGTTTCACATCCCGGAAGGAAGCTTAGGAGGAGCGCACAAGAAGGACGGATTTGAATCGTCAGATCTAGAGTGAAATACCCAACAACCGTCAGATCGCTTGGGAGTTGCATGAGGTTTAACTTCGTGAATAGGAGGGCAAAAGTCCCGAAAGGATTGACTTATCGAGATATCGACGTTCAGGATATCGAAGTTCTCGAGGTCGAGAAGGTTGGGACATTTGGAGTTGCAAAATCACGAGATTATATCAGGGCAGTCCATCTGTTAGGGACATGTGGCAGAGATCCAAACTATCGAGGAAAGTCCCGATAGAAAAGTCAAATCTGCGCATCGGGGTTTGGCATTTCGTGAATCCTGAGGGAAAGACTTCTGGAGCATCAGAAGTTGCAAAATCACGAGAGGCGATCAAGACCATCCATCTTGAGGGGACACGTGGCAGCGATCGAAGCCTTCGGGAAAGGTCCCAGTAGGAGAGTCACATCGAGAAATCAGAATTCGGAGAATCGAGAATCCTGATGACAAGAGTGTCCATGTATTTCGGCATTGAAAAGCCCGAAACCCTGACGAGAGATAAGACTGCAATCACGAGGATAGTGGTCACATGGACTAGGGCATAGCTAGACAGGGCTAAGGAAAAAATAGGTGCATCGACAAATCAGAGATCGGGAGTTTGAGAGGACAGGGGACTCTTGACTTTGGGGATCAGAAAACCCCAAAACCCGAAAGTATATGTATTTCCTATTGTGAAAAGAGCAACAGTCGTATGCAAAGGCCGTGACAGGGAAATAAGGACCTATGGATCAGGTTTTCATCAGAGATTCCAGAAGGGAATTGAATGAGCCACTTCGGCTCAATGAACTGATTGATCGATCCTGTGGTGGACGTAGGAGACATCTGTCACCATAATTCCTTTGGTTCCTTAAACATTTCATCATATTGATTAACAACCTCATATAGATCATATTTCAACTTTGTATCACAACCTTGAAATGCTTCATTTTCAATATCATCTTTGGGTTTAATCATTAAGAGAACAAAATTCTTGCTAACATTGACTAATCTCTTCATTTGTCCCGCATTTACAAGTGATAAATTCATCTTCTTTGTATGGGCTCTAACAATGTACTCAACTCCATTCTTAAACAAATGATACTTATTCTCATGACGATGAAAAATAGCTTTCCTATCGTACAAATATGGGATTCCCAACACAATACCACAGATATCCAATGGAATAAAATCAAGCTCTACCTCATCAACAAAATGTGCAGTGATAGCAAACCTAAGTTTACACCTTCTTGTTACTTGTAATTTAGCATTATCACATATCCAACCAAGAGGGTATGGCTTAGGATGTGGAATTGTCTCCAATTTTAATTTCTTAACAGTGTCTTTAGATATAAGGTTTGCTTGAGATCCAATATCAAATAGAGTATCTATTTTAGTATGCTTTGAAACAACCCTTATGTGAAAAAGTTCAATTCTCTCTTTTT